>MNCI01023527.1:585248-809099 GCA_015680685.1 Gnetum montanum | reverse complement strand
AGGAGGATATTTTATTTGGCTTTTTGGCCACCCCCTCTACTGACCTTCAGTTTCTTTGGAAAGTTATTAGGCCCCTCGTTCTTTACTATATATTGAAGCGCAGATGCACTGCTCTTTTCCAGAATACTAATTCTTCCAACTGTAACCATTTAAATATTATGGAAAAATCTCAAATTCTTCGCCTTGTGCATTTCCAAATTTTATTTCGTACTTCTAAGTTAAATTTGGATACTAATCAGTTGTTTTATTATTTGTAGCCTTGGAGCAGATACACCAACTCGTGCACTACTCCCAATCTCGATCTACTACATCGGAGTGTGTTATCATAATTTTGAGCATTTTGAGCTCTTTGTTGTTATCCTAGTCTTATTAACTCATAGTTCTTTTGGATTCCCAGCATTACGTTGCTCTTTGGAATGTACTCCCACTCCCTAAGAAGGATTAACTTTCAAGATGTTTTCTTTCATCATCCGCATTTGTCATTGTTCTTCTCCCTATTTATCCATTAATATGTTCAAATGTAGATCATGTACTTAATCTCATTTAATTAATAAAATTCTCTTTTTCTAGTCTGACCCCCCCCCCCCCCCCCCCCGGAACATAGACATCATATGCTTGAGCGATGCCAAAATTAAATTTTTGAGTATCTTGAGGCACTCTATTGGGCAAGAAGTAAAAACTAATTTTTGGGGTTCCTGGAATGGATTTGACCTCACCATTAAGTCTAGAAGGTTAAAATCTATAGGAAACAATTCGTTCATTAAAAAAAGTTTCCAAAATCAAAAGTTATGGCTTCTAGAGTAGAGTCTAGAACATTTGACGTGGAAAACAAGACTTCCTCAAAAGTGACCCATCCCAATTCTCTTCCAAAGCGAGCACGCTTAATTACAGAATTTTTATATCTCTGTTACTACCACAGTGCCAAATTTTAAATTTGAAAACTATTCTCACAAGTTCTTAATTTAAATTCATAATGACAAAAATTTGAATTTTATTACAGGAATTTCAAATTTTTCCAATCAGTTGATGGACAAGGCTAGAACACAGCATAGTGACGTGCCATTTTAAAGTTTGTGTAGTAGCGCTAGAGACCATGAGCGGCATGGTGTGGTAGGAAAGAACGGCACAGTAGAGCTGTGCAGTGCGACAAGGCTACGAAGGGATGTGGGTGTAGTAGGGCTATGCGGTGCAACGCGACAGGCTGTGTGGGCGGTGTCGACCTGCACGCTGCTGCAGGCACGAACAGCGGAGTGGTGTAGGATGCGAGGGTTTTGATAACTGAGTAGAAATCATCCCAAATCTAGACTCAAACCAACCACATTCAGTGACCTCATATCAATACACTTGGTCAATCCATCCTCTTAAGGCAACAAGAATGCTTCCACAAAGAGTGGCACCATCCCAATGAGAGTGAGATGGAGAAGCAGGAAGCAAGAAAGGGCCTTAGTTAAAGGAAACCTTCAAGAATGGGTAACATGTCTTTCTAGTGCCATAATCGATGCTTGTAGCCCATATTGCTTTATTATGTCTAAGGGGTGTGCGTTGAATTCTANGCCCATATTGCTTTATTATGTCTAAGGGGTGTGCGTTGAATTCTAACCTTTTTATCTTTTTTCTCTCTTTTTTTTATGTTTATGCATGAGAACCACACCATGCAAAGACTTATTTTTATTCACTCAACTTCCTAATATTTGAATAATGTCAAAATGACAGAAAACCCAAGAAAAAGCATTCAAGCACCTAAGAGAATCGCCAGCACCAATGCATCGAATCCCCTAAAGTCACATCCATTGAGTCTTTCCTTGGTTTTAAAAATACCTAGCTACCAATTCATTAACAAGTTTACTTAGAAAAAAGGGACTATATAGTTTCAAGCCAAAGGAGACCATAGAGTTGTATGGATGAGTGGATGGTGTGGACTCATTGCTTGTTTTACCAAAAGAACCATACCATAATATTAGCATCATAATTCAAAGGTAAAAACCAAACATTAGATATCAATATGATATAATTCACTCCACCATCATGAACACTTATTATATGATGAATAAAAGTAAATCAAGTAAACAAAGAAACAATAAAAACATGAAAAATGGTATAAAACAAAATTAAAAAAAGTTGAAAGAATGTGTAAAAAAAATTCAAAAAGAACTGAGGGCCTAGAACAGTTAGCATAGATGGCCATCTCCCCCACGACTAAGTTGGAAGGAGGAGATCTAAAATAGTGAGTAAGGTTGTACATCAACAATGGTAGCATGTGTACTAGCTATCCTAAGCTCATGGAAAGGTTTGGTTTGTTGTACGTTGACCAATAGTTTCTTGTCTGGGTTCTCAGGTTTGTATATTGTCATGGCCCCTTAAGGAAAATTTGCATAAATAATATAAGGTCCTTTCCACAGTGTTTGAAATTTAGTATGTTGTGGCACATGTGTGGGATTCTAGTAGAGAACCTTATCTCCTAGTTGATATTTAACTTCCCTAATCCTTAGGTCATAACATTATTTATTGAATGCCTTGTGCAACTCGTTAGATGAAAGAGTAGCTATTCTATTTTCATCTAGCAACTTAAGGGTTACTAACCGTTGTTTCTATGCTAGATCAAGGTTAAGGTTTAGGTCACATGCCATGGATAGTGTATGGAGCTCAGTTTCAATGGGAAGCATTGGTAATTTACCATACACTAACTCATTAGGAGAGTAGCCTATAGGGAGTTTCCATGTGGAGTGGTATGCCCAAAGAGCATCGTTCAGTTTAGTGCTCCAGTCTCACCTAAACTTGCTAACAGTTCTTGTCAATATCTTCGTAATCTCCCTGTTAGTAACTTCTGCTTGACCATTCGCTTGGGGGTGGTATGGTGTAGTCAATTTATGCTCAACCCCTAAGTGTTGAATTAATTTTTGAAACATTTCACCTATGAAGTGGGTACCATTGTCTGAAATAAGTGCATGAGGCACACCAAACCTATTTATGATTTGTTATTGAAGAAATCTTGTAGCCATAGATGATGTATAATTCTTAACAGTAGCTACTTCTTCCCATTTAGTTAGGTAATCAATAACAACAATGATATAGGCTTTTCCATTAGACATTGGTGTCATTGGCCCCATAAAATCAATTTCCCAAATGTCAAAGGGTTCTAACTATTGGATCCATTATTGTAGACCCTCCATTCTAGCAGTCATTCCCCCATCACATTAATAGCACTTACAAGATTGGACGAATTGATGAGCATCCCGAAACAATGTAAGCCAATAATATCCTACAAATAAGATCTTGATGGCCATTCATCTCCTAGCGTAATGACCCCCACAAGGACCCTCATGAGCATCTTGGAGAACTCGCAATTGATCTATATCAGGAACACACCATCAAACCAAGCCATCAAAGCACACTTTGTAAAGTTGCCCATTGATTTCCATAAAGTACTTGGCTCAGTGAAGAAACTATTGTTTCTTCTTAAGGTTTAATTTTTATGATATTTGTTGGGTGAGGAGATAGGTAAGAACGCTACTATACCAGTTTGTCTCCATGAGTGATAGATTACTCACTACACCAGCAAAGATGAATTCATCAGGAAAATAATTAGAAATTGGATACTCGTCCTCTTTATTGTCCCATCGTAATTGAGATAAATGATCAGCAACTACTTTCTCGGTGCCTTTACTATCGATCATCGTAAGATCAAACTCTTGTAAGATTACAAGCCATCATATGATATGAGGGCTTACCATTGGCTTATTCATGAGGAACCTTATTGCACAATGATCTATATGTATATATACATTATATCCCAATACATAATGTCTAAACTTTTCTAGTGCAAACACTACAGCCATTAATTCTTTCTCTGCGGTAGTGTAGTTAAGTTGTACACCAGCAATACTTTTACTTGCATAGTGGATGTAATAAGGATGCTTCTAGTCATCTAACTATGTAAGTACAACTCCTAAGGCATAGTTGGATGCATTAGTCATGATATGAAATGCTTTGGACCAGTCAGGAGCTTGTAAAATGGGTGTTTCTCCTAGCTTCTATTTCAAAGTTTGAAAAGTTAATTTGCATTCCTTGGTCCACTCAAAATATATGTCCTTTTTCATTAATTCCACCAATGGTTTGGCAAACTTTGAAAAGTTCTCAATAAATCTCCTATAGTAGCTAGTATGTCCAAGGAATGACTAAATATCTTTGATAGTCTCTAGTTGACGGGTAATTCCTTGGATAACTTTGTCCCCTTTCCTAGTTGATTCATTTCTGACCTCCACTTTGCCTACCTTTATCCCCATGGTCTTTTTTCTTATGACTATGTCTAGATACTGAAGGAGAGGATGAAGGAGATGATGAACGTGAAGAAGAAGGAGAACCATCACCATGATAATGTCTGCTACCTTCTCTTCTACAATCTCAGCCCCGATCATGATTGCAATCAAAATGTCCACCTTTATCATGAGTTCGTCTCCCTTTTTTAAGATTCTTTGTGCCTGTGGGTATTAGAACCTGGGTTATGTATAGTGGAATGAAGGTTCTAGTGCACAACCCCTTGGCCAAAGTTAAGGGGAGGAACATCGTTGTGTGGTCGACTGCCTGAGGTAGGGTCACCACCCTCATTTTCGATTAAGACATGTGGGGCATCCTGGGACCACTTACCCTTCAAAGACTTATGATGTCTCTCATGTTGCAAGTTTCTTTGATGTTGTGCCTTTGTGGGACGGTATTCTCCCTAGTCATGGTCTTACACAATGTATTCTACGTGTAAGTGTAGCATGCTAATTCATGTGAGATCATGAAGAAGCATGCTCATGACTAAACGATTGGAAGGTAACACTATGTTACCCTCTAAGTCTTGCCAACGTAGTTGTTCATCTTGATGGAGGATAAAGGTAAAGTCTGCTCTATACTCATCGGTATGAATATATACCACTCAAACTTGTTAAGGGACTAGCGAATCAACGTCATGTGTATTACACCACTGATTGTTTCTTGTTTTAGACCTAGGTGATGAAGCACTTTTATACGAAGAAGGAGACATACTTGTCTATTCAGTGTGCAATGTATTCTTGTTTATTATTTTCTCAATCAACCCTAAGGGTTCATTCCAACGATGTGAATGATTTCCTAAGTTCTAATTAGCACACAAATAGCTAAGTCCCCAGCAACGGCACCAATGATGAGTGGCAAGATACCCCTACGCTCAACCATACGAATAAGAACGTTTCACGCACGATATAGTCAAATTCCAAGGACTAAGTGCTTATGCGCCCTTGTGGAACAAAGATAGGTTGATTGATCCTTGTCTTCCCAAACTTACTTGTATGTCACGATTGAATGGTTAAGTAAGCTTGAGGCATATGATTTTTATATCTTTTATGTTTTTATGTCCTGTGCTAATAGGGAAAGAGATAAAACTAGGTAACTAATTTAAATTAACTACTCATTAACTAAGTTCTAACTAATCCTAAGGTAAGCATCCATTCCCACTTGTTGTGCACATTCTGAACCAGTGCAAGACTGCTGGGATTACCAAATGCTAATTGTTACTAGGTTACCAAGCATTACACGCATGCTTGAAGCAATTGTGCTTGTGTAATTTAATGATTTTCTTAATTGATCAAAATGAATTATTGTGCTAATAACAGAAATATAAAGTGCATAAAATAAAATAAATGCATAAGAAAATAAAATTAAAAAATGTGTAAGAAAACAAATCTCAAGTGTTGCAAGGATGAATCGAAGAGCTAGTTTTTATTGCCATACACAAGGTATGCTTAGGTACACAATGCTCGAATAAAGATCCGTTCACACTTAGACCTCCTGCTGCGGGCACTTGGAAAATACTCTAACTTTCAAACAGACTGCAAGAGTTTTGCTACTTGACTACTGAAATACTTTTCTTTTCCAATTGTGCACCTAGGCACTGTATTTATAGGCTCGGGAGTAGCTACTCTAATAATTAGAGTAACTGCTCTAATAATTAGAATAACTATTAAAACAACCGCTAGAGTAACCACTCTAATAATTAGAAAAACTACTAGAATAACCACTAGAGTAACCACTAGAGTAATTTACTCTAATAATTAGAATAACTACTAGAGTAACCGCTCTCATCACTCCTTGACAAAGTCTAATATCTAAACATGTTGGTTTAGCAATTAAATGTGTGTTAACCACGCATACACATCTTTCTAATAGATGAACTTTTAGAATCACTGCCAGGGCTATCTAATTTTTCCAAAATCTTGATTGTTCTTTCTTTCCCATCACTTAAAATTCTAGAATTTCAAAAATCATATTTTCTAAACTCCATTCAAATGTACCAATTCAAACTTGACTTCTTTATAAAAGATCGCACAACCATCCATGTTATAATTCCTACAATATGTTAATCTGTACAGCTCAAAAGAAAAACTTCCATAAAAACCTTTTTACTTATAAATACCTAAGTATCCCATCTTTTTTAAATCTAGTTGAAATTGATATAAAAAATTCCATGGTAAAACTTCTTGTAAGCATAAGATATCAACATCCAAATCCTTTAACTCTACTAAACTGCATAGGTATCGATATTCGTGCCAATCCAAAGTCCACGATGGACATAGTGGATATTGTTTCCCACTCACTAGGGATCTTGCAAGCACGTTGTATGTTGCAACTTTCATTCTCAATCTTAGATTTTTGTCTAGATCATTTCTCTTCATGAGTATCATACTCCTTGTCGAAATGACATTTTGAGTTTCCATGTTGTTTTGCCCTATGTTTTGACTATAGGATGGATTAATATACTCTTTTCTTAATAGTTGAAGATTGTTCTATTTCTTAAACTAATACATCAACTGATCCTTACCCAATACATTGACTAATAATCAACTACATCAAGTGAATAACTATATTATCTATTTTTATAATTATATTATCTAATTTTAGTAATATGTAACTATATTATCTAATTTTAGTAATATATAATTACATTACCTGATTTTTAGTAATATTTAACTATATTATTTTTTATGACCTTTTCTACCCCTCTTGAGAACACTGACTAATGACATGCCATAGTGAACTTAAAATTATTTGCAAGGATTATACATTAAATTTTAAAGCCTAAAAGGTTAAAGTTATAATATTATTACATTATATGATGCCTAGATAACAAATTTGACTTCACCATTGAGTTCAGAAGGGTGAAAAGTGTTAGAAATGACTATTCATATGTTGAAAATAGACATCGTATGCTTGAGTGATGCCAAAATTAAATTTTTGAGTATCTTGAGGCACTATATTGGGCAAGAAGTAAAAACTAACTTTTGGGGTTCCTGGAATGGATTTGACTTCACCATTAAATCTAGAAGGTTAAAATCTATAGGCAACGATTCGTTCATTAAAAAAAGTTTCCAAAATCAAAAGTTATGGCTTCTAGAGTAGAGTCTAGAACATTTGAGGTGGAAAACGAGACTTCTTGAGAAGTGACCCATCCGAGTTCTCTTCCAAAGCGATTGCAGAATTTTTATATCTCTGTTGCTACCACAGTACCAAATTTTAAATTTGAAAACTATTCTCACAAGTTCTTAATTTAAATTCATAATGACAACAATTTGAATTTTATTACAGGAATTTCAAATTTTTTCAATCAGTTGACGGACAATTGAAAATTTTTCATCATATAAGAGAGAATTTGTTATTTGGTTGTGAATAGTAGCAACGGTCATAGTGACGTGCCATTTTAAAGTCTGTGTAGTAGCGCTAGAGACCATGAGCGGCATGGTGTGGTAGGCAAGAACGGCACAGTAGAGCTGTGCAGTGCGACAAGGCTGCGAAGGGAAGGGCTGTGGGTGTAGTAGGGCTATGCGGTGCAACGCGACAGGCGGTGTGGGCACGAACAGCGGAGTGGTGTAGGATGCGAGGGTTTTGATTTTTGCATAGGCGTGGTTTTGTGTAGGCGGTTTTTGTGTGGGCGGTCCTTTTTTTTTTTTGTTTTCTGTTTTTTTAGGTGCCCTTTGGGCTGGCCCAAGGACTAGTTTTCTTCAGCCGCAACCTTGCTGCAGCTGGCCGCAAGCCTGCCCNAGCTGGTTGCGGCGGGTCACAAAAAATTTCATTGCATTTTTTTTAACTGTTTCTGCTGCGGTTGCATAGCATAGCATTGTATATGAGCACAGTGCATTCCTGTTGCTGTCCTGTTTATACGGAAACACTTGAAGGTTCCTCATTTTTGTCCCGTTTGTGTTCATACAGACTTCAGTAGCAAACCACCGTAGAACGACCTTCATATTTGAATGTTCTTTTTGGATGCCATGCGCTGTACTGATTTGGGCAAAATCAATCCTCTGGGCTGATGATCATTTTGTAATTTTGGTTCATTCTTGAAAACATGGTTCCAGATTTAGGATGTGTTGTGTTAGGTCAGGCTGCACATCGTCTGTCTGTGTATTGTAGCACAGAATTGATGTTGGCTTCCGCTTTCCAGCCTTGGGTTCCTGGGCTTTGCCTACATTTGGTGAAACTGCGTTGACAATGTCCATGAATCTTATAAAATGTTTTGTCTGCATGAACCTTCGGATGATTGGATATTACAGATCTTAGAGTTCACAAGAATCTGCTGTGATTGCCTCTTAACGCATATTATGAAATAAATCATTTGCGTAATCGAAGGCTTGAATACAATTTTGATTTCGCTTGACCAAGGGCCAAATCTAATTCCAATACCCAGACTATATGCTTAGATTTTGACAATCATTTCTCAAAGTTTTAGTAGAAAATGTAGTTTTTTTTTTTAACTATGTAAGGCATGAACCAAAGCCGCGTCGAGCCGTCCAGCGATTGTCTCAGGCCCACACTCTGTTTACTGTGTCTAAAATTTGAATTAAATCCAATGATCTTGTGGGTTTGCTGGGGGTATCATGGCTTCAAAGCATTGAATCTTCTATTTTTTTTTTTTTTGTATTCGCTGATACACCAATTTTGGAACTGCGTACCAAATTTGTGGTGTTTTTTTTTTTTTTTTTTTTGCATGAGTCTGCAAAACTGATGCTCTGACATACAAATTGCAGGCAACAAGAACGATTAATGCTTTTGCTGTTGAAACACCATTCAACTGCAGTGAATCCTTTTCACACATCCATGAATGCAAATGTTGAATATTGTGTTGTGGGTTGAGAAGGATGGGTCTGGAACGGCCACTGCTAGATAGTGGTGGGTGCTCCACGCGGTCAAATTGGCTGCAGGCCTGGTTGCGGGCTTGGTCGGTTGTGGTTAACACACATTTTTTTTAAACTTTAAAATTAAAAAACAAACATTTTTATTTTTTATTTTTTTATTATTTTTGTAATTTTAATTTTTGTTGTTATTTTTTTAATAATTATATTTTTATTTGTTATGTTTTATTGTTATTATTATTATTTTTAAAAGTAACTTTGGATGTTGGGGTCAAATCCATGACCTCTTTTTTTTAACTTTTTAAATTAAAATTGTGGGGATGTAGGTTTGAACCCATTACCTCCCACTCAAAATTGTGGTGGTTCAGCTAATGACAAGGTAAGGGTTTGGTATGGGTAAATGGCAATTCCAGGTTGATTCCTAATCCTAAAATTTTGACATTTTTTTGTTCAAATAATAAATTAATAATATAATATTATTTTAATGCACGTATAACAAGAAACTTCAAACATCAATATCTCTCAAACCATAAGTTCAATTGAGACGAAATTTGTACCATTGGAATTGTCTCGACATGTACTATGTATTGGACATAGTTTTAGGTTTCAAAATGAAGTTGATTTTTTAGAAATTAAAAAGATCAAATTAGCATATTTTTTTGAATTAACATTTCTAGGCTAACATATGGTAATTTGGAATTTTCTAGATTACTTGGTGATGAGTGGCGAGGTACCCCTACACTCAACCATACGAATACGAGCGTACACGCGCGATCCGGTCGAACTCCGCAGACTAAATGCCTTAACACCACAAGAAACACTTAGGGTTAATCGTTCGTTGTCTTCCCAGGCTTGCTTGTAAGTGTCTCGGTGTATGGTTAAGCAAGTCTGAGGTATATGATTTTTTTGGTTTTTTCACGTTTTCTCCTATGCTATCAGAGGAAAGGGTTGAGAGAACTAAACTAACTCTAACTAATGTCCTAATCTAATTTAACTAGCGTCAGCATCCGTTCCCACTTACCGGACACAACCTGAACTATGCAACTGTGGCTTACCAAACGCTAGTCGTTACTGGGATCGCCACACGTAACGCAAGTGCTCGAAGTGGTCGTATTGAGGCACCTATTTAGCCTATGTGTGATAAGCAGCTGATTCCTTAGCCAGCCGTACACACCCGTGGGTGCTCGTAACTAAGTCGTACTTATCACACGTTCTAGCCTAGCAATGAGTAGCCGATTCCTTAACTAGCCGTACACATCGGACTACCACTGGGATTACCAAGCGTAGAATCCTGGAATACGCTACTGGGTTACCAAGCAGCCAATGCTCGTAATTGAGTCGTACTCATGCATTGCGTCAAGCAGCCGATTCCTTGACTAGCCGTACACGTCCGTAGACGCTCGTAATCAAGTCGTACTTGAACGCACTAGGAAAGCAGTAAATGAAAGCAATAAATGAAACCACGTGCTGCAAGGTTTATCCAATCAAGTTCGTCTTTATTGCCGTACACAACTTGGGTTCAGGTTACAAGCTGCTCGAATAAAGAGCCGTTCACTCTAGGACTCCTACTGCGGGCACATGGGGAAAAATTCTAACTCTGGAGTGATCAATCTGCCAGAGCTTCGCTACACTAGCCAGGATTGGGAAATGAAGGGAGTGCCGCCTCTTATTTATAGATATGGCGGCGGGACGCGATATCGCGTACGCGATATCGCAGGAGAAGACGCGATATCGCGTCGGCCGCGATATCGCGTACGCGATATCGCGGCCTAGTGAAAACCGCGTCTCATCATACCCCCATGACTGAATGAAAACTCGTCCTCGAGTTCCTTACAATAATATCAGGTAGGTATGGGATTATTAGGGAAAATGGAACTAATGGGATGACATGTGAACGGTCTTTATTACAAGACTTGACAAAAACTGGTGTTCATGACAACATGGGTGAACACCTTATTACAATGACATCAGGCCACAGTTGGCAGCTGAGAGAAAAGAGGAGAGAGAGAGAGAAAAGAAGAAAGAATGATCTTGCTGCTACCAACGCCTAGATTGCGCCTTTCGTTGTCCATCCATAAGCGCATTATCAATTCCACTCCTTGCATAGTTGCTTCAGCGCTGCTCCATTCCAAGTGTTTGCTCCAGATCCATTCCCTTGTTTATTGAATCGCCATCTGCACCCACAACACAATCATATATTAGCAAGGGTAATTGAATCATTAAGTAAAGAATACCTTGCTGCGGTTTAGGTTCATTGGCTAAGTTGTGGTATGGCTGATATGGTTCTGGGAATATGTAGATGATGACTACCGAAGGTGTAGGGGTTAAGGAGAAAAACGAAAAAATCTGGGGCGTAGGATAAAAATCGAAAAATCGGGCCCCGTACCCCCATGACTAATCGCGAACCTCCAGTAGCGTTAGAATGGAGAAAGAAAAGGAGTAAGAAAGATAGGTAAACAGGGACAACTATGGCATCGATAAAAGGGATGTCAGGATGGAAATGAACAAAAATGTTAATTAATTGCAAACGTTAAGGAAAAGAAGTTAACTAATGTTCCAAACAGGAATGTCAGTGGGTCCTCCCCAAAGCAGGCTCATACCTTTAATGCCCTGACAATCCCACATTCAAAGAGTCCGTAGGCTCTGGGAATGTCCTTTGGAACAAGAGTTAAAGTCTTAACCGGAAGAATTCACCAAGAAGAAAACAAAGCATCAACCAAAATATACACTAATGATACAACCGGCAATGAGGTGAACAATGGAGGGAAGGATGGAAAGAAGAGAAGTGGAATGGGATCCCAAGAACAAGGTGTTGTACAGCCCCTTGTGTATTGCATGATTAATGGGACTTGGCGAATCTCATTCCAACCCCGGGCTCAAACCAACCACTTCCAGTGACTTCGCATCAATGCATTTGGCCAAATCATCCACTTGAAGAACAAGGATGCATCTTCGAAGAGCCACCACCATTCCGACGAAACAAAGGAGAGAATGGGAAGCAAGAAGGGCCTTAGTTAGAGGGAACACTTTGGTTCCATAACTAGTGCTTGTAGCCCAATTTTATTTCGTCTAAGGGGTGTGCTTTGAATCCTCACTTCTTCTTTTTTGTTTTTTTTTCGTGTTTTGTGTTTTTACGCGTGGGGACCACACCATGCAAAGACTTCGTTATTTTTATTGTCTCAGCTACCGATTATAGGGTAACATCGGAACGGTGAGAAAATCCAAGAAGAAAACATCCAAGCACCCAAGTGAATGACCAACACAAAGCATCAAGTTCCCTTGAAGTCACACCCTTTGCAAATCCTTGAGTCCTTCCTTAGTTTGAGAAATGCCCAATCACCAGTTCGTTAAAGTCCTTATTGGAAGGGAACTGTACATTTCCAAGCTGATGAGACGCCATATGCACTAGGCTGCGATATCGCGTACGCGATATCGCGACTGCCGCGATATCGCATCCCATGCGATATCGCGTACGCGATATCGCGTCTATCCCTGCGATATCGCATACGCAATATCGCAGCCAGCTGCCATATCTATAAATAAGAGGTGGCACTCCCCTTATTTCCCAATCCTGGCTAGTGTAGCGAAGCTCTAGCAGATTGATCACTCCAGAGTTAGAATTTTTCCCCATGTGCCCGCAGTAGGAGTGCTAGAGTGAACGGCTCTTTATTCGGGCAGCTTGTAACCTGAACCCAAGTTGTGTACGGCAATAAAGATGAACTTGTTTGGATAAACCTTGCAGCACGTGGTTTCATTTATTACTTTATTTACTGCTTTCCTAGTGCGTTCAAGTACGACTTGATTACGAGCGTCTACGGATGTGTACGGCTAGTCAAGGAATCGGCTGCTTATCACACGTAGGCTAAATAGGTGCCTCAGTATGACCACTTCGAGCACTTGCGTTACGTGTGGCGATCCCAGTAACGATTAGTGTTTGGTAAGCCACAGTTGCATAGTTCAGGGTGTGTCCGGTAAGTGGGAACGGATGCTGACGCTAGTTAATTTAGACTTAGATCTTTAGTCAGAGTTAGTTTAGTTCTCTCAACCCTTCTCCTGATAGCATAGAAGAAAAGCAAAAAATACCAGAAAAATCACATACCTCAGACTTGCTTAACCATACACCGTGACACATACAAGCAAGCCTGGGAAGACAACGAACGATTAACCCCAAGTGTTTCTTGTGGTGTTAAGGCATTTAGTCTGCGGAGTTCGACCGGATCGCGCGTGCATGCTCGTATTCGTATGGTAGAGTGTAGGGGTACCTCGCCACTCATCATAGGCGCCGTTGCCGGGGACTAAGTGTTTTTTCGCCAATTTAACATAAGGGATATCACTCACATCGTTGTGAGCCTAAAATGAACCTTAGGGTTAATCACTTAATCAAGAACAATAAATAAACGGTGAAGTTAGCACACCATTGAAATGGCTTCTTCTCATGAAATCAACTCACCTAAGGACAATACAGGAGAAAGTCAGCATCATACGCATAACCAAGATCAACCATGTCCTCAACAATCCAAGGTCACATATACTCATCCCGATGAGTATGTGCCAGATTTTACCTTTGTTTTTCATCAAGATGAGCAACTGCGGTGGAGAGACATGCAAGGTAACATCGTGTTACCCCCAGATCGTTCAGCTCCCAACATGATTTTCCGTGCTTTGGTACAGATTGGCATGCATGAGCTGCTCGCAGAATACGTTTTGGATGACCATGATACGAGGGATTATCATCCCACAAAAGCCCAACGTATTCGGGATGCAAGGTAGGAGAGCCAACATTCACTGCTGAAGGGCAAGGTTCCCTACGTCATTAGTGAAATAGGAGAAGAGGAACCCCTCACGATGGGTTTCTTAGAAAATGATTTTCCTCCTCCTCACGCTGGTGAAGAGGTTAGGCATCAGGGCCTTAGATCAACGATACATATTCCAGGCCCTGATCCCCGTGAGCACCAGTTGTTCACGGCAGGAACAGTCACTCGCACTAATGATGGACTCGTTGATCATCACAACGATCGAGGCCGAAGCAGCCGAAGAGAAGGCAAGAAACATCACCATGGTGATGGATCCCCTTCTTCTTCCCCTTCATCACATCATTCATCCTCTCCTTCCACATCTGGGCGCAACCACAATGAGCGTAAAGCGGAGAGCAAAGGTAGACAAGATAAAATACCTCGACAAGAAAGTCGAGAGGAGTTAGGACAAGGGCATGGACGTAGGGAGAATAGGGAACCACAACATAGACATCATAGACGTCATGAAAGGGACGATCATGACGAACCCCTATTCGCAACCCGAAGCATGCTTGACATTAGAGAGGCAGTTAGAATTCCCACAAGGCATCTAAAAGACAGTAGGATCAAGCGTTTGGATATAACTAATATCCCACGTTTTGAAGGGGGATATAACGTTGATCCTCAACATCATTTACAGGCATTCCACGACGCCTGTGCCTTGCAGAACATAGAAAATGAGTGGCAGAAACTCAAGTTGTTCCCAAGGACACTCATTAGAGAAGCGGAAAGCTGGTACCGGTCCTTAGAACCGGAAACCCTCAGGAGGTGGAGTACGATGCTTGAACTGTTCAACAACAAATACCAAACGTACTCCAGAGTGTCTAACTTGCGTAAGCAGATCCAAGGCTGGAAACAAGGAGCTCATGACTCCTTGGATGCTGCCGTGGCCCATTATTACACATTGCTACATCGTTGCCCGGGCCATGGGTACGCTAGACGGGATCAACTTCACCACCTCGTGGATGGGTTACGGAATGAAACGAGAAGAACTCTTGGGACTTACGCCCAGGGGAGACTCTCTCAACTAAGAGCCCATGAAGTTGAGGTACTGTTGGAGCAAGTAGCACAAGAAGAGGGTGAGCTACGGAAAAGAGAAAGTGCGGAGGAATACAACCGCGATCCCTCCCTTCGCAAGAAGGGAGTGAAATTTTGTGATGAGGAGGATGAGTCACCACTCGAAGAGTTGGTGAACAGGAAGACCATGCCGATCCAAAAGTTAACAACGGAGGTATCGGCTAAGGTAGACCAAATGTGGGATTCCTTAGACTCATGAATAGAAACAGTTTTGAAAATCGTAGAAGAGTCTAGGGATGAGCGAAGTAGTGATAAAGGAAAAGACAAGCGGAGAAACTTTAACCCTGCACATAACAAGGGTAAGGGAAAAATCTCTAACTCCGATGAGGCTGAAAATTCTGATTCAGACAATGACGGTGGATGTGAGGTCTGCTATTATGACCATCCTAAGGGATGTTGTCCAATTATCTCACATCTGCAGGAGTCTGGGGTGTATGCATTAAATCCAAGACTTAATCAACGGCAAACACCCAGAAGGTTACCTTATCCACAAGGTAACCCGAGGCAGTTCCACCAACCCTTGACGTATTATCCAAGTGGAACACCTCCGCAGCCCATCGAACAACATCAGCAGTGGCAATACCCACAGTCATGGGGGATGCCACAGCCGACACATCGATACCCTTACCGGCAGCCTGATCCTTATGGTTATTATGTGCAGCAGCCAGTTTCTCCAGGTGACGCTATGAGTCACACTCCACGCCGTCACTACTACGCTCGGGAGTACTTCAGAAGGACTCCTTCTCCTCCGGGAGACATTCCACATTCTGTCCATCCTCTAACTCCACCCGCACCTTTTCCTCAAGTAGTTCCCATAACACCTCCTGCTCCAACAATGCAAGGGGAATTACCTACCCAACCGCAGCAACGTCACGCCGCGAGATCTGTAAATATTCAGAGTGTAAATATCCAACCGGACACTAGTTCTGGCGATAACTGTACAAAAAAGAGACCCTTTTTCAGAACTAGGAGCCCGGATAGGCTCTCGCAACAACAAGCGGACGGGTATATGTATAGGCCTCTAACTACTAACACTTCGGAGCACCCTTCAGTCCAAGGGAATGTAACGCATACGGTTATGCTAACACATACCGTAACTGACTGGATCAAGGTAGGCCACCTTCCCAGGAAACTAACTGACCCTGGGAGTCCCTTTATTCATTTGCAGATCGCTGGGAATGCGCCACATCGAGCTCTTCTTGACTCAGGTTCCGGAGTCAACTTAATTTCGCGAAAGATGTATCACGCCTGGAACCTGCCCCAACTTAAGAAGAGCAACATCCAACTAGAGCTGGCAGACCAGTCCATCACTATTCCCTTGGGTTTGGTGGAGGACGTTATCACCACTGTGTGTGGTTGGTCCTACCCAGCGGATTTCCTAGTGATCGATGTTAACAACAACGAAGGGGACTTCCCAATTATAATGGGAAGGGCATGGCTAAGCACAGTAGATGCATGCCTTAGGATCCGTGATCTTTCCTTGGAAATCTCCAAGATAAACATATGTGGAAAGATCGAGAAGAGGATAGTTCCATGCATCACATACAGTGATTCATCGGGTGATGACACGGAGGAAATGTCTCCATGTCACAGGTGTGCCCAGGAAACTCTGCAACAAAGATGCCTGTATGTAGCAACCACACAAGAAGTAGTAGACACCCCGTGGTTGACAGCTTCTCATAAGAGCAAACAAATATGCATGGAACGAACTGAGGCAACTCATGCCAACAACCGTGGCATAGACACATTGGAACGTGAGCGTCGCCAACTTCCACCCCTGAATTTAAGATCATCAATTGGGAGAAGTTGGGCACTGCTTAGAAATTCAAATAGGCGCTCACTACTTCGGATCTCTCCCTCACAACTCAGTCATGGGGGAGATGGCCACCTATGCTAATCATATGGGGCCCTCAGTTCTTTTTCAGTTTTTGTTTTACACATTTTTGTTTTACAACGTTTTTGTTTTTCACATTTTTGTTTTACAATTTCTTTAACTTTTCTAATTTTTGTTTTACAAATTTCTTTAACTTTTCTTGTTTTTGTTTTACAACATCGTTATATTTTTCTATCTTTTTGTGTGTGTGTGTGTGTGTGTCATCCATCATGTAAATTCGTCACCCAATAAGTGTTCGGGCCGATGGGATGAACTGTTTTTCATTAATTGCTAATGTTTGGTTTTTACCTTTAAGTTACATTGTTGATACTAAGGTATGTTCTTTTGATATGGCAGGCAATGAGATCACTTCATCCATCCATCCATCAAGTCTATGGTTTCCCTTGGCTTGGAAATGTACAGTTCCCTTCCAATAAGAACTTTAACGAACCAGTGACTGGGCATTTCTCAAACTAAGGAAGGACTCAAGGATTTGAAACGGGTGTGACTTCAAGGGAACTTGGTGCCCTTGTGTTGGTCATTCACTTGGGTGCTTGGATGTTTTCGTCTTGGGCTTTCTTACCGTTCCGATGCAACGCAATAATCGGAAGCTGAGACAATAAAAATAAAGAAGTCTTTGCATGGTGTGGTCCCCACGCATAAAAACACAAAACAAAAAAAGAAGAAAAAAAATGGAAAAAAAAAAAGAAGAAAAAAAAAAGAGAAAGCTAAAAAAGCTAAAAGTGAGGATTCAAAGCACACCCCTTAGACGGAATAAATTTGGGCTACAAGCACTGGTTATGGAACCAAAGTGTTCCCTCTAACTAAGGCCCTTCTCGCTTCCCATTCTCTCCTTTGTTTCGTCGGAATGGTGGTGGCTTCTCGAAGTTGCATCCTTGTTACCCAAGTGGATGATTTAACCAACTGCATTGATGCGAAGTCACTAGAAGTGGTTGGTTTGAGGCCGGAGTTGGAATGAGATTCGCCAAGTCACATTAATCATGTAACACACAAGGGGCTGTACACCACCTTGTTCTTGGGATTCCATTCCACTTCTCTTCTTCCCATCCTTCTCTCCATTGTTCACCTCATTGCCGGTTGTATCATTGTATATACTTTGGTTGATGCTTTGTTTTCTTTTTGGTAAATTCTTCCGGTTAAGACTTTAACTCTTGTTCGAAAGGACATTTCCAGGGCCCACGGACTCTTTGAATGTGGGATTGTCAGGGCATTAAAGGCATGCGCCTGCTTTGGGGAGGACCCACTGACACTCCTATTTGGAACATTAGTTAACTTCTTTTCCTTGACGTTGTGCAATTAATTAACATTTTTGTTCATTTCCATCATGACATCCTTTTACCGATGCCATAGTTGTTCCTTTTTACCTATCATTCCTATCCTTTTTCTCTCTCCATTCTAACGCTACCGGAGGTTCGCGATTAGTCATGGGGGTACGGGGCCTGATTTTTCGATTTTTATCCTAAGCCCCAGATTTTTTCGTTTTTCTTCCTAACCCCTATACCTTCGGTAATCATTATCTACATATTCCCAGATCCATACCAGCCATACCACAACTTAGCCAGTGAGCCTCAACCGTAGCAGGGTATGCTTTACTTAATGATCCAATTACCCTTGCTAATATATGATTGTGTTGTGGGTGGAGATGGCAATCGTGCAACAACAGAATGGATCTGGAGCAAACACTTGGAGTGGAGCAGCGCTGAAGCAGCATGCAAGGAGTGGAGCTGATAATGTGCTTACAGATGGGCAACGAGAGGCGCAATCTAGGCGTTGGCAGCACCAAGACTCTTCTCTCTTCTTCTCTTCTATTCTCTCTCCTCTTTTCTCTCAGCTGCTAACTATGGCCTGATGTCATTGTAATAAGGTGTTCACCCATGTTGTCATGAACACCAGTTTTTGTCAAGTCTTGTAATAAGGACCGTTCACATGTTATCCCATTAGTTCCATTTTCCCTAATAATCCCATACCTACCTGATATCATTGTAAGGAACTCGAGGACGAGCTTTCATTCAGTCATGGGGGCATGATGAGACGCCATATGCACTAGGCCGCGATATCGCAGCTAGCCGCCATATCTATAAATAAGAGGCGGCACTCCCCTTATTTCCCAATCCTGGCTAGTGTAGCGAAGCTCTGGCAGATTGATCACTCCAGAGTTAGAATTTTTCCCCATGTGCCCGCAGTAGGAGTCCTAGAGTGAACGGCTCTTTATTCGAGCAGCTTGTAACCTGAACCCAAGTTGTGTACGTCAATAAAGACGAACTTGTTTGGATAAACCTTGCAGCACGTGGTTTCATTTATTGCTTTATTTGCTGCTTTCCTAATGCGTTCAAGTACGACTTGATTACGAGCGTCTACGGACGTGTACGGCTAGTCAAGGAATCGGCTGCTTGACGCAATGCATGAGTACGACTCAATTACGAGCATTGGATGCTTGCTAACCCAGTAGCGTATTCCAGGATTCTGCACTTGGTAAGCCCCGGATCTGATGTAACCTTGCAAGTCTCTCCACCGCAATTGCTCATCTTGATGGAAATCAAAGGTAAAATCTGGCACATACTCATCGGGATGAGTATATGTGACTTTAGCCTATTGAGGACATGGTTGATCTCGGTTATGCGTATTATGCTGACTTTCTCCTGTATTGTCCTTAGGTGAGTTGATTTCATGAGAAGAAGCCATTTCTAATGGTGTGCTAATTTACCGTTATTAAATTTTTGTTCTTGATGAACTGATTAACCCGAAGGTTCGTTTCAGCTCACAATGATGTGAGTGATATCCCTTATGTTAAATTGGCGAAAACACTTAGTCCCCGGCAACGGCGCCAATGATGAGTGGCGAGGTACCCCTACACTCAACCATATGAATACGAGCGTACACACGCGATCCGGTCAAACTCTGCAAACTAAATGCCTTAACACCACAAGAAACACTTGGGGTTAATCGTTCGTTGTCTTCCCAAGCTTGCTTGTAAGTGTCACGGGGTATGGTTAAGCAAGTCTGAGGTATATGATTTTTTTGGTCTTTTCACGTTTTCTCCTATGCTATTAGAGGAAAGGGTTGAGATAATTAAACTAACTCTAACTAATGTCCTAATCTAATTTAACTAGCGTCAGCATCCATTCCCACTTACCAGACACACCCTGAACTATGCAACTGTGGCTTACCAAACGCTAGTCGTTACTGGGATCGCCACACGTAACGCAAGTGCTTGAAGTGGTCGTACTGAGGCACCTATTTAGCCTATGTGTGATAAGCAGCCGATTCCTTAGCCAGCCGTACACACCCGTGGGTGCTCGTAACTAAGTCGTACTTATCACACGTTCTAGCCTAGCAATGAGCAGCCGATTCCTCAACTAGCCGTACACATCGAACTACCACTGGGATTACCAAGCGCAGAATCCTGGAATACGCTACTGGGTTACCAAGCATCCAATGCTCGTAATTGAGTCGTACTCATGCATTGCGTCAAGCAGCCGATTCCTTGACTAGCCGTACACGTCCGTAGACGCTCGTAATCAAGTCGTACTTGAACGCACTAGGAAAGCAGTAAATGAAAGCAATAAATAAAACCACGTGCTGCAAGGTTTATTCAATCAAGTTCGTCTTTATTGCTGTACACAACTTGGGTTCAGGTTACAAGCTGCTCGAATAAAGAGCCGTTCACTCTAGGACTCCTACTGTGGGCACATGGGGAAAAATTCTAACTCTGGAGTGATCAATCTGCCAGAGCTTGGCTACACTAGCCAGGATTGGGAAATAAGGGGAGTGCCACCTCTTATTTATAGATATGGCAGCGGACAGCGATATCGCGTATATCGCAGGGAAAGACGCGATATCGCGTATGCGATATCGCGGCACAGTGCATGTCGCGTCTCATCACTTAGATAGTGAATTTCAACAAAACAAAATCAATTCAAGTCATGGTTACTAACTTTTATGAAAGAAATTTAATAATGACCCTAATCAATTAATAATTATAGTATTAAGATGGGTAAGAGTTACTTGGATCATTATCTTACCATCACTTATAATTGATGAATTTTGATGAGGCGTGATCAAATCTTCATTAGTTAATGATATCCATGAAAGAAACTTTGTTGCTTGCTAAGATCTAGATGCTTGATCCATTGTTTGTGAAGGTAATGAAAAGGTATCTTCTAACTTGCATCACAAACATATGGTACATCCAGTAATGATCAATGTCTTTCTATGTGTTGTAGTTGGGCCATGATTTTGAATGGTCCTTGGGTTGTGGTTTGCTCTGATACCAATTGTGACATCCTGTCCCCAGATGTCATATAAAATGTCAAATATATGATATATTAGACATTATCCATATAAAGAAAATATACCAATGTGAAATATAAGTGATATTTAGCATTATGTATAAAAGAAATAATAGGAAAAATGCAGAAAAAGAAAGAAAAGAATGCTTTATTGATATGGAAAAGTATATTTGGATCGTGCTCTGAGAGTGTTCCTTGGGGTTTTCTTCCTTTGGCATCTATCCCTTAGAGGCAATCTAGCACTACCACCATGGTTAGGCCTATAACCTAGCCAGAAGGGATGGTCAGTCTACTTCCTGTCCCGCTTCACTTGACTTCCCGTGACTTTTCTATAACAGCTTTGTCACTCCATGACTTGCTTGTACTGGCTCTGCCATTCCCATGCTAGCATGACCTCTAACCCTGGGTATAAATTTCTTCAATCAAAGCCCCAAAGGTTACCTCAAGAGACACGTTCATTATTACAACATGTCCTTTCAAGTCTTAATCACAACTACCCTTTTGGGTCTTGTTAAGATAACAATAATACTTGTTATGAAGAGACACCATCTTCATTAGGCAACCACATCATTTGGAAATGGGGATGTGACAGGCAGGACATCCATAACGTCAAGTTGACTACATCGACTTCAATGAACCTTGAACCCTCGTCCAAGTGAACCCCCCTACTGCCCATTTAGGCACCATTTATACACATTTTTCTAACTTATTCTTTATTTTCTCTCAATAAAGTTTTATGTTTTGGATATTATGTGCAAGATATATTTATTTATTTATTGTGCATTACTCAAATCTATTATTAGTTTTTTTTTTTTTTTTCATTTCATTTCATTACATTATATTGCAAACTTCCCAAGTCCCTGGTTGATCTACTAGGCTAGCGAGGGAACCTTGGATTGCATTTTTGAGAAGGCCTTGGGGATTCAAGGTTGAGGATTGTGCATCAAATCCATTGGTCTTTATTCTAGCCACTAATTTTTTTTATCACAACAATAGTCTTTAGAGCTATAGGTCTTTATAGGATTGCTTCTTTCCTAATGAGATTCATTTCATAAGTAATGAGAGCACTTTGAAGCACTTCAAATTTTAAAGTTGAGAAATTTTTAATTTTCTTCATAGCCATGACCTTTGGTCTGAACTCCGATTGTAAAGTTCTGATCATTTTGATGATGACATTGCTTTTGGATAAATCTTTTCCTATTCCTCTAATAGCTACTACAAGATCATTGGCTCTAGAGAAATAATCTTTTATTTTCTCACCTTATTTCATTTTGAGCTTATCGTATTCACTTTGTAAAACTAATAATTTTGATTACTTAACAATAGAGGTTCCTTCATAAGTAACTTCTAAAGTTTGCCAAATTTCTTTGGTTGTTTTACATCCTACTACCGTATTCAATTCAAATTTATTTAAAGTGCAATATAAATAATTTTTTGCTTTTGAATTAAACATGAACTTATCTTTCTCCTCTTATGTCCATTTGTTGCGAGGCTTGATGATGTCAACAGAGCTATCGATAGGCAGAGTGTAGCCTTAAGGATTGACTCCCACACTTCAAACTCCATAGATTCAAAGATCCCTTGCATTCTAGCTTTCCAATAGGTGATGTTAAATTTGTTGAACATGAATGGCTTTGTGCAAGATGTCCCCTCCATTATTCTCTCTTAAAGTTGCTGATGACAAAGAAGAGTACTAAGCTTCAATACCACTTGTGGATCATTGAACTTAGAAGGAGGGGAATGAATAAGTTCCCCAAATTGAAATTCTTTGGGCAAAGCACACATACAAAATTTAACATGGTTTCCAATTTGGATAGTCCACACCCAAAGGATAGATAGTAAGCACATCTCCAGACGTTGTTGCTCTCAAATCTGGTTTGAAGGGTACCACACCCTATACAAGATCTAAGCTCTACTTTGGAGTCTTATGATGTTGCACCAACCACTCAACCTTGCAAGGTCCTGACAAGCTTAGAATGTGGTTTCCAAGGTTCCTCAGCCTTTACAATCTTGAGCTCTACTCCAAAGTGTTGCGGTGCTACACCAACACTCAATCCTGCAGGATCTTGACAAGCTCAAGCAATATGCTTTCCTGTAAGAAGCACATTAACCTCATAGGGCAAAAAGAAATAACAAAAATTATGAGGGATGAATACAACTTAGTTTGCTGATCCTTGTACTTTGAGGTACAACAGACTTTACAATGAACAAAATATAATGCAATGATGAGCAACAGTGATTACAATGATTGCAAAATGATTACACAATGATTGTACAAAAGCTTGCTCATTTCTGAATCAGAATGATGTCTTCTTATAATCACCGTGTTTTCAAATCTATCTTAGAACTCATGCAACAACTAGCTAACAGTTATGGAAGATGTCTTCTTTATGGCTAAGACATATTTCTATATTTGGTCTTCATTCTGGAAAGACATCCTTGTCTGGTGAAAGATTCTTTCTAAATATAGCCTACATTATGTGATGACATCCTTGTTTGGGAAAAGATGTTTTTTCCTAATGAAAGAAATTTGTTGTTTTTCAAAGATGTTTTCTTCTATGTTGCCTTCAATTATGCCAAGATGTCTACTATTTCTTGGAGACATCTTTCTTCACCTTCCTTTGCATAATGAATTCTTCGTTCTTTGTTCATGCCCTTTCACTTTTGCATGCTTCAATGATGATAACTTTTCTTATGAGTTATTTGGTCCTTATCCTTCTTAAAATTCTTGCATGTTCGCGTGAGACCTTGTGGATGACCTTTTCCATTGAGCTCTACTTTTTTCTAAACCAATTCATTCCTTGTCATCTCATATTGGTCCTACAAACACAATAGCCAAACAATCATACAAACAACCTTTGACTCCATTTTACTTAACGTTTTGACATACCAAAAGGTCCATAATAGGCATTCTTCTTTGGCTTTATGCATTTCCATTGTTTATGACCTAACTCACAACAATTATGACATATATCTTTACCATGATCTTTACTTCTTGGAGACCATGCCCTTCTTCTTTCCCTTTAAGGAGAAGTAGAATATCTTTCCTTATTCTTTGGCTCATCTTCATCATCCTCCATGGATGATTTGTTTGACCTGTGAGTAGTGCCTTTCTCATCCTTTTTCTTGTGATCTTTGTTCCTATTTAGGGTAAATTTATTTATTTTTATTTCAACCTTGAGAACAAGATAATAGGCTTCATCATGAGTATTAGGCTCATAGAATGCTAATTCTTGTTGATATGGCATCCTTAATTCACTAATGAAGTTAGAAGCTTGCTCATAGTTAGTCCAATGAACATCAGCCATTTCCAAGCCTCAACAAAATTCAACATAAAAATCCCTTATCTTTTGATCTTCTTATCTGCGAATTTTTACCTTATTGATGACTTCATGATGAATGGATGTCCTCTCAAATATTTTCTTTAGCATGAACTCCATGAGTTGCCAACTCTCAATAGGCCTTCCATGTTCTTCAAGGTATTTGAAACATTCCTTGTCCCATCATTTATCTACCAATCCTTCAAGTTTTTTCTCAACAACATGAATCATTATCTTGCTAGAAAGTTGCTCAACAAGAAAATACTTATTCACAGTTCTAAGCCAAGAAAGAAATAAATTTGTACCTTAAACACCTTTAAAGATGAGAATATCCACCTGAGAAACTCTTAAAGAACTTCTTAACATCTTTACAAACCTTTCATCATCTTCTTCATTATTAAAAGAAAACCTTGGCTCATACCTTTGAGTTCTAGTCCCATATCTCCATAGAGTTCTTTGATCATCTCTTCCTCTTGATCCTTACAGCTATGCAAAAGGATTCTCATCTTCAATATTCTTTTCACTTCTTCTTAAAGTTTCTTTGAAATTTTGATACTTGTCGATCCTTACTTAGGGAATAATTTCTTGCATTCTAATCATAAAAGCCTTGAAGGAGGCTTTGAATTCTTGAATCTCTTGTCTAAGATCTAGATTAGTCTTCTTCTTAAGAGCCATACCTTTCTTCCAACTCTTACAAATGTGTGGATTACTCTAAATATGTGATTTGATACCAATCTGGTATAAGGATTACACCTCAATAAACCCCAATAGGATCCAATTCATAACTTTCAAGTAACTCTAACCTAGAAAATAAGAACAACACAATAAAATAGAGAAAGAATCCCTCTTTTTTATTATGAGAATTTTTAAATACATAGAAAATACATCAAAGATGAGAAGCCAAGCTCACTCACAACTCTTCCAAGTGTGACATCCTATCCCCAAATGTCATGAAAAATGTCAATTATACATTATATTAGACATTATGCGTAAGAAGGTAATATACCAAACATCAAATATATGTAACATTCGACATTATGCATAAAGAAAGCAATAGAGAAAATGTAGAAAGAGAAGAAAAGAATGATTTATTGATATGAAATAGTCTATCTAAATCATGCTTTGTGGGTGTTCCTTGGGGCTTTCTTTCTTTAGCATCTATTCCTTAGAGGCAATTCAGCACCGCCACCATGGTTAGGCCTATAAGTGACCTGAAGGAATGGCCAATCCACTTCTTGTTCTACTTCACTTAACTCTTGTGATTTTCCTATACCAGCTCTGCTACTCCATGCTAACATGACCTCTAAGCCCAAGTATAAAATCTTTATGTCAAACCCCTAAAGGTTACCTCAAGAGACATGCTTGTTATTATAACATGCCCTTTTCGGGTCTTAATTACAATTACCCTTTGGGGTTTTGTTACAATAACACTAACACTTATTATTATGAAGAGGAATCATCTTCATTATGTAGTAGCATCAATTGGGAATGGGGATGTGGCAATTTACTCCCCTTAGGTTTCTTTAGTTCTCAAACAAGTCCATGTTCACTATATTTTTCTAGCTCTAGTAACTTTTTTCATGATCCTATGCTCCAATAATTTGATTTCTCCTTTGAACTTGAATTTGTTTCTTGCTTATTTTGCAAAAAAAACACATGTAAGAAAATATATGAAAAATTAAATATTACTTTCTTAATATTTACATCATTTTTTTAAGAGAATGACAAGAGGTAAATTAAAGTTCTACTAACCACCAATCACCAATCCTAAATAGGGTCACAAAATGTGCAACTCGTATTACTCAAGTGAAGGTAGGGAAAATTCTTTATTCCCAAATTCCATTATCTTAGATATTTTACTTATCTAATGTTACATATATTTATATCAATAAATCATTTGTACCAATTCAAACTTGGCTTCTTTATAAAATATTGTGTAGCCATCCATGTTGTGATTTCTGTAGTAGGCTAATCTATATGTCTTAAAAGAAGAACTTCCACAAAAATATTTTTACTAGTCTGGTTGGAATTGGTATAGAAATTTCCATAGTAAGACCTTTTGTAAGCATAAAACATCAACATCCAAATCTTATAACTCTTCTAAGATGCATGGGTATCGATACTCATGTCAATCCAAAGCCCATGGTGGACATAGCATATGGTTTTTCTCACTCACTAAGGATCTTGCAAGCATGTTATATGTTGCAAATTTCATTCTAATTCTTTTATTCTCTTCTAGATCATTTCTCTTCATGAGTATCATACACCTTGTTGAAACAAGATTTTGAGTCTTCATGTTGATCTGCCATATGATTTGATTGCAAAGTGAATTGATATATATATATCATCTTGATTGTTGAAGATTTTTTTGTTCATTAACTGATTCTTAAACTAATTTTGGTTTTATATAATTACATCATCTAATCCTTAATAGCCTTTCTACCCCCCTTAAGAACACTAACTCTAGTAGTGTAACTAATGACATGCCATAGTGATCTTAAGACTATCTGCAAAGATTAAGCACTGAATCTTAAGGTCAAAAAGGATAAATTCATTAGTCTCAATAGGGCATGATTATTTATCCTTAATTTGTTAACTTTTAAGGCATGGTTCATGATATCATTGAATCTAAAGCCCCTATAGCCTCTTTGCTCTATTAAAAATGAGATGATGGAGTAGAATTTCCTATCTACTACTTGAGCCATGCATTGGTAGCTTATAATCCCTGATACAATGAGGTTAAAGAGCACTTTATAGCCCTGTTCTTCTCTCTAAAGAAGTGGAGATACTACCTCTATAGGAGCCAAGTCAATCATATGCAAAGATAATGTATTGAGAGCCATAATGATCAACATATACGAGAGTATCCGTATAGCCTAATGGAAGGCCATAACAGCTAAGTTTCATCTACATTGCATCTTCCAAGCCTCAACGAAAGACTAAGCTATAGCCATGCAACTCACAACTTCCCTAGTTGAGGAGAATACAACCATAGATTCTAAATTCCGTCACAAGCATGTCAACATTATCAAAAATGTTCCCAAAGGATATGAGGCCATCATGCATTTTGATGTTGCCTCAACAACCTAAGGAGCAAGTATTGCTATCATCATAACACTATCCTCTAGTGAGATCCAACATTTCACCTATCATTTCAGATTTTTATCTACTAACAATGTAGCAAAATATGAATGATTAATCAAAGGAATGATGATAGCTCATACCCTAGGAATTACATGTTTAATGATAAAGGTGATTTGCAGCTAGTGGTTAACTAAGTGACTAAAGTATATGCATGCAAAGAAAAATATTTATAACCTCACTATGATTGAGCTAAAAAGCTCATGCTATAGTTTATAAATTTTGGTATCCAACATATTTCTTAAACCAAGAATATCTTAGCTGATGTCATTACAACCTTATCCCTAAGTGTGACGTTGGATGTATTTAGTAAGTTACTATTACATCCCCATTTCCAAATGATGTTGCTGACTAATGAAGATGGTGTCTCTTCATAATAAGTGTTATTTTCATCTTAATAAGACTTGAAAGGATAGTTGTGATTAATACCTAAAAGGGTGCATTGTAATAACAAATGTGTCTCTTAACCTAGCCTTTGGGGGTTTGGCCTAAGGCATTTATACTCAGGGTTAGAGGTCATGCCAACATGGAATGGTGGATCTGGTACAAGCAAGTCATGGGTGGCAAAGCTGGTATAGGCAAGTCATAGGAAGCCGAGTGAAGTGGGATAGGAAGTGAACTGACCATCCCTTTTGGCCAGGTTATAGGCCTAACTATGGTGGAAATGATGGATTGCCTCTAAGGGACAGATGCCAACAGAAGAAAACCCCAAGGAACACTCTCGAAGCATGATCCGGATATGCTATTCCATATTAATAAAGCATTCTTTTATTTCTCTTTCTACATTTTTCCTATTATTTCTTTTATATGTAATGTCAAATATTACTTATATTTCACATTTGGTATATTTTCTTTATACGCATAATGTCTAATATATCATATATTTGACATTTTCCATGACATCTGGGGACAAGATCTCATAATTGGTATCAAAGAAAATCATGACCCAAGGGCCATCCAAAGCCATGGGCTGACTACAACATGAACTTGATGATAAACTTTGAAGCCACAACACATGGAAAGCCATTGATCATCACTAAATGTACCATATATTTTTTATACAAGTCAGAAAATACCTTCCATTGACTTCACAAACAATGGAACAGGCATCTAGATCCTAACAACCAAAAAAATTCTTTAATAGATATCATTAACCAATGGAGATTGATCACACCTCATCAAAATTCATGAATTGCAAGAGACGTTGGTAAGACAATGATACACCAATCCAGGTAACCTTTGCCCATCTTAATACTATAATTATTAATTGATTAGGTTTATTGTTAAATTTATTTTTAGAAAGTTAGTAACCATGATCTGAATTAATCTTGTTTTTTTGAAATTTACTATCCAAGTAATCTACAAGATTCCAAGTTACCATATGTTAGCCTAGAAATGTTAGTTGAACAAAATAGGCTAGCTTGGTCTTTTTAATGCCTGAAAACTCATCTTCATTTTTGAACCCTAAAACTATGTCCCATTCGTAGTACTTGTAGAGATGATTCCAACAGTACAAATTTTGTCTTAATTGGACTTACAGTTTGGGAGATATTGATGTTTAAAGTTTTTCATTATACATACATTAAAATAATATTAAATTATTATTAAAATTAAAATTAAAAAAAAATAATTAAAAAATAAAAATTTTAGGTTCTGATCCAGAATAAAGGAAGCAATAGAGAAAATGCAGAAAGAGAAGAAAAGAATGATTTATTGATATGGAATAGTGTATCCGGATCATGCTTTGGGAGTGTTCCTTGGGGCTTTCTTTCTTTAGCATCTATTCCTTAGAGGCAATTCAGCACCGCCACCATGGTAAGGCCTATAAGTGACCTAAAGAAAATAATTAAAAAATAATTAAATTTTAGGTAAGCTACCGAAACTTCCAATCTAGGCAGAACTTCTGACACTATCCATAGCTAGTGACTTAGGCCTTGACCTACCGCTAGCACAACATGAATGACTTATCAACTTAAGTGTGCTAGATGAGAATCGATTAATGGCCTTGTCTTCAAATGATATCCACAAGGAATACAATAAAAAATGACATGATCTTAGGATTTGGAAGGTCATATTCATATCTGGAGACAAGGTGTTGAATTGGAACCCCACACATGTACCACAACCAACCAAGTTTTAAACATTGTGGGAGGGACCTTACATTGTCTTCGAAACCCTCCCATCTGGGGCCTTGCTTATCCACAAACCTGAGGAGCCCACACATACGTAGTTGGTCAACCAAAAACAACTAAAACCTTTCTATGAACTCCACCTAACTAGTGCTACCACCTCATCATCACCGGGACAACCTCGTTCCATCTTCCACATCTCCTCCTTTCTGCCCAAACGTGGGGGAGACCGTCCGCCATGCTAACCCATTCCACTATGCTCTTCACTGTTTTTGGAATTTTTTTGTTTTACACTTTTTTGTTTTTCACCATCGTTTATACATTTTCCAATTCTTGCTAAATTTTCTTTTCGTTAATTACTTTTTCATTTCTTTGTTATTTATTTATGCGGATGTGTGTGTTTAATTTTCAACTGGTTATTAATAAGTTGTCTCACTATCCGCAGGTGTGTGACGTGGATGGTTTTCATTGTAATGGGTCATGTGAAATAGTCCACCTAGTTTATCTTGCTCCCACCCTCGCATTGTTTTCCTTGTACTTTACGTCTCTTTTCATCTCATAACATCAGTAGTGAGTCCATGTCATCCACCCATTCACCCACTCCATGGTTTTCCTTCCATTGGAAACATGCAATCCCTTCACTTAAAAACACTTTAATTCATGTGTGACTTTTGTAGTTTCCAAACTTAGGGATGACCCAACGGTTTGAATCGGGTGTGACTTCAAGGGAAATGCAACATTCATCATCCTCTTCTATCTCCCAAGTCCCTGATGTGTCCTTACGAATTTCCTACCATTCCACATTCTTCTCTACAAGGAAGCTCCTAGGCAATTCGACCTTGCATGGTGTGGTCCTCACTACAAAAATTCAAAAATTCAAAAAAAAAAACAAATAAAAATGAGGATTCAAAGCACACCCCTTGGTTGAATGCCTGCAAACAAGCATGGGTCTTTACATGGTGTGGTTCCCACAAAATAACAAGAAAATGAAAAATAAAATCATCACTATATAGGAATTCAAAGCACACCCCTTAGACCACCTCTCACAGGCCACAAGCACTAGTTATGGGACTTCCTTCATCCCCTCTAACTTAGTCCCATTTCACTTCCTTCCTCTCACATTTGTTGGAGTGGTGGTTCTCTATGGGTGCATTCTTTTCCACTTGGGGGATGGCCGAGGCTTTGCCTATTGCTGCAATGTCACTATATGTGGATGGTTTTGGGTCTAAACTCAAGAACGGTCCTATCGGGTCACTTAACCACAACTTCTTCCCATTCTCTCGTCTCTCTCTTCACCCATTTCTCTTTGTAACTCACCTCACTGCCCTTCTTATTTTTTGACAGTTCATCATGGTTTCCATGGACTTCTCATGCCTTGGCTGGTTCACTTGGATGGAAGTATTAACTTGTGATCACCATTTATTAACCACGGGGCCCATGAACTCCGGTGTTAAGGCTATGCAAGGGCTATTATGGCTACCACCTGCTATGGGGAGGACCCACTTGCATATTCTTGGTCTTGTTTGTTAAGCTCCCCATCCTTTTGATTTCATGGTTGATTGTTTTCATGTCCCATCACTCGATTTCTTCCCCGTGGAGTTCTTTTTTCCCATGTTCTCCTACATTTGACTCTTTTTCTAGCCCAGTTTACCCTCCTTGTGTCCTCAATCGCATTCCCTATCTCTTACGCACTTCAACCACCCCAATTTGACGTTTCAAATTCATGTTTTCAGGTTTTTTCTGGCTGGTCAACAGAAGCGGCCCCCTGCACATACGAGGCCCCGTATATGCAGTCCCCTGCATATACATGGCCCCATCGACATAGTGCCCAACCCCTATATATATGCCCATTGTGCCTACAATTTCCATCATTTTGCAAATAAATTAGGGGATATTTTGTCATTTTCTTCTGCCTACCTTCTTCCCAAGCACCTACATTCTATCGTGTGTCTGCCTCAACCAATCTTTACCCCCTTAAGCACCCAAAGGTATGCTCTCAGTTGTGGGGCAAGGGGGGGGGAGTGGTGAAGCCTATGTGTAATTAATTAATTAGTTAATTACCTAATTAAAGTCTTCACACCTCTAAAGGGAAGAAACGAAAACAATAGCTTAAACTCCAACTTATCCGTAGTTGTTTTTGGCTCTAACCCATTAATTAACACTCCGAGGAATTTAATGGAATGCCCATGCCAACATCATAACTTAGTCAAACTGAGAAAGTTTATGAGGGCCATTTTGAGCAACTTGTGCACAGTCTAATTGGTGGTTATGTTTGATTGCAGATGGCACCAAAACCAAGGCATCCAAGGGACCATCACAACCTAGGGACAAGCATCCATGAATGGGAAGGGGATGAGGTGTGCAGCAACCAGAGCACACAAAGGGCTCTCATGCAACTAGCTCCCTCCATGAAGAACCTGATGTGGAATCTATCCATCAAATTCCCAAAGAGGAGATTCCCAATGGACAATCACAAGGGGATGAAACTGCAGGGATAGTGCCATGGCTTAAGGTCACCCTAACCCAAGCATGTCTTGATGCTATCAAGCCACGAGAGGTGAAACGAATGGTCCTAAAAAAGTTAAACTTTGGACAATTTCTTGAAAATGCACCAAAAGATGTGAATATTCAGTTGCAAAATTCTCCTATGTGGTCAATCATCACAACCAGTGGTGAATGGTACTTAGGAGAGACCTATCTCTTCTGGACAAATTGGCAACTAGGGTCTAGAGTAAGAATAAAGGACATCTATGTCTCTTACTCTACAGAAGTAATTGCACAAGCTCTAGGATTGCCAGAGATCAAAGCAAATGTGGCGAAGATCCTGAAGCAAGCTAACCTTAAGGTAAAAGGGGAGTGGATCAGGTGGTGCTATGGGGTAGATCGTAAGGAGTTCGACACTCTAACCACTGTGAAGAGGGTGTATTCAAAGATTGCATCTTACCACCTATACCCAACGGTGAGACCCAGCAAAATCACAGCCTTCTTCGCTTGTGCATGTGCTGCCTTAAGTGGAAAATTTCCAATGAGTCTTCCATAGTTGTTATTCTTGGAAATTGAAAAGAGGTTCACTGAAAGAGAACGTGGAAGACGAGCTCTCCCCTTCCCCTGCCTAATCAGAAAGTTGAAAGTTGTGCAAATGGGTAGGGATAGCACGATATGCCAATGATACACTCCGAAATGTCCTAATTGCCTCATGGAGGGAAATGATAAAGGACAAAATTCCAGCCACTACACACACCAAGGAGGAGTAGAAACCACCTCCACCACTTGCACAAACAACAAGGTTAGGTTCACAAACTATTTCAGAACACATCCGTGAAATTTGAAAATCACTCTTGAGCCAGCAAGAGTAATCTAGAAGGATCGATGGAGGAGAAGACTCTTTAGTCTATCACCCTACAATGAGCCACCTGGAGCAAGTGGCTCAATCAATTAGTTTGTTAGAAAGAGCAGGGTCAATGTTCTCCACTGCCCAAATGCAAGTTCCAGCAAGAATAGATCCTAGCATCTGAGAGGTAATGGTATCAACTCAACAGCTATTCCATGAAATCTCAAGGAATGCTACTACCTTCTTAATACGTTTGGAAGATGGAGAGGGGGTGATAGTCCTGGTGATTTAGCACAAGGACAGGAGATTGCAGCCGAAGTGGTTGTTGATACAATTTCCATGGCTCTCAATGCATCGACAGTGCCTGTACTAGATGTACATAAACCTCAAGATGTATAGGCATCTGCCAAAACTTCACGTAACAAGATTGATGTAGCACAACATGAAGAACTATTGGAGCGACTGGTGGGAATTGGACAACCACTTCTGGATGTCTTTGACCTTTTGAATAACATCATTGCAACCCAGTCAAAGTTGCTCTTGGCAAAGGATAAGAGCCTTATTTTAGAAGGGAAACTTGAAGTTGCTTAAGCCACTTGTCAATGCTTGGCAACAGAGGTCACCCAAATTAAGGATCCAACTTGCTGATCCAGCTCTCCTCAACCGTGAGCTCACCAGAGATGAAGCTTTTTAACAGCTTCACGTCAAACTTCAGATCGTTGAGGATGAGTGAGAGTCAGCAATCCTTGATAAGTCCTTGGCAAATGCTCAGACATATCACATAAACAAGGACTTGACATAGGTTCTCTAGGAGAACGTCAAGTTGACTACGGAGGTCCATCACCTACGTAATGTTGGTACTAAAAATGAGCACATGAAAACTTTTATTCACCAACAGTAGGAAGAGCTAGCCAGGGTGAATGCTGATGTGAGAAGGTTGGCCACTGAGAATCAAAATCTGTCCATGGAGGAGGTTTGAACGTTGCAACAGAAATCTTCCATTGAAATCGCTGCTTGGAAGAACAAGGCCCTGAAATTTGAAAAAGTCAAAAATCATTATAAGGACCAAGTTGGATTGCAAAAAGAAGTGAATGAGAAACAGATTTAAGTCGCAAAGGCTAAGATGAACCAAGCGCTCTAGCAGCTCTGAGAAGGAGGCGAGATATGGCAACCTATCTTTGATGGGTTGAATGCCTACAATCAAGTTGAAATTTGCCTCAAGGAACTATAGATTGAGGAAATGACAGAGTATATGGAGGTTGCCAACCTTCGCTATGCATACCTCGCTATGCTCATAGCCGGGAGACCGCAGTCTAAATTGGAAAAACAAGTGACCACCTTGTATTCTCTATATGAGAGTGAGTTCTAAGCACACAAAGAAACGAAACAAAAATTGGAAACGGCAAATGCGGAACTCAAGGTTCTCCTCATGCGACTTGAAGGACAACATACAGTTGCAAAGAACTTGGCCCGTCGAATGAATGACTACCAGTAGCTGCAGACATCAATTCTAGCGTTCAACATCGAACGGAAATAGTTCACAACTTGATTTGTTACCTTGAAAGAAATTTTTCCTATGCTGCCATGCCTTTGGGAGGTTCCTATCCTAGCACACATTGGTGAAGCTTCTTGGATAGTGAACGATCCCAGAAGTAAGGAGGAAAAGATGAGGGCCTTCTTGGAGGCTTTCCAGTTGCCTCCAGAAGTTGCAACAAATGTAGGGTAGCCATCATTCGTGCCACCACCAGCGCATGGGCCAGAGGCTAGTGAAAGGCTATTAGAACCACCGCCACCAGGGATAATGTGATCTTCTCCGGCAATTTTTTCATCTTTCTACATAGTAGAGAATCCAAGACCAGCAAGGTGTTTAATTTTTTCTCTGAACATCACCATTTTCGTAATTTTTCCTTCTCTGTATACTTAGGCGCTTAGTGTGTCAAGTGTGTATGTGTGTATGTGTGTCATATGTGTCAAATCATGTGTGTTGTAAATAAAATTTCATACCTTCCAAATTGTAAGAGGAACTTGAGGACAACTTTTTACTCAGTCGTGGGGGTATGATGAAGTGCTAGATGGTTGCTGCGTCTACTACGCCACATATACGAAACCCCATATACGTTGCTGCATGGATGTAGCCCCGTATACATGGCCCCGTTGATGTGGCTCCATCGATGCATCCTTCCATGCATCGACGTGGCCCCGTTTATGCGGCACCTATTTCGGCCTATAAATAAGTAGGCCCCCACCACACTTACGTACCTTTTTCTCAGTTGTAGTGAAGCTTTTGCAGTTTGTTTTCGTGAGAGTTAGAATATTTTCCAAGTTCCTGCAGTAGGTGTAAGAAAGGTATCCAGCTCTTTATTCGAGCGCTAATGTACCTAAGCCCATTGGCGTGAACGGCAATAAAGATGAGCTTTTCAAGAATTCCTTGCAGCAATTGGACTTAGCCATTTCTATGCATTTATAGTTTAATATTTATATGCTTTAATCATTCATTGAGTTTATGTTATTATTATTTTAATCACTCTTGCTCTCTTATAGTTCGTAGAGACCATAAGTACGACCATCTCGAACGTGAAACCCAACACTTGGCAACCCAGCGACACTTAACATCTAGTAGCCTAGTAGTCATTAGGGGATTCTTAGGACATGGATGGAAATGGGATCAGATACTTATGCTAGAAAGAGTTAGGACATAGATTAGGATAATTATAGGTTACATAATATTGCATTCCTTACTTTCCATTTAAAGAATTAGATGCTAGAAGATAAAGTAAAAAGCCATAAAAATCAGTTGCCTCAATCTCACTTAACCATTGCAATCATAACATCACAAGTGAGGTTGAGAGGACAACGACCATTCTGATGAGATGTGATTTGCATAAGCCACGATATCACGTATGCGATATCGCATCTTCCCCTGCGATATTACGTACGCGATATCATGGTCCGCCGCCAAGTCTATAAATAAGAGGCAACTCTCCCTTTTTTCCTCATCCTGGGCTAGAAGTAGGGAAAATCTGGTAGTTTGATCACTCTAGAGATAGAATATTTTTCATGTGCTCGCAGTAGGAGTCCTAAAGTGAATGGATCTTTATTCGAGCAACATTGTACCTAAACACAAGTTGTGTATGGCAATAAAGATGAACTTCCTGGATAAACCTTGCAGTGCATGGAATAGGATTTATTTTAATGTTATTTATTTATTTCTCTCTCTCACCCTTAAACTCCTAGAATGCAGAATGAGTATGACTTGATTACGAGCATCTAAGGATGTGTACAGATAATCAAGGAATCAGCTGCTCATCGCAACACGATATGAGTACGACTTGATTATGAGCATCTAAGTGTGACTACTTGGTAACCCAGTGGCATATCTAGGATTTGCGCTTGGTAATCCCAGTGGTAGTCATGCACCAAGATGTGTACAGTTAGTCAAGGAATTGGCTGCTCATCACACTTAGGCTAGATTAGATTCTCTCAACCCTTTCCTCCTAGTTAAGTAGCGTGCATTACGCGTGGTGATCCCAGCGACGATTAGCGTTTGGTAGCCGCGGTTGCATCAGTTCAGGGTGTGTACGGTAAGTGGGAATGGATGCTAACACTAGGTAATTTAGACTTAGTCATTAGTTAGAGTAGTAATTAGTCTCTCAACCCTTCACCTTGATAGCATAGGAGAAAAACATAAAAACCATAAAAATCATATACCTCTGACTTACTTAACCATACACCGTGACAACCATAAGTAATTCTGGGAAGACAACGAATAATTAACCCCAAGTGTTCCATGGGGCGTGTAGGCACTTAGTCTACGGAGTTCGACCAGATCGCGCGTGCTATGCTCGTTTTGTATGGTTAAGTGTAGGGGTACCTCGCCACTCATCATTGGCACCGTTTTTGGGGACTAAGTGTTTGTGCATCAAATAGAACATAAAGGATATCAATCACATCATTGGGAGCCTAAACGAACCTTCAGGTTAATCAAGAAAAAATTTATATAATGGTGAAATACCACACCGATAAAAATATCTTCTTCTAACAAGAGCAACTCACCACCTAGGGATAGTACAAAGGACAGTCGATAGTCAAAAACACCTAGCCAAAATAAGCCAATTCCTAAACAATACAAGATAGTTTATACTCATCCCGATGAGTGTATTTCAAACTTTACCTTTATCCTCCATCAAGATGAACAGATGCGCTGGAGGGATTTGCAAGGTAACATTGTATTACCCCCAGATCGGGCAGTCCCTAACATGCTTCTTCGTGCTTTGGCACAGATTGGCATGACAGAATTTTATGCTGAATACGTTGTGGAGAATTTTGTCATGATGGATTACCATCCCACACCTTTACAACGTATGAGGGAGTCAAGGTAGGAGAGCCAACATACATTGTTGAAGGGCAAAGAGGTCCCACATGTCCTTAGTGAAACTAGAGATGATGAACCACTCATAACGGGTTCTTTATCAAGAGATGTTCCCCCTCCTACCGATGGTGAGGAGGTTAGGTATCAGAACCTACGCTCAACGATACACAACCCTGGTTCTGAGTCCCGTGAACACCAGCTATTCACAGAGGGAACAAAAACAAAAGACAAGGACAGGCACTTAGATCGTCACCACGATTAAGGCTGTAGCAGCCGAAGAGAATGTAGGAAGCATCGTCATGGCAATGGTTCCCCTTCCTCTTCTCCTTCATCTCATCACTCACCCTCTCCTTCCACATCTGGGTGCAACCAGCACGAGCATAATGGAGAGGATAAAAGTAAGAAAAATGAAAGACCCCGACAAGAGAGTCGAGAGAGAGGACAAGGGCATGAACAAAGGGAAAGTAGGGAACAACGAAGACATCATAGGCGTCATGAAAGAGATGATCATGATGAACCCATACTTGCAACCCGAAGTATGCTTGATATAACGGAGGCTATTGGAATTTCCACAAGGAATTTAAAAGATAGTTAGATCAAATGCTTAAACATGAATAACATCTCACGCTTTGAGGGGGGATACAACGCTAATTCGCAGCATCATTTATAGGCATTCCACGATGCCTATGCATTGAAAAATATAGAAAATGAGTGGCAGAAACTTAAGTTATTTCCTAGGAAACTCACCAAGGAAGCAGAGAGTTGGTACCAGTCCTTGGAATCGGAAACCATCAGGAGGTGGAGTACGATGCTAGAACTCTTCAACAATAAGTATCAGACATACTCCAGAGTGTCTAATTTGCATAAGTAGATCCAAGAATGGAAGCAAGGTACTCATGAACCCTTGGATGCTACCATGGCTTGTTACTACACATTGTTACATCGTTGCCCAAGCCATGGATACGCTTAGCAAGATCAACTTCATCACATCGTGGATGGGCTAAGGCATGAAACTAGAAGAACCCTTGAGACTTATGCCCAAGGGAGACTCTCACAACTTAGAGTCCATGAAGTACATAGCTTTTTGGAACAAGTAGCAAAAGAAGAAGGTGAGCTACGCAAGAGGGAAATGTGGAAGAATACAACCGTGATCCCTCCCTTCAGAAAAAGGGAGTGAAATTTTGTGATGAAGAGGATGAGTCACCAGTCGAAGAGTTGGTGAACAGAAAAACCTTGCCGATTCAAAAGTTAACAACAGAAATAGCAGCTAAGGTAGATGATGTATGGAATTCCTTAGACTCTAAAATTGAAACTGTCTTAAAAATTGTAGAAGAGTCTAAGGTAGAACAAAGTAGTGAAAAGGTAAGACAAAGCGGAGAGATTTAGGCCCTGCACATAACAAGGGTAAGGGGAAAATCACTAACTCCGATTTGGTTGTGGATTCAGACACAGACAATGACGGTGGATGTGAGATCTGCCACTATGACCATCCTAAGGGATGTTGCCCAATCATCTCACATCTACAAGAGTCTGGGGTGTATGCACTTAATCCAGGACTTAATCAATAGCAAACACCCCATAGGTTACCTTATCCCCAAGGTAACCCAAGGCAGTTCCACCAATCATTAACGTATTATCCAAGTGGAAATCCACCACAACCCATCGAACAGCATCAGCAATGGCAATACCCACATTCATGGGGGATGCCATCACCGAAACATCAGTACCCTTACCGACAGCCTGACCCTTATGGATATTATGTGCAGTAGCTAATTTCTCCAAGTGACTCTATGAGTCACACAAATCCCCACCATCACTACCAAATTCAAGAGTCCTTCAGAAGGACTCCTTCTCCTCCGAGAGACACTCCATACCCACACCATCCTCCAAATCCATCCGCACCTCTTCCACAAGTAGTTCCCATAACACCTCCTGCTCCAACAATGCAAGGGGAACTTCCTACTCAACTGTAGCAACGTCACGTTGTGAGAGCTATAAATATTCAACCTGCTGCTGGTTTTGACAACTGTAAAAAGAGAAAACCCTTCTTCAGAACCTAAATCCCAGAAAAACTCTCACAACAACAAGCGGTTGATCCTAGGTACACTCCTCCATCATCTAACACTTCGGAGCACCCTTCAGTCCAACAGAGCTTAACGCATACGGTTATGTTAATGCATACCGTAACTGACTGGATCAAGGTAGGCCACCTTCCCAAGAAACTAACTGATCCTGGAAGCCCCTTAATCTATTTACAAGTCACCAAAAATGGACCACATGGGGCTCTTCTTGACTCAGGTTCTGGAGTCAACTTAATTTCCCAAGAGATGTATCACGCCAGGAACCTATCCCAACTTAAGAAGAGCAACATTCAACTAGAGTTGATAGACCAGTCCATCATCATTTCCTTGGGATTAGTGGAGGACATCATTACCACTATGTGTGGTTGATCTTACCTAGCTGATTTCCTGGTGATTGAAGTCAACAACAACAAAGGGGACTTCCCAATTATAATGGGAAGGGCATGGCTTAGTATAGTAGATGCATACCTTAGGATACGCAATCTTTCCCTGGAAATCCCTAAGATAAATATTTATGGAAAGATCGAGAAGAGGAAAGTTCCATGCGTCACATACAGTGATTCATCTGGTGATGACATGGAGGAAATGCCTCCATGTAACAGGTGTGCCCTTGAAATTTTGAAACAAAGATGCCTGTATGTAGCAACCACACAACAAGTAGTAGACACCCCGTGGTTGACAGCTCCTCGAAAGAGCAAACAAATATGCATGGAACGAACTAAGGAGACAAACCATGCTAATAATGAAGGCATAGACACATTGGAATATGAGTGTCGCCAACTTCCATCCCTTAATCTAAGATCATCAATTGGGAGAAGTTGGACACTTTTAAGAAATTCAAATAGGTGCTCATTATTTTGGATCTCTCCCTTTCCACTCAATCATGGGGGAGATGGCCACCTATGCTAATCATATGGGGCCCTCAATTCTTTTTACGTTTTTGTTTTGCACATTTTTGTTTTACACGTTTTTGTCTTACACATTTTTGTTTCACAAATTTATTTAAATTTTTTTGTTTTTGTTTTACAACTTTCTTTAAATCTTCTTGTTTTTGTTTTACAACCTCGTGATACTTTTCCATTGTGTGTGTGTGTGTGTCTGTGATCCACCTTGTGAGTTTTTCACCCAATAAGTGTTCGGAATGATGCTATGAACTGTTTTCATGTTGATTTCTAATGTTTGGTTTTTACCTTTAAGTCACAATGTTGATACTAAGGTATGTTTCTTTTGAGATGACAGGTAATGAGCTCACCTCATCCATTCATCCACCAATTTCTATGGTCTATCTCAGCTTGGAAATGTATAGTCCCCTTCTAATAAGAACTTTAATGAATCAGTGACTAGCCATTTCTCAAACTAAGGAAGGACTCAAGGATTGAAGCAGGTGTGACTTCAAGGGAACTTGATGCTTTTGTGTTGGTCGTTCTCTTGGGTGCTTGGATGTTTTCTTTTTGAGTTTTCTCACGGTTCCGATGTTACCCCAATTATCGAAAGCTGAGACAATAAAAATAAAATGTCTTTGCATGGTGTGGTTCTCATGCATAAAAACACAAAACATAAAATAAAAAAAACTAACTGAGAATTCAAAGCACACCCCTTAGAAGAAATAAACATGGGCTACAAGCACTGGTTATGGAACCAAAAGTGTTCCCTCTAACTAAGGCCCTTCTCGCTTCCCATTCTCTTCTTTGTTTCGTCAGAATGGTGGTGACTCTGGGGGAAGGCATCCTTGTTATCCAAGTGGATGGTTTAGCTGAATGCATTGATGCGAAGTTACTGGATGTGGTTGGTTTAAGGCTGAACTTGGAATGGGATTTGCTAAGTCACATTAATCATGAACTACACAATGGGTTGTACACCACCTTGTTCTTGAGATTCCGTTCCATTCTATTCTCTCCATCCTTCTCTCCATTGTTCACCTCATTGCCAGGTGTATCATTAGTGTATATATTTTGGTTGATGCATTTTTTTCTTTTTGGTAAATTCTTGTGGTTAAGACTTTAACTCTTATTCCAAATGACATTCCCAGAGCCTACAGACTCTTTGAATTTGGGTTTGTCAGAGCATTAAAGAGCATGAGCCTGCTTTGGGGAGGACCCACTAACATTCCTATTTGGTGCACCAGTTAACTTCTTTTCCCTAACATTTTTGCAATTAATTTTATTTTGTTCATTACCATATTGACATCCATTTTCTTGATGCTATAGTTGTCCCTTTTTATCTATCTCGATTACTCCTTTCCTTTCTCCATTCTAATGCTACCGGAGGTTCGTGATTAGTCATGGGGGTATGGGTCTTGATTTTTTCAATTTTCTCCTAGCCCGGAATTTTTTTGATTTTCTTCCTAACCCCTACACCTTCGATAGTCATCATTAATATATCTCACGATCCATATCAACCATACCACAACCTAGCCAATGAACTTTCACTGCAGCAAGGTATCAATTACATGATGATTCATTTACCCTTGTTAATATAAGATTGTGTTGTGTGTGCAGATGGTGATCATGCAATAACGGACCGAATCTGGAGGGAACACATGGAATGGAGCAATTCTACAGCAGATATGCAAGGAGCAAGATCGATGGTGCACTTACCGATGGACAACGAAAGACACAATCCTGGTGTTGGCAACAACAACACTTCTTTCTCTCTCTCTCTTTCTCAGCTACCAACTAAGGCCTAATGTCAATGTAATAAGGTGTTCCCCCTTGTTGTCATGAATACCAGTTTTGTCAAGTCTTGTAATGATGATCCGTTCACATGTCATCCCATTAGTTCCATTCACCTCAATAATCCCATACCTACCCAATATTTTGTAAGGAACCCGAGGATGAGTTTTCATTTAGTCATGGGGGTATGATGAGATACAATTCACATAAGCCACGATGTCGCGTCCTCCCCTGCAATATTGCATATGCGATATTGCGGTCCGCTACCAAGTCTATAAATAAGAGGCGGTTCTTCCTTGTTTCCTCATCCTGGGCCAGAAGTAGGGAAACTCTGGCAATTTGATCACTCCAGAGATAGAATATTTTCCATGTGCCCGTAGTAGGAGTCCTAAACTGAACGGATCTTTATTCGAGCAACATTGTACCTAAACACAAGTTGTGTACGGCAATAAAGATGAACTTCCTGGATAAACCTTGCAGTGCATGGAATAGGATTTTATTTTAATGTTATTTATTGCTTTCTCTCTCTCATCCTTAAACTCCTAGAATGCGGAATGAGTGCAACTTGATTACGAGCATCTAAGAATGTGTACGGATAATCAAGGAATTGACGNACAAGTTGTGTACGGCAATAAAGATGAACTTCCTGGATAAACCTTGCAGTGCATGGAATAGGATTTTATTTTAATGTTATTTATTGCTTTCTCTCTCTCATCCTTAAACTCCTAGAATGCGGAATGAGTGCGACTTGATTACGAGCATCTAAGAATGTGTACGGATAATCAAGGAATTGACTGCTCATTGCAACGCGGTATGAGTACGACTTGATTACAAGCATCTAAGTGTGACTACTTGGTAACCCAGTGGCGTATCCAGGATCTGCGCTTGGTAATCCCAGTGGTAGTCATGCACCAAGATGTGTACGATTACTCAAAAAATCGGCTGCTCATCGGACTTAGGCTAGATTAGATTCTCTCAACCCTTTCCTCCTAGTTAAGTGCCTTAGTACAACCACTTCAAGCACGTGTGTTATGCGTGATGATCCCAACAATGATTAGCATTTGGTAGTCGNCTTCAAGCACGTGTGTTATGCGTGATGATCCCAACAATGATTAGCATTTGGTAGTCGTAGTTGCATCGGTTCAGGGTGTGTACAGTAAGTGGGAACGGATGCTGATGCTAGGTAATTTAGACTTAGTCATTAGTTAGAGTAGTAATTAGTCTCTCAACCCTTCACCTAGATAGCATAGGAGAAAAACATAAAAACCATAAAAATCATTTACCTTGGACTTACTTAACCATACACCATGACAACCACAAGTAAGTCTGGGAAGACAACGAATGATTAACCCCAAGTGTTCCATGGGGCGTGTAGGCACTTAGTCTGTGGATTCGACTAGATCGCGCGTGCTACGCTCGTTTCTTATGGTTGAGTGTAGGGCTACCTCGCCACTCAACACATTCTAACAAAAGGTTTTGTTGGTTAAAGGTCTAGTGTATGTTAAGTGCTTACAGTTTACGGAATTCGACCGAGTCGCGTGTGAATGCCCGTGATTCGCATGGTTGGGCATAGGGGTACCTAGCCGCTCATCAACAACCATCTAATGATTCTTATCATTGTAAGATATAATCAATAGAGAGTCTTCATACAACCTGAGATTGAAATTTCAACTCACAAGAAAGACTAAAACACAAAGGTTAAAACATAACATAATTGACCTTAGAGATATGTACTCACTTAATGTGCATACTCACACTCTTGCTCACATTGAACACATGAACTTACATGATATCTCATCTTTTCATCTTCTTACAAGAATGAACATAATCCATATTTATTGAAATAGAAAGAAAAAAAGCCTAGAAAATCCTCCTTGACCTTAACTTAAAGACTCCTTGATGTTTCTATGTTTTTTCATCTTCTCTCGACTCTTTCCTGAATTGGAATGAGTAATTATGGAAGTTTCCTTATTCTTTTGGGTCATCTCTAATCTTCTTGGAACATCAAACTAAGAAAGAGTACTGGTAAGTGGAATATCTTATCCTGGCTTGAGACAGATTCATCATTGCTAAGATATCTTAATCTTCCTTGGAATGTTTCAATTGAGATGTCTCATCTTCATCAAAGACATCTCCCCATAAATACCATAAATTTGTTAGAAGGGCCTCTAGAAGTGCCTCAAATTTTTTAAATGCATCTCAAAATGTTCTAGAAAGTGCCTCAAAGAGCTTAAGATATCTCATACTTAGCTAATATTTCTCAGCATTTCTTGAGACGTATCACACTCAACTAAGATGTCTTACCCAAGATGATTGTCAAATGTCCTGTATCCTAAAGTTCCAAGACATCTCAAAAATATCCCAGATGTCTCCTATAACATCCCAGATCTCATGCAAGATGTCTCATTAGCCTCTAAAATATCTTCATAGAGCCTAAAACCTACAAAAAAAAACATATGTAGGAAAGACAATAAGTGTCATAATCTAGAAATTTGCATAAATTCAATTATTAATTTTTTAATGTTGTTAGATGCATTACAATAGATTAGCTTATTATTATTAGTGTTGTTGCTGTTGTTTTTAGTTTCCTACATAAGTAAATGTAATTTGCTTGTTAGGGTATTTTGTTAAAATATTCTATCCTTTGTTTCACTACTATTTAGCCTCCATCATAGATCTTCTAGTTATTTTATGATTAAATGTTGAAATCCAATTACTCCTAGAAGTTTTTATTTTTGTCAATTATCATGCCATTACAAATATTTAATTATGCATACTTTATTCTTTATGCACATTTACTTATTTATATTCAATCTTTACTATGCAAATTCCATTATGCATATTTATACTTTATAATGCACAGATAATTATATTACCTTCTTTTTATTATGCATATGTGATTACATAATACTCTATTCATGGAGTAATTTTAAACCCTTACCCTACCCAAATCATATCCTTTGTCGCCATTTGTCATTAAAATAGAATTTGAAGTTCATTTATAATTATAATTAAATATTGCAAATATTTTCTTTGTTAAGAAAGTATCTTAAGATGATGTCCTACCTAGAATATGATCTTAGCAATGTATTTGAGATGTTTGAAAACATGGAGTTTTACCCTTGATTTACTAAAATCAATTTTAAGGTTCTCAAGAAATCACAATTTCTAGTTTGCTAAGATACCATAAAAGTTTCAGTGTTTTAACTAAGCAATGATAAGTAATGTCTAGATAATATTTCAACATAAAATTTAGTAGAGAACTTGATAAAGATCTCATAGATTCAAACATAGTTTGATTTGAAGTCCTAGTATATGTATTATGAGAGGTTGAACACTCAAGGTATTACTAGAGAGAAAAAATGGTAAACAAACTTAGGAAAATGTAAAGTTTAAAATTTATAGGCCTAACTATGGTGGTAGTGGTGGATTGCCTCTAAGGGATAGAAGCCAAAGGAAGAAAACCCTAAGGAACACTCTCTAAGCATGATCCAGATACGCTATTTCATATTAATAAAGCATCCTTTTATTTCTCTTTTTACATTTTTCTTATTATTTCCTTTATACATAATGTCAAATATCACTTATATTTCACATTTGGTATATTTTCTTTGTACGCATAATGTCTAATATATCATATATTTGACATTTGCCATGACATTTGCCATGACATCTGCGGACGCGATGTCACAATTGGTATTAGAGCAAATCATGATCCAAGGGCCATTCAGAACCATGAGCCAACTACAACATGAACTTGATGATAAACTTTGAAGCCACAACACATGGAAAGCCATTGATCATCACTAAATGCACCATATATTTGTGATACAAGTCAAAAGATACCTTTCCATTAAAAATGGATTAGGCATCTAGATCTTAACAACCAACAAAATTCTTTAATAGATATCATTAACCAATGGAGATTGATCACACCTCACCAAAATTCATGAATTGCAAGAGATGTCGGTAAGACAATGATACACTAGTCTAGGTAACTTTTACCCATCTTAATATTATAATTATTAATTGATTAGGGTCATTGTTAAATTTCTTTCTAAAAATTTAGTAACCATGACTTGAATTAATCTTGTTTTGTTGAAATTTACTATTCAAGTAATTTAAAAAATTCCAAGTTACCATATGCGAGCCTAGAAATGTCAATTTAGCAAAATAGGCTAGTTTGGTCTTTTGAATTCCTGAAAACTCAACTTCATTTTTGAACCATAAAACTATGTCCAATGCGTAGTACTTGTCGAGATGATTCTAACAGTATAAATTTCATCTCAATTGGACTTACAGTTTGGGAGATATTGATGTTTAAAATTTTTCATTATACATGCATTAAAATAATATTAAATTATTATTAATATAAAAATTTAAAAATAATTTTAAAAAATCAAAATTTTAGGTTCAAGAATCAACCTGGAATTGCCATTTACCCATATCAAAGCCTTACCCTGCTAAGGCAAAATGGATTAAAATAATAATAAAAAGTAAAAAAAAAAAAAAACCTTTAATTTTGAGTAGGACGTCATGAGTTCAAACCTAGGCCCTCAGTTTTTTTTCTTTGAAAAAAAAAAAGAAAATACATATATATATATAATTTTAGTAAAAAATAATTTTGAATTTCCAAATTAAAAGACTTACTACTTAAAATAAGTGGTCAAGACACTCATCTCTCAATTGAAGGTCATGGGTTCCATTCTTGCTTCCAGTTTTAACTAGGGTAGTTTTGTAGTGGGACTCTTTTCATTAATAGATTACATCTACTCTACCATGTTAGAATTAATATAAAACAAACAAGGTTTTCAACTTCCAAACACAAGTTTTAGAAATCTCCCTCGCATAAATTTCTACCCTGCGTAAAACCCTCACATAAATTTCTGCCCTGCGTAAAAATGTTGTTTACCTCCGCTGTAAACGCAGTTATTCCAAACATTTCGTACTTTCAAACCCACGTTGTGGTCCTCATAACGTAAACTTCAACCTCACATAAAGAAAATTAGTGATTTTTTAAAAATGGATTGGAACTTTGAAACTCACGTTGTGGTCGGTCATTCACTCATTCGTCACCCAAAACTACTGATCCACTCAAAAAATTATTGTTAACATGATCTGTCCTTTGCACCTACCAACCCACATTCCTGAAAATGCACGACAAGGTTTATCATTCGAAAAAAAACAGTTCACTGCTTCCTTTGCTCCTTTAGCATTATTTGATTATGCTTTGTAGTCATCCTGAACAAATACGACCACTCGCGTTAAAAATCCTTTTAAATTCGTGTGGACCTACCCAACACCAGAAATTCCAATCCCACGATAGACGGTTGAAAATGATAAAGCACGATGATGCTATTGGGTTTGCGTCAGTTTCTGCAGGGCTCTATCTTTGACACGTTAGTAACGTCGCAAAGGATGGAGGTTAGTGTTTCAATGTTCTACACGATGCTCCACAGAAAATAAAGTAGGATAATGTCCTTAAAATATTAAGGTGACTGGTTGAAGAAAACGGGGCCTTTATGTTTTATGGTTGGAAATGCAGCATGAGAGAGGTTATTGGAAATTGCAGCCGATTAGTTTTATAGGTTTGTTGTGAAGGTCCACTGCAAAATATAAAGTTGAATGCTGGTTAGAGCTTAGTGGCAGCTTATGAGCGCACGGCCCTCCAGAGCTGCTGCTGTTTGCCGCCCTCGCCCTGCCATGCACTGCTACTGCACCCTGGGCCACTGCAGCCCCTCCTGTCGTTCATCGCTGCAAACCCGTCGCCTTCGCCCTCCACGCCCATCCTCCCCACTGCAGCGCACTGGCTGCCATGATGCTCTGCCCTGCCGCTGCGAGACACGCAGCTGCTGCCTCTCTACCACATTAAGGGGGTTGGCCGTTCCAATAGCCAAGACGCAGGCGCTGCCATCTGCCCTCTGGTTGGTCCTGTAACTTTGCAGGTCCAGCTGCTGCTGCACGCTGTCCTTCCCGTTTACGTTGGCATGGTTTGTGAACGCCATATTATGCAATGTGTATGTGGGCTGATAACTGGCAAGCGAATTAGAGAGGTAAGCAAATTGAGTGTACTTGTGACGGGAGCGCACTGCAGCGAGAATGAGAATGGGGCTCAGGCCAATAGTTAGAGGAAAGGAAAGGAAAGGGAGATGCGCTTGGCTTTTGGGTGACAAGTCCTGCTTATATAATAGCATTACTGCAGAGTACAGACAAGCAGAGGAGAGGAGAGGAGAAATGGTACACTGCATCTCATTTCCACTTGTTACGTAGCGCTGGTGGTTTTGATAGTGCAGTTTTGATGAAAAACGTAGGCGGGAGTCGTTGGAGCTGCAGTTGGACTACATTGTTCACTCCTGCAACGAAGATGCATTGTAGCTATCGGCGGTTGGTGCATGCACCTGCAGATACCACTGCCGGCTACCGACTTGTAAGAATAATAATAATTTGAAGTCCAGTCCAATGCTTCCGCCATTTTTGACCGACAAAGGCAGACAACATAATTCTAGTTGGAGAAGAAGGATTTTTGTAGGAGGATTCTTCATATAAGGAACATAATTCAGTGAGGTCCTAACTCTACCACCTCTTTCGGGAATTTTCCTAAGAAAGGACATTTGTTTAATTTTTCTTTTGTCTTGCTAGTCTAATCATCTCTTTGTATATTCACTACCCTTATATCATTCTTTTGTTGTGGTTGTGATGGCAATTCTCCTTGCATTGTAGATGGTGGTATAGGTGGTAGAGGGTTAGAAGGTTGATTCAACGAACCAACCACTTGTTGATGCATGTAGGGGTTAGAATCCATCCTTGGAGGTATTGGTCTATAGTACTCTAGTGGATAGTATTGTGAATTCTTATCTGCTGCATTCCTTGGAGATATCAAACTCTCAACATAGTATCCATAGAGGTCTAGTTTTCAATATGAGGACTATTATCTTGGTGGTGGCATTGGCCATGATTGTGATTGCTACCACTATTGATGAAATTGCTCCTGTGGCTACAGATAAGCTCCACTAAGGTAGTAGGCTAGTTGGAAGGTTTGTTGATAGTTACCTTGAGGATAAGGTAATTGTTTGAGAATTTTCTTCTTGATGAATCTTAAATTAAGTGCATATGTCCTTGTTTCTTGCAAATGTGTCATTATAGGACAACACCTCTTAGAATGTTTATATTGGTACACTGTACATCCTTCCTCATCATCTAAGCTTGTATTAGAACATTCTACCACTGAAGCCACTTTTCCTTTTTGTCTGAAGTCTCTTTTCTTCTTTTTTCTTTTTGCCCTTATTGAAGGCTTACTTAGTTCTTTCTTTCATAATTTTCAAGGCTATAATGAATTTCTCATCCACTCAATCCCATTTCTTTTCTACCTTGATGGCTATGTCATTAACAGACTTTTGAATTCGTAGAGTCTTTTTATGTATCACCTCCTCCAATGTTTGTTCCTCTTGCCTATCGCATACTCATACATCTCTTTTTTCAGATGGATGGATCTCTATTATACTTCTCAGCTAATTTTCTCTTTTTCAATTCTCCTTCTTCCTTTGCCACTTGATCAATGAATCTTTGAATTTGATGGATGGTCATTTCAAATAGTCTACCTTGGGCATAACCACCAAGGGCTTCCCTAGTTTTATTCATTAGTCCATCAATGATATGTCTAAGCTACTCCCTTTGGGAAAATTCATGGCCTAGGCACCTATACAGAAGTGAGTAGTATCTACCCATTTTCGCACCAAGGGATTCATGGATCCCTTGCTTCTGGCCTTGGATATGCTTTCTAAGATTGGACACCTGGGAATAGGTTTGGTATTTATCATTGAAAAGTTCAAGCATGATACCCCATCTTTTGATTGATTCAGTTTTTAAAAAAATTGTACTAGCTTTTTACCTCCCTGATGAGTGTCCAAAGGAATAAATTAAGTTTCTACCAGTCACTTTCAATATTCTATAGGGCACATGCATTGTGAAATGCTTGAAGGTGACATTGTGGATTTGCATTATACCCACCTTCAAACTTAGGAATATTGTTCATATCAAGTCGCTTAATGTGATTATCTCTTGCCTAGTTGGTATGTATACTACTTCCTTTATGTTGATCATTCTACAAGTAGCCAATAGGGATTCATCATGCTCATAGGATTTATATGCTTAATTGTAGTGATGTCCCCCTTGATACTCATATCTCTCCATTTCTTCACATCTATCCCTATTCCTTCATGATTCATGCTCTTCATCTTCTTCCTCAAGGTGTCTCTACTAAGTTTGAATTTAGTTGCACCTTGATAGGTTCTTCTAGCTAAATGATTGGTGTTTAATAATGGACTTCATGATCATAATGAAGTTTCTTTCCTACAAAGGCATCGCCATCAAGTTCCTCTAGGATAACAAGAGAGTTAACCTGCTTTCCCTTATTATGCTCACTTTTGGTCTACATGGTAGCATCTCTCTGCACTTGTGTCTCTATGGATTAATAGGATCTTATCATGTGTTTAGTCACATGGTATCTTTCTTGTGCATGATTTAGATTAATTTCCCTTAGAGCAATTTGAAGAAAAATTGGTGCTGAACACACTGGAGGTAACATGATGTTTCCTTGTAGATTTCTCCACCTCATTTTTCCATCTTGATGGAAGATAAATGTGAAATTAGGGTAGTATGGATCATTGCAAGCATATGAGATTCTTGTTTACATAAGCATACTTCAATCTTATTAATCATTTATTCCATCATCATCCCTTTGTATCTCTTTGGTAGGTGATGGTTTCTCCTTAATTGAAGCCATGTTATAAGTGTGATGCTTGGTTAAGTGTGTGTGTTATTATGATTATTTAAAAATTAGAAAGATTGATATTATAGTTCTTAATACAATGAACTTTGTAAGATCAATTACTTAGCATACATTGACACATCCTCAACAATGATGCCAATGATGAGCAATGGAGCATCCAACACTATATAAGTCACAAGTACTCACACATGACCAAATCATAATCCATGTATGAACAATGTAGTTATGCTAGTAATTGATGTTAAGTTCATGATTGTTGTCTTCCCACTTCAAGTTATTGAAGTTTGAGTGTATGGTTTAGCTCTTAGTAAGGCATATGATTGGTTGATGTTGTTGGACCCTGATTACTCCTAGTTACAAACATAATGAAAGTTGAGAATAAAAATCTATATATAAGTAATAATAGTAATGTAAATCTACTTTAGCCTATAGTGATGAGCATCTAGTCTTGGTCCACCGTACATGCCTTGGGCTCATGTAATCATTATTGGGCTACCAACATTATGCTACCAAGTAAACTAAGCAATAACACTACTGGATTTACCAAACAGTTACACTTTAACACTCAAAAATAGTTGTACTCATTCCACCTTACTAATGAACAAGTAAAGTACATAGAAACATAAATGATTAAACAAAGAAAATAGTAAAAACTATGCTAAGTAAAACAGTAAAACTAAGTGGATTTTGTAATGATGAAAAGGAATCTCAATCTTTATTTCCAATCATGAACTATGCCAAAGTATAGTTCATTCGAATAAAGATTCCATACAACTATTCAACCCCACACTATAGGCATTCACTTTATTGCCAAAACTACAAAAACAAACTGCAAGAGTCTAACTAAGGATGGAATGGAAAAGTTATGGATTGTGTGCCCAAGTGCTTGTATTTATAGGGTTGCATGAATCTCAAGACATCATATCAATGATGACATAGTATGGATTATGACATCTTATCTATGACATCATTGCTACGATATCGCATTACCTCAAAAATTGACTTTATCAATAGTTTGCAACAAAAACATATAATATTAAAACCAAAAATGTAAACAACACCAAAACCTTACCAAGAAGATCATGAGGTAAGTCCATTGTAGGATTGTCTTCTAGAGGTAGATCACTCAAGATGAAATCCAAAATAGCTAGTGCTTCCTGGAATATCCTTCCCTCTTCTTCCTAGTGTCATTACTTCTCCTCCATAACAACTTATGTAGTCAATAACTGTTTCTTCCCCACAACCAATCAAAGCCAAAAATAGAACAAGTTAGTGAGCATTTTTAGCAAAATAAATATAGCCAAAAATATAAAGAAAGCAAACAAATAAAAAATATAAAAAATATGTACATACCTCCAACATTCTAATTGACTTTGTTAAGCTTGATGGCTAGCTTCTTACATGTGGGTTAGTCAACAATGGGAATATTTTCTTCAACCTATGGCCTCTTCATCTTTTCTTTGGTTGTACCTTCAACTTTTGTATGTATCCTCTTGGTCCTTCTTACATTACCATGTGTACAATGGAGTTCCACCCCAATGTTGGCAGGGAAACAACAACGTACACCACTAAAATTTTTAGTGGTAATAGACAATGACTCTCCAACCTCCTCCACAACTAGATCTTGGTTATGTATCACTAGAATAATGTGATGGGACCAAGGTTTTGAAAGTTCGAAGGCATCATGAGCCATCCACTTTCCATTCTTTCTAACCACCAAGAACTCTACGAATTGTCTAAGATATGCAACAAAAAATGTGTAATGGATATAACATATGGAATTAAGGTTGTTAAAAAATCTTTGAATTTGATCCCATAGACCAGTAACTAGGAAGGTAGCCCAATCAAACCTATATCACTAGTTAACACCTTCTTCATTGTTCAAGCTTGCTAAGCACCTATGATCTACTTTTGTAATAATAGCATGGGAAAGCCTTTAGAATGGAAGAGGGTAGGTTTCATTAACTTCCTCAAATCTTCACTAACTAAAAGATAACTAATCATTAGTAGAGGAATTATGCTAGGTCTTTATTTCCTCTCTATGGCTTCCCTCTTTCCCCACTCTAATAGCTACCTTAACACCAGTAGAAGGTACATTCAATATATCGCTAAACATGAACTCATTAATGCTCAAAAGTACAAGATGGTCATGAATATAGGTGATGAATTTAGTAATCTCCTCATCAAAAGATTCAATCATGTTTAACATCTCAGCCACTGATACTGATGGACTAGGTAGCATGAATAGGTCAAACAAACCTATGCCAGTGATATTCTGATGGATAATCGCAAGAGCCCTATTTACCAACCATTTCTATGATGAGTCTACTTCACCCTATTTGAGTTGAATTTTCTCCTCAACATGACCTAAAATAGTCAGATTGATAGTAGACTCACATACAAAATCTAAAAAAAAACATAGATGGCCCAGTAACCTCTTACACAGTAGACAATTCAAAGCTATAAAAAACTAAAAACTAGAAAACCAAAAACACCAAAAGCGTTAACCATGCTGAAAAAAACTTTACGTACTAGACTTAGGCAAAGATCAATATTTAGAATAGGTTTGTATTGGTGCTCCTAATTCTATGTGGGTCCATCGTTTATGTGCACGATTGGTAGCTAAATTTTTTCATACACATGAAAATGCCACAAATTGTAACTACTAAACTCAACTTCAAGTTAATCAAGCATTTGCATCTTCATGACCTCACCTTGCTTGAATTCTTCCAATGCTATATGAGCCACAAATAAAGTTTGGTCATTCTTCACTAACTCTCTAGGATGTGCCTTATACCTACAAAAACAAAGCATCAAAGCAGTTAGAGCCAAACAATCTTAAAGCCAAAAAAGAACAAAGATAACAATCTAGGATGAAACTTATGATTCTAGCAAGTACATGGTTCCTGGAGGATTTTGAAAGAGTGTTTTTATCTTGTGGCCTAGCATCAAGGTGTTGTCAAAACTGTACTATGAGTACATAGGAATTTCTAAATTTTTAATAACTGATGGGACGCGATATCGCATGGGCTACGATATTGCGTCCACTGCGATATCATGTACATGATATCGCGGTACGCCACCAAGTCTATAAATAAGAGGTGGCTCTCCCTTGTTTTCCATCTAGATCTAGACCCTTAGCAAAACTCGAGCAATTTTTCCCCTCTAGAGATAGAATAATTTCGATGTGCCCGCAGTAGGAGTCTCAAAGCGAACAGATCTTTATTTGAGCAAATATTGTACCTCAGCACAAGTTTGTGTACGGAAATAAAGACGAACTTTTGAATAAACCTTGCAGTGCATGGACTAGGCTAAATAGGACTTTTATTTATTGTTATTTATTGTTCATCGTTTAATGCTTTATTAGTTAATTTAATCTTCTCAACCCTCAAATCCTAGTTAAGTGCATTCAGTATGACTGCTTCAAGCATGTGCGTTACACCTAGTAATCCTAGCAACAAATAATGTTTGGTAAGCCCAGAGGTTGCATCGGCTCAGGGTGTGAATGGTAAGTGGGAACGGATATTGATGCTAGGCATTAGAACTTAGTTAGTTAAATTTAGTTACTTAGTATCTTCAACCCTTCACCTTTTAGCATAGGAGATAAAATAGAAAAGATATAAAAATCACATACCTCAGACTCACTTAACCATACAACCGTGACAAATACAAGTGAGTTTTGGAAGATAACGAACGATTAACCTTAAGTGTTCCATAAGGCATGTAGGCACTTAGTCTGCGGCGTTCGACCGAATCGAGCGTGTAATGCTCGTATTCGTATGGTTGAGTGTAGGGGTACATTGCCACTCATCATTGGTACCGTTGCCAAGGACTAAGTTGTTTGTGCACTAAGAAGAACATAGGAAATTATCCACATCGTTGCCAGCTTAAACAAACCCTTAGGGTTAATTAAAAAAAATTATATAACAGTTAATCAGCACACTGAATAAGATAAAATGTCTTCTTCTTCTAACAAAATCACTTTACCGCATAGGGATAACACTAGAGACAGTCGGCAGCATCAAACACATAACCAAAACCTGTTAGGTCCTTAGGAATTTAGTCTGGTGTAAGTTCATCATGATGAATATATACCCAACTTTACCTTTGTCTTCCATCAAGACAAATAGCTGTGTTGGAGAGATTTAGAAGGTAACATCGTGTTACCTCCAAATAGAGCTACCCCCAACATGCTCCTTCATGTCCTTGCACGAATTGACATGTCACAACTATACACTGAGTATGTTGTGTGTGATTACAATGCAAGGGACTTCCATCCCACAGAAGCTCAACGTCAACGGGATGAGCGGCAGGAGAGTTATCATACATCATTGAAGGGCAAAGGCCCTCATAATGCTTCACCCATTATACACAAAGTTAAGGGTGGTGAAACTATTCTCATAGGCTCTCCATTAAACAATGTTCCCCCTCCTAATGATGGTCAAGAGGTTGTGGTTCAGAACCTACGCTCTACAATTGACATCTTGGGTTCTGATCCCCATGAACACCAAGTGTTCAATGAGGGAACACGGACACATGACAAGGGTGAGCATTCTTATCGTCATCACAATCAGGGTAGGGATCACCGAAGAGAAGGTAGGAGACATCACCATGGCGATGGATCTCCTTCTTCTTCCCCTTCATCACATCACTCACCCTCTGCTTCCACATCTGGATGTAATCACAAGGAGCCAAATCGTGAGGACAAAGGTAAGCAAAATGAGAAACCTAGACGTAAGAGTCTAGAGAGAGGACGAGGGCATTCTAGAGAGTCAAGGCAAAGAAGGGAAAGTAGGGAACCACGTAGGCATCATAGATGTCATGAGAGAGATGATCATGATGAACCCCTACTAGCAACCCGAAGTATGTTAGATATTACGGAGGCTGTGAGAATACCTACGAGGCATCAAAAAGATAGCCAGATCAAAATACTTAACATAAACAATATCCCACGGTTTGAGGGGGGATATAATGCTGATCCAAAAAATCACTTATAGGCATTCCACAATGCCTGTCCCTTGCAAAATATTGAAAATGAATGGCAAAAGTTAAAGTTGTTTCCTAGGATACTCGTAAAAGAAGCAGAAAGTTGGTACCGGTCCTTAGAACTAGAAACCATTAGGAGATGGAGTACGATGCTAGAACTGTTTAATGATAAATACCAAACATACTCTAGAGTGTCCAACTTGCATAAGCAGATCCAAGGATGGAAGTAGGGTAATCACAAACCCTTGGATGCTTCCATGGTCCGATACTACGCATTGCTACATCGTTGCCCGGGCCATGGTTATACACAACGGGATCAACTACGTCATCTCGTAGATGGGCTAAGACATGAAACTAGGAGAACCCTTGGGACATATGCCCAAGGGAGATTATTAGAACTTAGGTCCCATGAAATTCATCGGTTGTTGGAGCAAGTAGCTAAACAAGAAGGTGAGCTACGAAAGAGAGAAAGTGTAGAAGAGTATAATCGTGATCCTTCCCTCAGAAAGAGGGAAGTGAGATTCTGTGATGAAGAGGATGAGTGACCACTCAAAGAGTTGGTGAATAGAAAAACCTTACCGCTTCAGAAATTAACAACAGAAGTGGTGGCTAAGGTAGATCAAATATGGAGCTCCTTAGATAGTAAAATTGAAACTATCCTAAAAATCGTAGAGGAGTCTAAGGAGGAGCGAAGTAGTAATCATGATAAGAAAAAGAAGAGGGATTTGGATCATGCACTTAACAAAGGTAAGGGTAAAATGACTATCACTAAAGAGGTTGTGGATTCAGACACAGACAATGACGGTGGATGTGAGATCTGCCAATATGACCATCCCAAAGGATATTGCTCAATAATCTCACATCTGCAAGAGTCCAAGGCGTATGCACTTAACCAAAGACTTAACAAATGGCAAACAACCCAAAGGTTACCTTATCCCTAGGGTAACCCAAAATAGTGCCACCAAACATTGACGTACTATCCAAGTGGAACTCCACCACAACCTATTGAGCAACACCAGTAGTGGCAATACCCACAGTCATGGGGGATGACACCACCAAGACAACAATACCCTTACTGGCAACCAGATCCATATGACTATTATGTGCAGTAGCTGGTTCCTCCAAGTGACTTTATCAGTCACACGACCCCACAACATCACTACCAAGCTTAGGAGTACTATAAGACTCCTTCTCCTGAGAGAGACACATCACATGTATACCATCCTCCGAATCTAGCCGCCACTCCTACACCGTTAGTCCCACTATCAAATGCTCCAACAATGCAAGGGGTATTCCCCACTCAATTGCAACAACCCAATGTCACGAGGGCTTCGAATCCTCAAGCCACAATGGGTCCTAATAATCTTACACTGAAGAGACCCTTCTTCAGACCCAACAATCCAATTGAGCCCTCACCATCACAAGCGTTTCAGCATCTAAACAACTTCGTACCAAATAAGGTTTTGGGACCCCCTTGCAAACCAAAAATTGAGCCCAATGCACACAGTTATGTTAACACATACCATTACCAACTGGATTAAGGTACACCACCTTCCCAAGAAATTCTCTGATCCTGGAAGCCCCCTAATTTATCTCCAAGTCACTGGGAATGAACCTCATAAGGCTCTTCTTGACTCAGGCTCCAGAGTCAACATAATCTCACAAGAATTATATAAAACTTGGAACCTACCTCCACTCAAGAAGAGAAATATTCTCTTAGAGCTGGCTGACCAGTCCATCGTTACCATCGTGGGTGGTTGGTCATACCCAGCTGATTTCCTAGTGATCCAAATAAACAATGACAAAGGGGATTTCTTGATAATAATGGAAAGGGCATGGCTAAGTACAATAGATGCACGCCTAGGAATCTGTAATCTTTCCCTAGAAATATCCAAGAAAAATACTTCTGGAAAGATTGAGAAGAAGAAAGTTCCATGCATCGCATATAGTGACACAGGGTGCCATTGTGTGCAGAAATCATGGGTGATGCAAAGTTTAACAGTGCCTGCATGCAATCGGTGTGCACAAGATATTGACATACAAAAGTGCCTATATGCAATAGCCACATGACAGGAAAACACCCAGTGGCTAATGGCTGATCAAGAGAGAAACTCGACAACATGCATGGAACTAACTGAGGGGATAACTAGTGCTTACATTAAAAGCACAGATGCACTAGAGCAAGTTTGTTGCCAACTCCCAACCCTTAACCTCGAAAACATTAACTAGTGGAAGTTGGAGATTCCTGAGGAATTTAGACAAGAGCCCCTAGATCTAAAACCATTGCCCACCGGTTTGGAATACATGACCCTTGAAAATGGAAAACTAGTAATTATCAACACAAAGCTTGTTCCCAAGAAAAAAGAGAGATTGTTGAAGGTCATAAATAAATGGTCAATGGCCTTTGCCTGGTCATACCATGAATTAGACGGAATAGATCCTAGGATATGCTAGCATAGGATTTACATAGACCCCTCGGTGAAATCTTGAAAACAACCACAGAGGCGATTGAACCCGAAATTGAAACAAATCGTAAAAGAAGAGATAGAGCAACTTCTTAAGGTTGTGTTCATATACCCCATTGCAGACAGTGAATGGGTTAGTCCTCTAGTAATTGTGCCTAAGAAGGAAGGCAAATAGAGGGTGTGTATAGATTTTAGGCTACTGAACATGGCAACATTCAAGGATCATTTCCCATTGTCGTTCGTTGACCAAGTCTTAGACACTATAGCGGGGCATCACTATTATAGTTTTCTAGATGGGTATAGTGGATATAATCAAATACAAATAGCACTAGAAGACCAAGCCAAAATAATGTTCACCAATCCCTGGGGAACGTTTGCATATAAGAAAATGCCATTTGGCTTGTGCAATGCCCCTACCACGTTCCAACATTTAGTCCTAAGCATATTTCAACAACAGATAGGGAACGGAGTGGAAGTCTTTGTGGATGACTTCTCCACTTATGGGACAAGCTTTGATCAAGCCTTGGACCAATTAAGTGCTAAAATGATGTGTTGAAACCAACCTGAAGCTCAACTGGCAAAAAAGCCACTTGATGGTTCAAGAGGGCGTAGTATTAGGGCATAAAATTTCATAGTTAGGAATAGAGGTGGACCTGGAAAAGGTTAAATTCATCCAAGGAATCACCTGAAAATCAGAAATGGTCAAAGACATTCAATCATTCCTTGGATACACTGGCTACTATAGGAGATTCATCAAGAACTTCTCCAAAATTGCCAAACCGTTGGTGAAATTAATGAAGAAGGATGCACCATTCAAATGGACCAGGGAATGTGAACGAGCATTCCAAACCCTAAAATAGAGGCTTGTGGAAACTCCCATTCTACAAGCCCCTGACTAGTCCAAACCTTTCTATACCATGACCGACGCATCTAATTATGCCTTATGAGTCATACTAACATAGTTAGATGAACAAAAATGCCATTATTACATACACTTTGCAAGTAAAAGTATCACCAGTGCACAACTCAACTACACAACTATAGAAAATGAATTAATGGCTGTAGTTTTTGTACTGGACAAATTTAGGCACTATGTGTTAGGCTACAAGGTGTATATTCATACTGATCATAGTGCAATTAGGTTCCTCATGAACAAGCCAATGGTTAGCCCTTGTATTATACGTTGGTTGATAATCCTTTAGGAGTTTGACTTAACAATAGTAGACCAAAAGGACACCAAGAATGTAGTCGTAGATCATTTTTCTCAGTTGCACTGGGACAGCAAAGAGGACGAATATGTCGTATCTGATCACTTTCCTAATGAAAGCCTCTTTGTCAGTGTAGTGAATAACCAACCCATGGGAAAAAATTCGTATAGTAGCATTCTTACTTATCTTCTTTCCCAACAAACACCACATGGGTTGGACTTTAGGAAGAAGCAACAGTTTCTTCATAAAACCAAGTACTTCATGAAAATCAAGAGACAACTCTATAAAGTTTGTCCTGATGATTTGGTTTGATGGTATGTGCCCGATGAGGATCAACTAAGAGTTCTCCAAGATGCTCATGAGGGTCCCTATGGGGATCACTATGTAGGGAGACAAATGGCCATTAACATCCTATTTGCAGGATATTACTAGCCAATGTTATTTCGAGATGCCCATCAATTTGTCCAATCCTGTGAGAGCTGTCAACATGATGGTGGAATGACTACTAGAATGGAGGATCCACAATAATGGATTCAACCTTTGGAACCCTTTGACATTTGGGGAATATATTTTATGGGGTCCATTACACCAATGTCCAATGGGAAAGCTTATATCATCATTGTTGTTGACTATTTAACTAAATGGGCTGAAGCAGCTACTGTAACAGACTGCACATTGTCTACGGCTGCACAATTTGTACAACAACAAATTGTAAACAGGTTTGGTGTGCCGCATGCACTCATCTCTGATAATGGAACAAATTTTACGAGTGCAACCTTTCGCAAGTTGATGCAACACTTAGGGGCTGAACATAAATTGACCACTCCTTATCACCCTCAAGCTAATGGCCAAGCCGAGGTTACTAATTGGGAGATTACAAGAATATTAACAAGAATAATTAGCAAATTTAGGTGAGATTGGAGCACAAAACTAAATGATGCTCTCTGGGCATACTGATCCACTTGGAAACTCCCTATAGGCTACTCTCCCTATGAGTTAGTATACGAAAAACTTCCAAAGCTCCCAGTACAAAATGAGCTCCGTACACTATCCATGGCATGTGACCTCCACCTTGACCTCGACCTAGCACAAAAACAAAGATTGGCAGCTCTAAACGTGCTAGATGAGAATAGATTGGTTGCTCTATCATCAAATGAGTTGCACAAGGCACATAATAAACAACGTCATGACTTAATAGATCGAAGGGTCAAGTACCAACCGGGAGACAAGGTCCTTTACTAGAACCGCACACATGTACCACAACGTATGAATAACATTTTGGGAAGGACCCTACATTATTCATACGACCTTTCCTTCAAGAGCCATGACAATATACAAGCCTGAAACCCCTAATAAGAGATTACTGGTTAATGTGCAACAAACCAAACCCTTCCGTGAACCAAGAACAACCAGTGCAAATTACACCTCTGATAGCGGACAACCACACTCACTATTTTGGATCTCTTCCTTGTAATTCAGTCATGGGGGAGATGGCCACCTATGCTAATCAATTGAGGCCCTTAGTTCTTTTATGTTTTTGTTTTACAACACCGTTATACTTTTTTCTTTTATTTGTGTGTCTTATCCATTTTGTAAGTCTGTCACCCAATAAGTGCTCTAATGATGGTATGAATTGTTTTCTATTGATTGCTAATGTTTGGTTTTTACCTTTAAGTTACAATGTTGATACTGTGGTATGGTTCTTTTAATATGATAGGCAATGAGTCCACTTCATCCATACATCCACAAATTTTAATGGTCTCTCTCAACTTGGAAATGCATAGTCCCTTTCTAAATAAGAACTATAACGAATCAGTGATTGGGTATTTCTCAAACTAAGGAAGGACTCAAGGATTGAAAAGGGTGTGACTTCAAGGGGATTTGATGCATTTGTGGTGGCCATTATTTTGGGTTCTTGGATGTTTTCTTCTTGATTTTTCCTTCCCATTCCAACATTACCACATTATCAGGAAGTTGAGCAAATAAAAATAACAAATTCTTTGCATGGTATGGTTCTCATGTATAAACACATAAAACCAAAAAAAAAAAAAAGACTGCGAGGATTCAAAGCACACCCCTTAGACGAAATAATCACTTGGGCTACAAGCACTGGTTATGGAACTAAATAAAATGTTCCCTCTAACTAAGGCCCTTCCTCACTTCCTATCCCCTCTTTCGCTTTGTCAGAATGTTGGTGGCTCTTTAGGGGATGCATTCTTCTTACTTCAAGTGGATGGTTTGGCTAAATGCATTAATGCGAAGTCACTAAATGTGGTTTGTTTGAGGCCGAACTTGGAATGGGATCTACTAAGTCACATTAACCATGAAATACAAAAGGGGTTGTAACCACCATGTTCTTGGGATTCCATTCCATTCTCTTCTCTTCATCCTTCTCCCCACTGTCCACCTCATTGCTGATTATATCATTAGTATATCTTTTAGTTGACACATTCTTTCCTTTTTGGCAAATTCTTGTGGCTAAGACTTTAACTCTTGTTCCAACTAATGTTCCCAGAGCCTCCAAACTCTTTGAATGTGGGTTTGCTAGGGCATTAAGGGCATGAGCCTGCTTTGGGGAGGACCCACTGGCATTCCTATTTGGTGCACCAGTTAATTTCATTCCCCCAACATTTTGCAATCAATTCTATTTTGTTCATTTCCATCTTGGCATCCATCTCATTGACATTACAGTTGTCTCTTTTTCTCCATCTTCCTTATTCCTTTAATTTTTTCCATTCTATCACTACCAGAGGTTTTCTCTTAGTCATAGGGGTCTGGACCCAATTTTTTGATTTTCTCCTAACCCCTACACCTTCGATAATCATCATTATTATATCTCCAGATCTGCATCAGCCATATCACAACTCAGCCAATGGACTTTACACTGAAGCAAGGTATCAACTACATGGTGATTCATTTACCCTTGCTAACATAAAGACTGTGTTGTGTGTGCAGATGGCAATCATACAAAAATAGAGTGGATCTAGAGTGAACACTTGGAATGGACAGGTGCTGAAGTAGCTATGCAAGGAATGAGATGGATGGTGTGCTTATGGATGGACAACAAAAAGTGCAATCTTGGTGTTGGCAGCAGTAGACTTCTTCTCTTTTCTCTCTTCTCTCTCAGCTGCCAAATAAGGCCTGATGTCAAATGTATAAGGTGTTCACTCTTATTATCGTGAACACTAGTTTTGTCTTGTCTTGTAATGATGATCCATTCACATGTCATCCCATTCACCATTAGTTTCATTTGAGTCAATAATGGCATACCTTCCCAATATTTTGCAAGGAACTCGAGGATGAGTTTTTATTTAGCCATGGGGCTATGATGGGACGCGATATTGCATGGGCCACGATATCGTGTCTTCCCTTGCGATATCATGTATGCGATATCGTAGTGTGTCGCCAAGTCTATAAATAAGAGGCAGCTCTCCCTTGTTTTCCATCTAGATCTAGACCCTTAGCGAAACTCTGGCAGTTTTTACCCTCCAAAGATAGAATAATTTTGATGTGCCCATAGTAGGAGTCTCAAAGTGAACGGATCTTTATTTGAGCAAATATTGTACCTCAGCACAAGTTTGTGTACGGAAATAAAGATGAACTTTTGGATAAACCTTGCAGTGCATGGACTAGGCTAAATAGGAATTTTATTTATTGTTATTTATTTATCACCGTTTAATGCTTTATTAATTAATTTAATCTTCTCAACCCTCAACTCCTAGTTAAGTGCATTCAGTATGACCACTTCGAGCACATGCGTTACGCCTGGTAATCCTAGCAATGAATAGCATCTGGTAAGCCCAAAGTTGCATTAGCTCAGGGTGTGAATGGTAAGTGGGAATAGATACTGATGCTAGGCATTAGAAACTAGTTAGTTAAAGTTAGTTACTTAGTATCTTCAACCCTTCACCTTTTACCATAGGAGATAAAATAGAAAATATATAAAAATCACATACCTCAGACTCACTTAACCATACAACCGTGACAAATACAAGTGAGTTTGGGAAGACAACGAACAATTAACCTTAAGTGTTCCATAAGACGTGTAGGCACTTAGTCTACGAAGTTTGACTGGATCTCACGTGTAACGCTCGTATTCGTATGGTTGAGTGTAGGGCTACCTTGCCACTCATCAATAACTATCTAACTTCCACTAAGTACGAGCTCTCATTATGCTCTATTTCTCTCTGAGTGTCAAGAACATCTATTATGAACTACAATATATGGGTAGAAGATCCTGCTAAGAGAGTCTCTATGATGACTAAGGGAACATCCACCACCAAGTGTGACCACATGATAACGCTATAGTTGTAGAGAAAGTACATCAAGAATTCTCTTGCACTAAGTCTAAACCATATCAGAGCATATCTATCAATGCACATATCTAAGTTTAACCTCTTTTGTGTGGTTGTCCCTGTGCAACATAGGATTTCCACCAACTCCAGAATAATCAAGATGGGCTTCAAAAATGCACTACATGCACCAAACCATACAACCATAGCCATAACAAAACATAAAATCCTTAAAGAAAATTTTAACATAATTAAAACAAAAATAAATTCTACAATAACACCATTGGCACTAAAATGCCAAAAATAACTAGCTTCACCACTCAAACTCCCAACATGAACCAAAGTTTAGCTTTTTTAACATTATGACAAACACTTAACATAAAAAAAATAAATTGACATTCACATATAAAGTTCCAAAACAAGCATTATTACAAACAATTATCATGAAACTAAGCTTTAACAAAACTAGGAGGCCAAAATTGGTAGCATTGAAACCTAATATGTGAAAAGTTACAAGAAAGTATGGTAAAATCATCTAAATCCTGTACACTGGGAATTGTGGGGATGCATGGAAGAGTGGTGATGCAAAACATGAAATTTCTTGAATATTTAAGAAATACATTGTCATTCAACCTTATTAAAAAATCTTAAAACATCTCATATCTTGTCCCAAAAACCTCAAAGAGTGCCATATGCTAGCCATAAGATTAGAAAATATTTTCACAATAGCCAAAATACAAATCCAAGATTCCCAATGCTATTAGTATTTCCAAAAGAAACAAAAAAATCAACACCAAAACTACAATTGATAAACATAGCTTCCATAGCTAGGAAAAACTCAAAAATTTCTAAAAAGTTAATTTCAACCCCATATGCTAAAAATAGACTTAGGAAAACACAAATGAAGCTCCAACACTACACCAACAAGTTTGAAAAAATCAAATTTCAATGTGAAATTGCATAGAATTTTACCAAGAAAATGTAATTTACAAAGAAATGATTATAGTAAAACCTCTAGAAAATTTCATTAAAAAATTATAAAAATTTCTAACTTCATCTCAAACACCTCTACACTACATTGTTTGTCCCTAGGGATCCTAGATGCTACTCACGTGACCAAAAAATTACTAATGCTACCAGTTTTTTAATAGAAAAACTGCAAACAAGTCAAAAATGTTTTGTGTTGGGTTGGAAGAAAATCCTTAAAAGATTTTAAAAAATTTAAAAAAACCTAATTCCACTTTTATATAATGATAATACCTCATACAATAGTTCTATGGAGTCCAAAACCAAAATTTATAGTCTACAAAGTTTAGAAGAAATGTTAAAATTTGCCCAAATTTTAACTAGAACTAAGGAAAAAATGCTATGAACAGGCTTAGAAAAAAAAATCCAAATCTTTGGCAAAATAGGCCCTGAAAGCTAAATTTCATTTCAATCATGATCATATAACCTAAACCTCATATTCGACATAAACAAAATGAAAAATATCAAATGAAGCAAGCCTAGGAATAAAAAAAAAACATTCTCACAATTTAACCAAAAATTAGAAAAAATAGTAGAAGATATAGACTCTTCTGCATCATCCAATACTAGATTCTCTTCTGCAACCACATTGTGCTCAAGGATAGGTAGACATAAAAATTATTGCTAAATGTTGGATGTCTAGGTATTGAATATCCAATGTAGCTCTCATATGCTTCCCTTAAAAAATCAAGCTAGAAATAGGTTCATACGGTATGTTCTAGTGTTGGAAATCCTCTCCTAATACTTATGCACAATTAATGAAGCCTCTATGCACTAGTAAACATATTCACGACATTGTAGACTAAGAATGAAACAAGAAATAGACCTGTTTTTTCTAAATTTTGACTTGTCTTAACTTATAGCTTATTTTTAGCAAGTTTTACCTTATTTTGACCATAAAATCAACTAATATATATATATTACTATTTTCAACCCTTTTCAATCCTTTTCTATGATAATTGACCATGTTTAGACTTATTCAACCCCTTCCTACACAATTTTGTATCATTTGACATCATGTGGTATCATTTTGATATCAATTGACATCATTTAGTATCTTTTGGTACCATTCAACATCATTTGATATCATTTTTCATCATTTTAATAATATTTGAGATCATTTATCATCATTTTGGCTTCATTTTGTATCATTTGACACCATTTTGACCATAATTTAGCATCATTTGATATTATTTGGTAGCATTAAAGCCTCATTCAGCCTCGTTTGACATCATTTTACATGATATTGACCATAATTTGGTTCCTAATTGGTATCATTTGGCATTACTTGTCTGCAATTTACATTATTAGAACATTACTTGGTCTCATTTTTCTTCTTCTCACTTCATTTTAACATCGTTTAGCTATGTTGTACTTTATCATTGCAACATTATGCATTATTTTAACATTATTGGATGGTTATACAATATAAATGCTAGTTAATATGCTTTTGTTGATATGTAGGATTAAATCATGGATACATGGGTACTATTCAAACTACCTTTGATCCTGAATGGACCTTATGATGATATTGAATGATCAATTAAGCTAGAATAATTAGATCTCAAGCCTAGGAGCCTATTTTATCACATAGCCTCAATATAGAAGTCCCTCAAATGGCTTGAATACATAGTAAAAACTCTAGATTTATAGGCTGGAGACATCACTAAAAACTCTCTAGTTGAGATTTCCATTACAACCCATAATGGTGTGAAGAATACACTAAAATTAACCCCAAATAGTCCAAGGCATCACCAAGATCCTTAAAGATAACATTAAAGTCGTTGCTTGGTCGTACAAGGGTATGCTAGGACTTGATTCATATTTAGTGTAGCATAATATCATACTCGACCCTAGTATCAAATTGGTTAAACAAAAGGTACACAAGATTAGACTAGATTTAGCACTAGCAGTCTGTGATGAGATTATGAAGCTTTCCCAAGCTAGTTTCATGCACATTGACAATTATGCAAATTGGGTATCTAACATAGTGATAGTCCCTAAGAAAAATGGTAATATTCATATCTATATTGATTTCCATGACCTCAACAAGATAACTATTAAATATGAATTCTAGTTGCCTAGTATTGATCAACTAGTCAATAGTACAGCTAGACATGCCTTGTTGTCATTCATGGATGGGTTCTCAAGATATCACCAAGTTAGGATTAACCTACAGCATTAATTGTACACAACCTTTTATAACACCTTGGGAAACATTTTATTATACCATGATGTCATTTTTTTTAAATAACATAGGAGCAACCTATCAATGAGTCATGACTTACATTTTTAGAGACTACATGCTAGGGTTACTTAATGATTATGTTGATGATATAATTATCAAGTTCAAAATAACCGATGACAATGCACATGACCTAAACCTAGTATTACAATGATGTCTTAAGTAAGAGCTTATACTTAATTCCATAAATTTTATCTTCAATGTTAAAACTAGTAAAATGCTTAGTTTTGTAGTATTCGAGGTAGGAATATGAGTCAACCCTAATAAGGTTAAGGTCATGACCAACCTATCGTCACTGAGAAATCTTGCAAAACTATGACATTTAAAAGGTAGATTGCAATTCATTTGTAGATTTATCTCAAGGCTCACACATAAGCTACAACCTATGCAACACTTGCTTAAGAAAGGGATAAACTATGAGTGGACTGACCAATGCCAAGAAGCCTTTGAAAACATTAAGCACAAGTTGGCATAATTGCCTACCATGTATCCTCCTTAAAAAGATAGATCATTTTACACCTACCTTGCAATCTCTGAAACCTCCATAGCCTCTTTGCTCTATTGAAAATGAGATGATGGAGCAGACTTACCTATCTACTACTGAAGCGATGAATTGGTTTACAAGACCTAATACAATGGGATCAAGAAGCACTGCCTAGCCCTAGTCTTCTCTTTGAATAATTAGAGACACTACCATTTTAGGACCCAAGTCAACATCATATGCAAAGATAACATACTAAGATCCATAATGATCAACATATAGGAGAGTAGATGTATAGCCTATTGGAAGACCATAATAGTCGAGATTGATCTACATTACATATCCCAAGCCTGAACAAAAGGTCAAGTTATAGCCACGCAACTCACAACTTTCTAGATTGAAGATAATGCAGCCATAGATCCTAAATTCCCTAACAAGCCTGTTAACATTGTCAACAAGGTACCCAAGGGATATGAGGCCATCATGAACTTTGATAGAGATTTAGTTTCCCATGGAGCTAGTGTTGTTGCCATTGTAACATTATCCTTTAATGAGATTCAACCTTTTTCTTATCATTTCTAATTTTCATGCACTAACAACATAGTAGAATATGAAGGATTAATCAGAGGAATGATGGTAGCTTATAACCTATGAATTACATGTTTGATGGTAAAAAGTGATTCGCAACTTGTGGTTAAACAAGTAACTAAAGTGTACACATGCAAGGGTAAACATTTACAACCTTACTACAATATAGCCAAAAAAACTCATGCTACAATTTAAAGATATTGTTATCCAACACATCCCCCAAATCAAGAACACATTATTGGATGCAATTGCAACCTTAGTCCTAAGCATGAAACTAGATGTGTTTAGCAAGTTACCTTCATTAACAAAGAAGTATGATCTTCCCATCATGTAGAACATTGAAGAGACCTCTATAGTCACCATTGACAATGTTCCCCAATAAGAGTAGTTTGAAAACATTAGGTTTTACCTAATGCATGTTGAACCTCCATAGAATCTAACTACCTCTTAGAAGAACATTGTATGTAAATGATCAAAACAATATGTCATTGTAGCCAATAACACATTATGTCAAAGGCCCTATGATGGTGTATTATTAGTATGCTTAGGAAAACCCAAAGCTTGTAGAGTCCTTGAGCAAGTTCATGAAAATATATGTGGGGGACATATAGGACCTAGAGCCATGGCCATAAAGATTATATGATTAGGATACTATTGGCCCTATATGGAGAGTAACTACCTACAAAAGGTTAAAACATATGATGCCTTTTAACAATACAACAACTTAATACATGTGCCACCGATTGAGTTACACATCACTCAAACCACATGGCCATTACAATAGTTGGAAATCAACATAATTAAAATAATAATGCCTAAATCCTCTATAGGACATGGTTTCATTATCACCACAACTAAGCATTTTACAAAGTACGTTGAAGCTATCCCTCTTAGGAAAACAACAACACAACAAGTTTGCAAGTTTTTCTAGAATAACATACTATTCCATTTTGGCCTTTCTTTGATAATTGTGATAGATAATGGACCACAATTTAGTAGATGAGAAATGCATGCCTTTTTTCAACAACTAAACATTAAGCATTCATTTTCATTTGGTTACTATCCGTTGGCTAATGGCCAAGCTAAATCTAGCAACAAAGTCATTGTGAATGTCTTAAAGAAAATGTTAGATAATGGTAAATGTAAATGACATGAATAACTACTATATGCATTGTAGGCCTATATGAAAACCTTTAGGACTACAACCAAAGCCACCTTGTATAGCCTAGTTTATGAATCTGAATCTATTTTGCCTCTTGAATTACAAGTACCATTGTTAAGGGTAGCTTTGTCTAACTTCATCAATGATGAATAGAATAAATAGTTGCATACTATAGACCTCAACTTAGTGGAGGGGAAGTGAATATAACTGCTTGCCAACATTGAGCAATACCAAGGAAAGTAGAAACAACGGCATCATTACAACCTAGATAAGAAGAAAGTCAAGGAAGAAGACCTTGTCCTCAAGGCCATTCATGAACATGCAGAAAAATTCTCAGCCAATTGGAAAGGACCTTTCCAATCCTCAAAGCTTATAACAATTAATCATTCAAGTTGATAGACATGGATGGAAATGAATTGGCCAACCTAGTCAACCATTTCTATCTCAAACCATATTTCATCTAACCTTGACCCATTTGTTTATAACCTTTGTTTGCTTTTAATCACAAGTTGGATAAAAAATTAACATTGATAATTTTAGTGGTATACAACAAGTGAGCTTGCACAATCATCTGCCTCTCTTTAGCCTTTTATAAATAATGTAAATTTTATATGAATATGCATAGCATGACATAGAGTTTACATGTTCTTCCAATTATGACCAATGGTAGCCTATATACACTTTTTGCTTCATGTAACATTTAATAAACATATGTATTCTTTGATTTTTTTTAGTTTTCCTCTTGAAGTTTTGCTTGCAGGATAAGCCCAAAGTCATCATAGGGTTGTGGCCCATTGTAAAGGATGAGTCACCATGTAACCTCAGTATACAAGATTTAGTTAGCTTGTTCGATCCTATCAATAGTTCTCACCTCACATCATCTCTGTTACTCCTCCTAAGTCATAACCCTATAGCCAAATTGCAACCTTACTTAACTTGCTAATATTGAAAATCAATGATTAACATTCATGCACCATGGCCATGTGACATCTCCTTTGACATGTTCTACTGACCAAGTTCACTGAATGTAATCCATCTCATTCAATGAGAATATAAGAATTCATCCTTGGAGATAAAACCCAATGAAGGTTTCACTTTGGTAAAAGAGAGAGATAGAGAGAGAGGTAAGTGGCCAAAGAAGCCTATTATTAAGTGCTAGTTCCCTCCAAATATCAGTAAGTAACCAATATTTCTTAGTGCAAAGCATGAATACCTCTTTAAATTAGCAAGCATGCCACTGCTAGACCATAGCCATGATGCCAACATTTTGAATTCTTCGTTAGCCTATATGACCATTCTTTGATAGCCAATATAGCCATTATCTCATCCCAAACTCTTGACATCCCATTATGATCCTATTTCACCTTCATGAGCACTTCTTAGCATAGTTCGAAAACTATAGAATCAATTGTGGAGAGGAAGCATTGATGATGAACCTACCATAATGTTTCGTGTTCTTTATTGATGTCTCTTGGATCAATACTCAAAACATCAATAAAGAGGGGCCAATGAAATACTTCAAGGAAAAATTCATGTTGTACATGAAAACCCATAGCCTAAAATTTTTGTTGTAATTTGGTGGATATTTGAAGGCAAAAATAAGGATGTTGTTTTCTTACGAAAAATCCTATCCTAAAGCCTTATATTGGTAAAATTTTAAGTACTTTTTCAATAAAAAATTAAGATCTATAGTCCACATGCTACAAATTCCACTTTCTCCAGCTTGTGAAGTCTAAAAGTGCTCCATAAGCTACAAATCCCATTTATGCCACCTTGTGGAGGCTAAAAATACTCCACAAGCTATAAAATTTGACCTTTTAATTTCATACGTTGCACATTCTAACTTCATATACTATGGCAATGTGTAAGGCAATGTGAGGGATTTGGATTTTAATATCATATACTACACATTCCAACTTCATATGTTATAGCAGTGTGAGAGATAGCATGTGGGATTTGGACTTTGATTTTACACACTATACATCTTAGTTCCACACACTATGGCAGCATGTGGCACTTTATTTTTAAGCCCACATGGTACACTTTGAACAAGGAACAATTTGTAATGCTCAAAAACTACAACAAATGCCAGCACAATAGATTCATAGACTATAAATACAAGACTTGATGCATCTTTCAAGACCTTTTGAGCAACCACATAGCAAAACACTTAATAGAAAATAATAGAGTTTTGCAACATATTTTTGCAACCTTTTTACAACTTTAGTAGCATTGATTTCTAAGCACATGACTTGGAGTAGGAATTTATTATGTTGCAAATCAAATCAAGAAAATAGTGCAAACTCTGTACATAACACACCCTACAATCTATACTAGATTACAACATGTGTATTAATTTTTCAAGCTTTAAAAGCCTTGATCTATACTCTTCCTCAAACCCCCATATTTTATTCATTTAAAATTATATTTAATATATGATTTTCAATCATTTTTGTTTGTCTATATTGTTCTCTTTACTTGTTATGGGATCTCACATTGTATTTTCATTTTACACATATTCATTACAGTTTATTCTCATTTTTGTGATAACTAGTAACAAAATTTCCAAGTCCCTAAGTGATTGATAAGACCATTTAGGGCACTCCAAATCCTTTCCAAGGCCCATGGATCTATGAGTTAAATTTCTTCACACATGATCTTTATATTTTCCAGCACTGAAATTTTCTATCGTTACATTATACAAATGACTCATATTCATGCTACGCACATGCTCAACCATACGAATAGGAGCGTGTACACACAATTCGATCAAACTTCACAGACATACTAGTTGTGGCACCTAGATAGTTATACATTGATCGCAGTTCGCTATCTTCCCACTTGGACTAGTATTTGTTTTGTCACATATGGTTTAGTTCAGCGTGAGGTGTATAATGTGATTCCTAATACTAAGCTACTCCTGAAGATAATGAAAAATAATATTAATTTAAGATAATAAGCAATAATAAAATAAAATAAAATATAAACTAGCCTAAGTGTAATGAGCATCCGTCCATAATCATTCGTATGCATATTGGACTTTGTGTACTACTTCTGGGATTACCAAGCGCTCATTACTCGAAGCACTACTAGATACGCTACTGGGTTACCAAGTAGTTACACTTAAATGTTCGTGATTAAGATGTACTCATTCTACATTTTTAACAACAAAAATAGTAAATGACGATAAAAGAAGTGCTAACTAAGAAAAAATAAATAATAATCAACAATTAAATAATTAAAACTAAGTGAATGCTACAATGATGGAGTAATCTCGATCTTTATTGCTAGTTGTGTGCATGTCCATGTACATCACACTTTGAACAAAGGTTTCATACAATTACAAACATCACACTACAGGCATGCACTGGGGAAAGAACTAAAAACTAACAAAAATACTTTGCTCTAAGACTTTCCAAAAGACTTCTTTCTTGTGTGTCCAAACGTTGTATTTATAGGCCTACACAGGAAGTATGATATCATGTATTCGATATCGTTATCTAGGATGTGATATTGCATACTTGATATCAAGGATCCGATATCAGGGCTTAGCAAACTATAATTCATCATACCCCCACGACTGAACAACAAGTCATCCTTGAGTCAAACAATCAAAATGAGAATGAGTTCAATTGATTACACAATGGATAGGTATGAGATTATTAACTAACTAGGAATTACTCATGTTGCAGTGTGGAATTAAGCAAAATAAAATTAGGACATAGACACAGAATTATAAAAGATAAAATTGTTGGAACTCATGTGGTTTTTGATGGCGATGGTTCCTCCATGGGCCTCTTCCCCTTATCTTGTGCTCTAGGCTTTGGAAATGGATGTCTCTGGAGGAGTGCCTAAATTTTTTTCTCTTTGGTTCAAGGGCCATGTGTCGTCCATGCTAATGTTCCAATGTTTGATGGGGTTAGCATCTCCCATGGGCATAGCAGTTGCACGAACATCTAATTGGCCTTGACATACCAAGCCATAAACAACTGTTGTTCCTCTTCATAGGCTTTGGCTTTGTCTTTGCATTCTTAGTAGTCTATGAGCCATCAAGCCAAATCTGCTGTGACATCTTTCTGTCCTTGATAGCTAGTCTTGACCACCTCTAATTTAGAATTTTCTACCTCTAATCTCTGTAATGTCTTCTTGTGTTCAGCAAATTCTATTTCATATTTAGCGTAGGTGGTTACTACCTGCTTCTCCAATTCTATTCTCGAGCATCTTGCTATCAACATGGCTAATTTGGCATACCACAGGTTTGCCAACTCCATGTACTCCATGAGATCTTATATCTACAGGTCCCAGCTTTTCAATTTTTCTTGATGGACAAAGGCATAAGTATCCAATATGGCCCATCAATTAGCATTTTGAGCACTAAGAGTGCTAATATGAGCTTTGGCCACATGGATTTCTTTCTCAATCACCTACTTGTACATCCCCACCTAATCTCTAAAATGCTTCTTGAGCTTCTCATGTCACTTGGCCTCATTTTACCATGCACTTATTTCAATCACTATCTTTTGATAGATTGTGTGCACCTTCTCTATTGAGAGGGTTTTTTTTTCTTTGGCCAAGTGATTCATATCCTGGTTGACCCTTATTAATTATTCTTGCAATTGCTGAAAATTTCCCTCAAGAACATTCTTCTATTTTTCTACAGTGGACAATTGGAGGTTTTCGGTGACAAGGTTCTTATTCTCTTCTTGTAAGGCTTTGAGTGCTTTGGCATGTGCATACATTTGAGCTTGTGCCTTTGAATCATCCCAATTAGCCTTCTCTTTTTCCTTTGTCACTCTTTTATTCTCTTCCAGCAACTTAGTCAATTGATCTATCCAAAATGATTCTAGTTGGTCTGGATGGATGAATTGGGATGGATCCCATTGTGCAGCTTGCAAGGTGATGAACTTTTTTTGGAGTCTTTTCAACTCCTCCTCTGCATGTTCGGCCTTGACCTATGTCATGACCAACTTCCCTTTTGTAGAGATGAGGTCTAACTATGTTGTTGTGATATCTTGAGGAATTTCGAACAAGGATGTCATCACTTGTCCTATCTACAGCAACCGATCCAAAACATCCTCATGATCAATAGGAGTTATTAAGGGACCGACCAAGGTTTGAGCATTGCATGCTTCCATAAAATCTACTGGTGGCACAATAGGGCCATTGAATGACTCCTTGATGTGGTTTGCCACCACTTTTGCTACTCCTATTGCATCCTAGTATTGCATAATGACTACTGTGGTGCCTTCACTAGTTTCTAATTGTACCTAAAAAAGATGTAGCATTTCCAGAGATTTGTTGTAACCAATGTGATTCCCCTCCTCCTGTTTGGATGAAAACCTCACCCCATGCATGATCAATTGAGACTGTGGGCTGTATGACATCATTAATGATCCTAAAGAGATTTGTCTCATCATAGATTCCCCAACTAACCATTTCAGTAATCGCCCATAGATGGCTCATCAACGGTCAATAGTCTTGCAGCAACAGTGGCGATTGGTTTTGCTAACTTGTGGGTTGTGTGTTGGGTCCCACTTCTTGTTGCTGACTAGGCCTTCTATTTGGAAGTTGGTTGGGCCCTATAGTTTTAGGTGTAATGGGTCCCACTATCTATTCTTGCTCAAGCACTAGTGTCTCACTAGCATCTTTCCTTGGTGTCAATGGCTTTAGTAATTCAAAAAATGAAGCATTTTGAGCCTTTCTGGGGATGTTGTTGGTGTACCCTAGAATTCCAACACATCAACATAACTTCTTGATTAGGCAAGGAAAAGGCAATGCAAACTTCCCTATCTTACGTTTTTTAACCACCTTAAAATTTCTATGAGATATAGATGGGGTAGGTTGGCATCAACCTTGCCCATCAAAATGGCATTTCCTCTAGTTGCATAGGTGGAAATTTTGTTCAATTCCTTTGTTGAGAAAATGTGATATGTGCCAATTTTAAAATAGATCCTCTCTTCAAGTGTGAGCTCTCCATATGTTTTATCATGAGCTCTCCATATGTTTTATCCTCTTATCGTACATGCTTTTAAACCATATCTTTTGTGCATCAGCGTTAGATCGAGTGGACAAGTAAGCAACCTTGGGCCATGTGTTTGGAAGGTTCAAAACCTCCAAAATGACCTTGATAAAGAAATCAACAGAAATCCCACCAATGTCAATGGTGGTGCCTTCTTCCTTGTTGTGCCAAAATTGGTGCGTCTCCCCCAGGTACTAATTGCCACTCTTTGAGAGAATAGGCCATAGTGGAGATCCTTTAAGTTGATCTCTGAAAAACTCAAGGGCAAATTCAGTAAAAGGTTCAAAATTGAGTTCCACAATCATAGTTTCTGACGTGCACCTTTCATGAATTGCCTAAACACATTCTAGAGACAATGTGAGATGTTGTCCTTGTTCAGGTGCCCTACCATCTCCACCTTCGACATGTCCTAATTGCACAATAATAGGAGGTTCTTGATGAATGCTAAATCATTGTGCCTCCTACTCTACATGTTCTTCAGGAGGTGCTTGGCCTCTACCTCTCCTTGGTCGTTTGGATGCATCCTAAGAGGCTCCTCCTTGTTGTCCTTATTTAAGGGCCATCTGCAATCACACAAGACTAACTATTAGTAAGTTTATTTACAAAATTTAATTTATACCTTACTCCTTACCCTTAATAGATTCATTTCTTGCCTAGTGTGATTCAGAGTTAGAAATTTCCACTAAAATTCCCCTAAAAGTTTTGATATTGGGCCCAATTTGATTAGGTGACTCCAAAAAATAATTTTCATGGTCTAGGTAAGGAAATTAGATTAATTTGGTAAATGTTTCTAGCATTTTTGAGGTCACTTACCCTTTATGATATCCTTCGGGCAACAACAAATTTTGAAAAAACTACATGCAACTTGGAGCGTACCCTTTCCCCACGACTAAGTTAAACACTCTAGGTTTAAGTAGGTTTGATCAGAATGAGACTCAAAGCGTTAATGTGCAAGATACTGATGTTTGAATGATAGGTGTGCAAGCTTGAAAATTCATGGAAGAAAATTGCAACAACTCCCCTTGCATCAATAGTGAAAAATGACGTTGACGTGCATAGGGGGGGTCCATATATATAGTTTTTATAAATGCGATATTGCGTTAGACCCGATACCGGGTACTCGATATCGTGTCCCTTCCAAAATAGGGTACTTGGCATAATTGATAAATTTTTGAATTTCCAAGGCCAAAAATGATGGATTTAAGGTTAATTAGAAAGATCTAAGCTAAAGTCAACAAGACCTAGAGGCACCAAAAGTGTAATGAAGTGGAATTTTACAATGAAGTTCATAAATAGGGTGAGGAAAAAGGACATGTAATGGTGCACAGGAACATTTGAATTAAAATGATGATAAAGGAAAGGAAAACTTTAGCAATGCAGTACTTGGAGGGTTTAAGATGATGTGGTGATGTGTAATGAGTGCAAATTACAAAAGTTACACAAGTGGATCCTCCCCAAAGCAGGTTCCTACCTATCATGGCCTTATGTAACCACACCTTAAAATGTCTGTAGGCATTAAAAGGGTTAAACGGAATCCATACCAATGCAAAAAACAACAAAACACACACATATGAATACCACCATGATGAGCTATGAGTTCTATGCTACACAAGACACAAGTCAAAAATACATTTACAGCAAGATGAGATGAAGCATAGAAGGGATTGCAGAAATTGGGACATGAGGTAACTGCCCCTGAGCACAATGAATCCCAGAGTGTGGGGCATGATTAATGTATCATTGGCCTTTAACTTCAAAATCAAGACCAAGTCCATGCCTTTGATCAGTGACATCACATTGTTTTATCCTAATGATGGACAACCATAAGAGCATCATGGCAACAAGGCATACGATCACTTGGCATTTTGTCCAAGGGAGGAGTGTTTTAAGTTTCTCTATGGCATGTTCTTCTTTGATTTTTTTCTTTCCTGTGTTTCTTTTCTTTTCTTCTTTTCTTCTTCTAGCTGCTTCGGCACTTTATTCTTTCCAATAGTGAATCAGAGAAGCCACCAACCTTCAAGCATGGATGCATGTCTTTCCAGTGGGACCCCCAAAATAGCATTGAGGTTCTTTATTGAGTGCCTTTATTACTCTTACTCCCATTTTTCATTAGATCTATAAGGACCTTAGTATAACCAGGCTGCATGATAGCACCTACAAATGTCACCAAAGAGAATCCACAAGTCCCCTTGATGTCACACCCTAGCCATTCCCTCTTAGTCCATCATTCTTCGCTCTGGGCATCATGAGTACAAAGTTACTTTTAAGTTTTGATGATGACAAGAATATCATCATACCCAGGGAAGAACCTCTTTTAATAGAATGGGTGGGTGGATGTTGTGGGCTCACTGTTGAAATAATTAGTCACTTGAGACTCGATAGCATAGAACAACACCTCAACTGATAAGTCACATGAGTACTTTATTCACTGATGAGATTACCCTAGAAAAGATAAAACAACAAATTGAAAATGAAAAATTGAAAAATGAAAAACTAAAAAACAAAAAATTGTAAGATCAAAGAAAAGGAAAAACATTTACTAATTCTACTTATTAGAATGGAGGATATCCTTCATGACTAAACTTTTGAGCATGGCTAGAATTAGTAAATGAAAAATGTGGATCCATGCATGTTGGAAATATTGGAGTCTGGTCGTATCCAAACCATTGGGTGTCTTTTGGTGTGGTGGTAGGAATGTACCCAAATTGGGGTTCACACACTTGATTAAAGTAAGCATATTGGGGCAGATTATAAGATGTGGTCATGTGATAAGGAGCTGACCCACCATGGCACCTGTGACTATAAGATGGTATGCAAGGATTGATATGTCTCCCTACGTGGTTATATTCATTAGGCTGCATGGTTTTTGGAGTGTTGATTGATGTCTCAGATAAGGTAATAGGAGGTGTTGAGTTTGAGGAGGAAGATGCATCATAGCGTTAGGCTTATGCTGAGTTGGAGGATGCAGTGGTTTTAAAACCATATTGTCTATTTTTACAGTCATGTCTAAAGAAAGGAAAATTTTGATGTTGTGGAGGACCTCCACTACTATTGACAGTAGCAACACAAGTAACGTTTGTGGGTTGATGCTGTGGTGCAAATCCTTTTGGTGTGACTGGTGGTGATGTAGAAGGAGGTGAAGGATGAGGATATTGAGGGCGAGGAGAAGTGTAAGGATCATGAGGTGGTGTTCCTATGGGAGAGGACATGGGTTGATAGTACTTAGGAGAATGATAACGATGAGGTGAAGTAGAGGATGTTGATCTAGTTGGAGAAACAAGGTGTTGAACATAATAAGCGCTTGGGTTTGGATGGTATGAAGGGTGTGGCTAGTTTGATGGTGCTCTCCCCAACGATTGGGGGGTTTGCCACTGTGGTTGGACATAGTATTTCTGTACTAAATTTGGATGCAGCATTCCTCCCCAATGCTCATGTAAATGTGAAAAGATTGGGCATTGGCCTTTGGAATGATCATACAGGCAAACATCACATTGATATGTATGATTTGCAGTTGAGCTCCTATCCTTATCTTTTTCAACCCTTCTTTGTGACTGTCGAGTGGTGTTATGTCCTGTTTCTCAGTTTGGCATGGTTCCACCTCTAATAATGTTGGCATATTCTCCACATTTTTCATGTACCCATTTCATCATATTATTGATCTTTGCCTCAATTTCCTCTAGTGATTGTAGGATTGGCAAAAATGATTCCACCTTTATGAGGTGAGTTAATTTCTCCTCTTCATCGACCTTTGTTATTTTGAGATTTTGGTCCTGTTGAGATCTTTCAACATTCTCCCATTTAGCTATTTCTCCTTCTTCTTTTGCTACCTACTTAATAAGCTCTTGGAATTGTCGGTTTGTAGCTCATATAGTTGACCTAGGGCATACATCCCTAGGGTCTCCCTTGTTTCATTATGAAGCCCATCCATGATGTGATATATTAACGTTTTCTCGGAGAACCCATGGCTTGGGCATTTATTTAACAATGAATAGTATGTTTCTAAGACCATGTCCAAGGGTTCATGTTGCCCTTGTTTCCATTCTTAGATTTTTCTCCTTAAGGTCGACACTCTTGCATAGGTTTGATATCTCTTGTTGAAGAGGTCTACCATTGTTGGCCAACTGTGAAGTGATTTTGGCTGTAAGGGCCTATACCATACTTTTGCTTGGTCAACGAGTGTCATAGGGAAGAACTTAATTTTTTGCCACCCATTATCAATATGTTTCTATGCACAGGCATCGTAGAAGGCTTGTAAATGATGTTGTTGATCTAAATCATAGCCTCCTGAAAACTTGGAAAAGTTGTTTAAATCGAGCCTAGGTAGACGACTCTCTTTACAATGCCTATGGGGTATTTGAATAGCTTCTTGTATATGCATTAGTTTCTTAGTGGCTAGTAGGGGTTCATCGTCACTAAGTAGGTTATGAGTTTGTGTGGGATGATGTTATCTTTATTCATGTTGGAATTCTTGACTTTGTCCTTGGGTTCAATTTTTATTTCTATGCCAACCCCTGGAGAGATGATCATTCGTGTCATGACTTGATGTTGAAGGATCAAAGGAAGAGAAAGAGCTAGAAGACTCATCATGAATTTTGTAAGTCTCCCAATCATCTCTGGATAAAATTTTGTTAGCCATTGAGAAGGTCCTAGGCCTTACGAGCCCCCTCATCCTATGGGATGTCCCATCCTCACTAAAGGTGTCTAGGTTGGGTCACAAAAATTCTTGAGTATTGTTGGGGTATCCATGAACATATGAAACTCCTAGATAAGATGGAGTACTCCAAACTTCTTTTTCTTCATATATTTCATTGGTTCTCTAATGAATTGCCTCACTAGTTGTTGCGTTGTTGTAGTCTTGTGAGAGAGACATTATTGTGAATTTTGTGTGACTTATTTGCAATTAATTTCTTTCTAAAAGATATATCGTTAATGCTTTATTATAGTGATCTTATATGAGATAACTAATCTAGAAAACTAGCACCATCCCCAGCAATGGTGCCAATGATGAGTGGCGAGGTACCCCTACGCTCAACCATACGAATACAAGTGTGTACACACGATCCGGTCGAACTTCGTAGACGGACTAGTTGTGGCACCTAGATAGTTATACGTTGATTGCAATTCGCTGTCTTCCCACCTGGACTAGTATTTGTTTTATCACATATGGTTTAGTCCAGCGTGAGGTGTATGATATGATTCCTAACACTAAGCTACTCCTGAAGACAATGAAAAATAATCTTGATTTAAACTACTAAGCAATAATAATAAAGAATAAAATCTAAACTAGCCTAAGTGTGATGAGCATCCATCCTTAATCATCCATATGCATCTTGGACTTCGTGTACTACTTCTGGGATTACCAAGCACTCATTACTTGAAGCACTACTACATATGCTATTGGGTTACCAAGTAGTTACACTTAAATGTTCATGATTAAGATGTACTCATTCTGCATTTTTAACAACAAAAATAGTGAATGACAATAAAAGAAACACTAACTAATAAAAAAATAAATAATAATCAACAATTTAACAATTAAAACTAAGTGAATGCTACAATGATGGAGTAATCTCGATCTTTATTGCCAGTTGTGTGCATGTCCAAGTACATCACACTTTGAACAAAGGTTCTATACAATTACAAACATCACACTGCAGGCATGCACTAGGGAAAGAACTAAAAACTAATAAAAAGACTCTACTCTAAGAATTTCCAAAAGACTCCTTTCCTATGCTTCTGAATGTTGTATTTATAGGCTTACATAGGAATCACGATATTGTGTATTCGATATCGTTATCCAGGTTGTGATATCGTGTACCCAATATCGAGGATCCAATATTGGGGCTTGGCAAACCATGATTCATTAGCAGACTCACTAAGTATTGTTAAGGCTATGAAATTAGATTGTAAGATTTGTGCTATAAGTATGACCAAAATGATGCATTTAATGTAGTAGGTGAATGTTATTTATAGACTTTACCTACCCTAGGTACATCATATCTCTAATATTCTATACAAGTATACAATCTCACAACTACAATATCATAGGTGTAATGCCACACCTAATTAACTAACTATTCATCATCATCCCATGGTCTTGTTTCTTTAAAGGCTTCATCTTTCCTCGTTTTTATTTTCTCTACATTCCTCTCCTACTTCATCCCCACATTTTACATGTTATTTTAATGTTTTCTTCTTCCCTGAACTATCCTTCATTCCTTGCTTTTGCTTGTATATCTTTCCCCACCATTTCTCCTCCTCCCTTAGCTTCTTATGGTCAATTTCTTCCTGGGAGCATTAACTTCTTATTTAATGAGTCCTTTATGACACTTGCATTTTAACATCCTAGCTAGGTAGGATTTTCCTCAATATGCTTAGGAATTAGACCACTAAAGATGTTCTACTTCTTAGATAGTTCTTGAAGAAGTTTTATGCTAGGAATATTTTACTTTATCAAGTTTTTGGTGTGTCTCATCTTGCTTATAATCTGATGATTACAACTACCACTAGAGAGATAAAAAGTCATGAAATTCTTCCTTCTAATAATTGTGTCATACATCTTGTTAAATGTAGGTACAAAGAATGAAATCCTTTCATGGCAAGGTAGCTACTTTAAGAATTGCTTCACTGTCTAATCAATGAGATGATGATCATTGCTGTTTGATGTCTTAAGACCTTCTAAGCCACTACTTGACCATGTCCCACTTCCACTAGCCATAATTACATAGGTTCATTACAACAATTTGATGATGATGATGATGTTGAATTTGTTCTACCTTCATAGCCTCGAAGCACATGTGAAAAAGACCAAGAGAATATTAAGACATGTTTTATGAGACTCATATATGCTTGTTCCAATTCCTAAAACTCCTACATTCTATGCCTTGTAATGTTATTATTTAGAAAGTTTCAAAGATATTGACTCTAGAAAAAGTTTTTTTTGCTTTACTAAAGTTTCAAACTTGTGTTTTGTTAATAATTATGTTTAAAAATACTTAATTTGAAATGCAACCATTTAAAATGTAAAATTCTTTAAAGATAGTGCAAATTCATTTGCTATGTAACTATGCAACGGATGTTAGATTTAATGTTTGAATAAAAACGCTAAAAATTTAAACTTTTATAACATCAATCTTAATCTTAATTGTGAAAGGAAAAAAATGGTAAGAAGCAATTCTAACAAGTGAAAGGATCAACATTATTTGAAGAAAGATATCGGTAAAACGAAATCCAAAGCAGCTAAGCAAGGAATATCTCTCAAACACATGAAAGGAGCAATGTCTCGTCGAAAATTTGTTGGAATTCACTTGCCCTTGAGCAAGATATCGTCGGGCGCATCTTTCCATTCTTGCGCCTGTATGGACAGCTTTGCCCGATATGCAAATGATTAGGTATGTTTCTCTTTATTTCTCATTAACAAGTTTTCCAAATATTCCCTTACCTTTTCTTTATCTACACCTACACATTTCCATCTCCGATTTACACATCAACGCTCGCCCACGTCACTATGCTATTATCTACGCATTTCCATCTCCGATTTACACATCAGCGCTCTCCCATGTCATTATGCTATTATTTTGTTTTCCTTCGGTAACTATCCAAACTTTAATCGGTAACTATTTAAACTATTAGGGTGAAACCAGTGTTTTATCATCCGATCAACCACAACTTGTCAAGTTCCTCCCATCAAAAACGTGACTGAGCTATTCTAAACGTGCCATAGTCTCCACGTATTGTTTCAGCCAGCAATATCATTATTAGGGGTAACTGTTTTTTATTATGGGTAACTATTTTGGGGGTTTTAGAAGAGATGCTGCATCCGACATCTGTGCCTACTGATTCCAGGTTTGGTAACAACTTAACGTTTATGTTTGTACGCGTGAGTGAGCTATTCTAAACGTGCCATAGGCTCCACGAATTATTTCAGCCAGCAATACCATTAATGTTTTTTTTTTCGAAAAGGTCAGGCTTTACGATTAAAAGGGAAAGGATTTATAACCGGAGACGTTGCCACCCGCAACCCAAGACCCACATGGGTACAGCAATCGTTGCAAGTGGCAGACAAGGCGGGAAACATCCGAATCCCCAAATCCGAGAGATCGAAGACCAGGACGGCACCATAGACCGTATGGCCCCCACCTTATCCCCAGGGCGCGTGGTGTCAGAAACAGACAAGAAACCGGAAAACAGCACGAAAACCCACGAAACAGCAGCAACCCACGAAACAGCAGCAACCCATCGCCAGAAACAAAGACGTCAAGGTGTCGAAGCAGAGTCCCCAGTGTTTCCCTGCCAATCCCTCGTTTCAGCTGCGCTCCTCATACTCCTTCGCCATCGGCGCGTTCGTGTCCTCCCCCGTCCTGCACCAACAACAGTTATGTAATCAGATCAGTGCCCGCTTTTGCTGGTTCCTGCTATTCACCCTTTGAGCGCCTCGTAACAGTCGGCCCAACCCTCCAGGTAGAAGCCCGTCTCCTCCGTTCGGACGTAGTGAGCCGCCTACACGCCCCAACGGCCTCCTGCGGGTTTTATTATGGGTAAGTGGTTTGGGTGTGGTAGGAGAGATGCTGCATCTCACAGTACTCCAACATCTGTGCCTGCGGACTCCAGCTTAGGTAACAACTTAACGTTTATGTTTGTACAGAGAACTATCCGGTTATAGGAATGGTGAATATTAGTAATTTTATCCTCAGCTAATGAAGCTGTAAATCCAGATCATGGCTCTGAGATTATTGCATCGCATCCAGATCCTCAAGTTTCTGAGAGTCAACCTTTGCCGGATGCTGCTGCTCAGCCTGAGTGCGATCATCAGGATGTCCAGAATTCAAGGGCAACAAGTCACCGAGAAACTTCCATATCTTCTTCTGTAGCAGTGGAAAGCATTTTAAGCAAAGACAACGAGGGTCTCGATGCAGATATAGAAGCTCTCGTTGCTGACATTAAAACTCTGCTCTACATTGCTAAGGTTTGTAGATCCAGTTACTTTTATCGTATTAATTTTCATCCATCTGCATCATTTAGTTAAGACTTGGCATAAAACTTGGAATGTTCATGTCCTGATTTTCCTGATCGCAGGGGCCATCATCCGCGTCTTCGTCCTCTGATAATTTAAGAGTTGAAGGAAAGTGGAAGTTCCTTGATTCATCGGATCTCTCAAACTTCAAAGACCTCTTTTCAGAATCAGCCGACGCCGTTTCCAATCTGGTAAGGTTAACATAGTTTTGTTTAACTTCTTTTAAAAAATTTTCTGCTTTTTATGATATTTCTGTATTGAAACTGAAACTGAGATTTTAGGCACCATTTATTGTAACAAAAATAGTTCATACCAACCTTTTGTTACAATATTATATTTTTGTCCTACAAGAACATATTATTTCTCATTTGGTCTCCACATAATTTGCATATGCACCCTTCTCTACAAAGGTTAACCTATCTTCCACTTTATATCATGAGTGATGTGAACTCAAATGAAACTTGTTGATTAATCTATGAGATTTTATTATTAGAATGTTTAGTTGTAAAATAGAAAACTTATAAATGTAGTTGATTACCTTTAATATACTCAAACTAAAACTTTTTAATGCCTTTTGCATTTGACCATAAGCCCATAACTAAAATTTGGTTTGCTCAGATTTTGTCAAATTTTAAATATAGCTAATGAATTAACAAAGAGATTCAATTTCTATGGAGAGTAAGTCACATTATGAATAAAACATAGGAAAAGGCTATTGTGTCTTTACCCTCAATTCATTTAATAAAAATAGTTTTTGTACCCTTTCAATAGCTTGCCAATTTTGTGCACTAAAACCTTTTCCAAATAACACACTTATACACCAGTATAGAATAAATGATAGCTTAAAAAATTTTGTTTTCTTATCTTCTAAAACCATAATCCTAATATTTTGCATTTGTTTCTTCTTACATGTAGAGTCTTACTTCTCTACTTCCCAAAAAAAATTTCTAGAATTTGCAACATATTTTGTATACCTTTATGAGAAGATAAATGTAGGTAGTGTCGTTTTGATAACATGTTTATAGTTTTTGTACAAATACAGTCATGAGACTCATCACAAAGGAGATCAAAGAGAGTTAGGGATAAAGGGCATCCTTGCTTCACTCTAATGTTGCTTCATCATCATCATCGTCCTATCCTCATCTGAACAAAATGGAGTTGGCTATCTAATTTTGCTTTATAGTTGAAAATTATCTTTGACTCCTTGTTCTAAGTTCAATGATGACTTTTTAATAAAGCTTTTGCATTGTTGTTATCAATTTTGTAAGCATACTTAATTTATCATAATATTATATATGGCTAAATGCCTAATGCATCATGCTAAAGTTTCATTTAATAATTACCTATTTTTCATTGGTATTAATTTTTTAATATTTTTTAGATAAAATGTAATAACTTTGTTTGAGATTACTATTTTTTTTTGTTAATTGAAGAGTATTATGTTACAGATTACTATAAGCTTTTTAAGTGTTCAAATTTTTGATTGGTTAGTTTTATGTCCTGTTTGTCTCTTCTATTCATGTTCTTAAAACTAGCAATGTATCATTGTGTTTTGGGAGCAACAGCCTAGGTCATTATCAAGTGGGCAAGGGGATTTACTAATAAGCGTAGCCAAAACGGTTCTGGAAGGAATCGGAAAATCTCATTGGGTAGCAGCTGGATTAGTTGCAGTGGCCTTCGTTCTAAAAAGATTCGAGACTATCTCATCTAATAAAGCAGAGTGCCTTGTTCTGCTAGAGGAGATGGTGAAGCTGGCTATATATCTAAAGGAACTGAAGAAACGACCAAGACTCCAACAAAACATGGCAGGCATCATGGAAGAAGCACTCACATTAGTGATTGAAGGAGCACTCATGTGTTTTTCCCGTTCCAGTTCATCTTTCTGGTCTAAGTAAGTAGAAATAGTTTCTCTTTTCCAGTTTTCCATTTTAAATTTTAAGCACAAAGAAGTGAAAAACAAAAGCTGTTATTTATATATACACTTAACTCGTTTCTAAATAACTTTGCAGATTTTTAGGTGCATCCGTCCATATGCAACGTTTACAGAGTCTCCGGCAGGAGTTAAACATGATGTACACACATTTGATGCTGCAGGCCATCATCTGTGTCTACGATGCCAAGCAGGGCATACAATTTCCAAGACAGAAGCTGTACCCCTCTGATGCAGGTAAAGCTCTCATTTCAACCATTCTAAACTTTCTGCATCTTTTCAAAATGTTTGTCCAGGACTCGAAGTGGCATAATCGATTGATTTTGTGTTATTCAGTGGGAATCAAGAATTCAGTGGAGCAAATAGTGGAGTTGCTAGAATTTGAAAGTGAGAAGAATGTGGTGGCTGTCATTGTACACGGGTTTGGCGGGATTGGAAAAACCACCCTTGCGGATGCCGTGTACGCAAGCATTGACAACTTAGCCGACGACTTTGGCTATTCCAAAGTTTGTCTGTTCGAATCCATTTATAGTTCGGCTAACATTACAGAGGCACAGCAAACAATACTGGATGACATTACAAACGCCGAGGGAAATTACAGAAAGCCACCATCGTACTCTCAAGGCCAGACTGCTCTTATGGACCAGTTTCAAGTTAAACCATGTTTTATTTATGTAGACAATGTTCTAAGGTTCGAGGAACTTGCAAAGCTGCTTCCCAATAATCTGGACAGGAGCAAGAAGCTTAGGTTGCTTCTCACTGCTAGGGATGAGATAATACGTGATGGGTTGGATATTTCTCATGGTAGTGCCATTAAGAAGTATGATGTTACGTCATTGCCAAAGGATGAGGCCACACGTCTTCTAAAAACACAACTGAGCAATCGTGCTGCAGAGATAAATGCAGACGACATGCAATACATGCTCAGAATATGTGGAGGAGTTCCCTTGCTAATAAAAATGGTGGGAAGATATGTGAGGTATGAAAAGGACATGAACAGTGCTCTGGCAGTTATTAAAGAGGAGCGAGGTCAAGCGTCTGGACAGCGTTTTGGAGGGAAGACGGTGGATTTCTTTGCCTTTGCTTTCGATGATCTTGAAGAGTGTCACCGGGAAGCATTCTTCGACATTTGCGCCTTCTTCGGCACTCGCAGAAATTGGTTGTACTTGGAAAGGATATTTGGAAAGGAGCCAATGCTTGTATTAGAAAGGAGGGCTCTAATCAAACGATGCCCGCGGGAGGTCAGCAAAGGAGTGCTAGTGGATACGCAGTATGACTTGGAAATTCGCGTGCACGACGTACTTCTAGAGATGGCCAAAAAACGATGTGAATTCAACAGGATAACAACCGTTTTGCAATTACAGAAACTAATTGAGCAATGCAATAATCCGGTATGTTTATGCCCTTCTCGTTTTAGTTCAGTAGATGATCATAACGATTGTTGCTTTTGATTTTTATTGTTTTTCCCCATTTTAATAGAAAATGGTAACTTCGGCTGCAAGGGCCGCGCACAAAACGCAACACTCATAATAACAAATTTATATGAGAGGCAGGCTTAAAGGCTTCCATCTTCTTAATAGAAACCTTTTCTCAGAATAGCTCAGTTACAGGCGCCACGCTTCCATGTAGTTTCAGACTTTCAGTTGAATACTAATTTGGGTCATTGCATCATTGTTATATTATTATGTGATAAAAATGGAACATGAATGAAATGCAGGATATGCTTTGTCAGTTGAAAGGCATTCTTCTTCAGGAGAGGGTGGAAGGAAACATCTTGAAATTGCCTGCGAAGAAGCTGGATATGATGGCTTCGTCTCTTCGAATATTTTCCACGGAATTTTTAAATACCGTCTCTGCATCCTTTGTCACGGCAATAACAGTGACAGGGAAATGCAAATCCACTTTTTCCAAACTGTTAGTCTGGGAGTCCCCCGAGCAAGAAGTGCCTTTTGATACGAGTGGGCTGGTATCGTTGAGAAGCATAGATTACCCTCCAAGCAATATTGTCTACCTCCACAACGTCGGTGGGCCAGGCAGGCAGGCCGTGACATATTTTATTTCAATACTTATTTATTTATTTATTTTAATACTCCGAGCGTTTTTTATTGATACGAGTGGGCTGGTATCGTTGAGAAGCATAGCTTACCCTCCAAGCAACAGGGTCCTCGACAAGGTCGGTGGGCCAGCCAGGCAGGCCGTGAGATATTTTAGTTCAATACTTATTTATTTATTTTAATACTCCGAGCCTTTTTTAAATATATGTATACTTTTCTATGATTTGATGCGTTCAGATGCTAGGCTCTCTTAGAAGTGTAATTCTTCGATTCCCTCCAGAAGTAGCTAGTGCCCAGCTATTTCTTCATACCCTTTCGGAAGCAGATGATTCGGCGTTGTGCCAGCTGGAGACACTGAAGATTGACAGATATCCGTCAGAAGAAATAACAGAGGGGCTTTTATCAAAACTGAAATCCCTGAGAGAACTTATGCTATGGACATGTCAACGTTTGAGGCGCATACCAGATGAGTTGCATTTGTTGCCGCATTTTAGACGACTTCTCTTGCGGAACTCAAGAACGCAACTTCCACCCAGTTTGGGATTGTGTGCTTCATTACTATGTATAACGTTACAAGAGTGTCCAGAGTTCACGGAATTTCCATCTACTTTTAAGCAGCTATCATCTCTGCAGTATTTACGCATATCCGTGTGTAGAGGTTTAAAGGAGATCCCCGAAGGGTTTGAAAACTTGTCATCTTTAAAGTATCTACTGTTAGATGGATGCAGCAATTTAGTGAACCTCGGTACATCATTCCACTTGTTGCCGGCTTTAGAGACTCTGGACGTTTCCAGATGCCCTAAATTGGAAGCCAAGTGGATGAACGTGTTCCTTCAAATGAGCTCGCTTAAAGTCATCAAAGTCAGAGGCTCTTCCCACCTAATTCAAGGATGGGAGAAATTGGAGACTAAACCTGTAAAACCAAAATGCATAACAGGTTAAATGAGTTAATATCATGTAAAATTACAATATTCTACAGTTCAATAAATTTGAAATTGAATTTCAATAAGTTTGTAATCTTTTAGATCTATTGGATGGGAAAAATACATGTGCTATGAGTTTTGAAATTATTAAAAAAAGTATCAAATGTTCTAGGTAACATTTTAATAACAAAATTTTTCTCTTACATATGTATTAAATCTCTTTATCTTAGCTTTAACAATTATAAGTAAATTATGCCCTAGAAGTAGACATTTTACATATTTATTTTTATTCCTACATATTCATATTAGATATTATATATCCAATATAAATATTTGGTTTTGCCTATAAGAAGTTGTTCAATTAAGCATCTACTTATGAGCTTGTAGGTTTATGTTTTACTAAGAACTTGTTATTTGGGAGTACTACAAAAATCATCAATGGTCCACATTGAATTCAATTTATACAAATATGGGTGGTTGAAACTTCTCATTTTGTTAGTAGAAGGTATTATACCCCAAAAATAATCTTTATAATTAAAAAAATTTAAAGTACATAACATAATAAGTACTAAGGAGAAGTGAAACTCCATAGTAACATAGAAATTAACAGCTCCTCAATTGTAAAGATATCTATTTAAGCCTTAAAAAGAAAATTAAGTTTTTATAGGAAACCTAGTTTACATCTTGGGGGTATTAGACCCTTAATAAATGAATAATAATATTTAAAAATTTAAGTTACATTAATTCATCAAAGAGTGAGTCTAAAGAAAAAGCCCAACAGTTTTGGAGATACTTACAACCAATCCTAAAAAATCTCACCTTTAGAATAGAATATGGATTAGGCCTTACCCTTATTCAAAAGCACCTTCATGAATTTTCACTTCTTACTAAATAGTTTCTTATAAAGAGAAGAAGAAACCTCTTTCTAAAAATAAAAGAATACAATAATAAAAATAAAGAACAAATGACAACAAAAGCTGAAGCTTTCCTATCCTTGAGCCTTCAAAATAAAAAGAAATTAATATTGTACAAAACAAATTAATTATCTAGCTTTCAATGAGAGATTTTTTGCCTAAAGTTGTAGCTAAAAAATAATATCTTTGAGAATATGGCATTTGGCTCCTAAAGAAAGGTCATAGTTATGATCTTGCTACTAGAAAATAACCGTACACTAAAGCTTCTAAATAGAGTAGAGAATATGCGGTTAAAGAAAATTCCAAATGCAAAGAAAAAAAGTAGACAAAGAAAGCTTATCACCAAAAATAACTTCATTAATGCTTGGTTTAAAAAGTTGCAAATTCTGTATGTGCATTTCCAAATATGCTAAGCAATAGGATGCTTAATAAAACATAAAAAAATGAGTCTTCACTTCCACAAAGAGGACATTGAGCAAAAACATTTATCATATGTTTTCATCTTGATAACCATTGCATATGGACTATGATGTTGTATCTACAATATCGTAGCCCTACATACATCATCGTAGATGCAATGTAGTGGACCATGGTCATGCTTATAAATACCAACCCACTGTTGCATCAAAATAACAACTTTCACCAATACTTAGCCATATTCTTGCTATTTTTTTGTAACCTAAACTTAGAGTTAGATTGAATAGTTGCAATGTGGTGATTAATAATTGTATGGAGTCTTTATTCGAGTGGATAGTTCCTGGACACAATTCATGATTGGCAATAAAGATGAAAATTATTTCTCACCATTGCAACATCTCACTTCATTTCATTTTACTTTTCAGCATGTTTACTTTGATTAAGCCCTTTATATTTTCTAAGTACTTTAATTTTTTAATGTCCTTTAGTAAGACAATATACGTATGATTAGTTTTCAGTAGAATGTGTAGCCATTTAGTAACCCAATAGTGACTTCACTTGATTCACTTAATAGTAAATTTACTTGGTAATCTCAGTGACAGTTACATTAGCCTAGGATGTGTACATCAAGCCAAAAACATATACTTATCATCATAGCCTAGATTAAATTTATATTTCTTTCACACTTAGACTTACCATTCATATCCATTTTCACCATGACAACACTTAATTTTAATTTGAGTCAAACAAGATCATCATATCATATGCCTTACTAAGAGTTAAACCATTCAACTTGCACATAGCTAACTCTACTTAAGAAGATAATGATTGCAAACAAAACATCAACTCTTAGTATATTTACAATGTCCATCTATGGATTATGATGAAGTTGCATGTAAACACTCATGACTTGTATGGTTGAGTGTTGGAATACCCAACTACTCATCATTGGCACCGTGATCAGGGATGTGTCAATGTTTGCTAAGTAGTTAATTTTACAAAGTTCATTGTATCAAGTATCATCAACCACATTTTTCACACTTAAAATAATTTTCTCAAAAGTGCACACTCAAGCATCAAACAATTAATATGGCTTCTACAACTAAGGAAAAATATCTATCTACTATGCAATTTAATGAGAATAATGACAAGGATTATAATGAAGAAGATTGAAGTACATTGATGCAAACCAAAATTTCCTATGCTCACACTGATCGTTACTATCCTAACTTCACATTTGTTTTTCACTAGGATGAATAACATATATGGAAAGATTTACAGGGTAACTTTGTCTTGCCACTGGAACATTTAGCACTACCAATGCTTCAAGCAAATTTTATGAGGTGAAACCTTAGTCATGTGCAAGGAGGTTACCACATCACCAAATACATGAGTAGGCTATACCAACTATTGGAGGATCAAGCATGAAGGGATGTCATCATGAAGACAAGACATGAGTATGATAAGGGAAAGAAAGCACCTTAAACCATTATACTAGAAGAAAGAGAAGATGTCATATTTAAAACTAAGAAGCTTTATCACACTCATGGGTTCCATTATCAAACACCAATCATCCACATTGAAGGTCCCATTAAGATCAAGTTGCATTTGGCTTTTTGTAGAAACTCCTGGAAGAGATAAGGAAGACTTTAGACTTAGGAGGAATCCAAGGCCTAAGACCTCCACTAAATCTCAAAGGCATAAATCAAAGAGTCATAAAAGGAGGATCAACTAGCACCATTCTCCAACTTCATCTTCTTCTTCTTGACATTCATATACAAATTTTGGAAATAGAAAACAAAGACTGAGGGATCATGATGGGGAAATATGAAGGGACCATGAGAGATATGTCACATAGAAGAAAGCATCTTTATGAAGAGGATAATAACCATAATGAATGAAGAAAAAGGATCATGCATGAGGAAGAAAAGTATCATGAGCATTAAGAGTATCATGAGCATTAAAAAGATCATTACTACAAAAGAGCTAATGAACTTGAAGACTATTAAGAACCCCTACTGACCACTTGAAACATGATTAACATCATGGAAGCCATGTACATTCCTACCAAGCATATAAGGAACAATCACATCAAGTGACTAGGTATGAATAACATTCCAAAGTTTAAAAAAAGATATAGTGTAAATCCACAACATCATCTTCAAGCCTTCCATAATGCATGTGCCCCTACAAAATATTGAAAAAAATTGAAAGAAATTAAAGTTGTTTCCTAGAACACATAAAGAAGGTAGAGGGTTGGTATAGATCCGTAGAACCAAAAGAAGTACCAAGCTAGAACTCCTTAATGATAAGTATGAAACCTACTCTAGAGTGTCTAATTTGAGAAAATAGATCCAAGGATGGAAATAAGAAATACATGAATCTCTTGATAAACCAATGGGAAAATACTATTCATATTTGCATAGATGTCTAGGACACAAATTTTCTCAATGGGAACAACTCAGACACATCATTATATTCCTAAGGAACAAGATTAGAGATACTCTTGGGGTATATTCCTAAGGAAAATTATCTAAAATGGTAGCTCATTGAATTCAAAGACTTATTGGTAAGTGGCAAAAGAAGAAGGATATTTAAGAAAAATAAAATCAATAGAAGAATACAATAGATATCTAGCAATAAGAAAAAGGGATGTAAGAATATGTAAGAAGAGGAAACTTTGGAAGATATGATCAAATGTAAGACTCTACTAATCTAGAAATCAATTAATGATATTGCAACCAAGGTAGAAAGAATGTGAGATTCTATAGATGAAAAATTCACTACAACACTGAAGATAGTAGAGAAAAATACTAAACAAGCTCTAAGAAAAAGGAAGAACAAGAAGAAAAGAAGAGAAAATGGACAATATAACTACAAGTATAAAGAAAAAGTTGTTGTAATAGAGAAATTAATGGAATCTAGTTCAGAAGATGATGAAGGATGCAAAGTGTGCCAGTATCAACAACATCCTAAGGGATGTTGCCCTATTATGGGCCACTCACAAGAGTCTAGGGCATATGTACTTAATCCAAAATTTTTCAAGAAACAAATGTACAAATGTTTATCTTATCCAAAAGGTAGTTTCCAACAACCCTATCAATAAATATACTATGCAAGCATGGCTTAGTTTCAATCATAGAAGCATAACCAACAATAGTGGAAACAAACAAAACCATGGAGAATGCCACCACCAAGACAATAGTATCCATACAAGTAGCATGATTCTAATGAATACTATGTTCTACATCTAATATTTCCTGAGAATACTCCATTCCATGCATCTTCCTCCTACTATCCATTAGAACATCATAGATCTGCTACTTCATGCATGAATACAAATTATTACACTTTCAAATCAATACATGGTTCATCAATTAAAAATCCTAATACTTTACCATTAGTGCTACCAATAGTCATGCAAGGAGAGCTACCATCACAACCACAACAAAAGAGCACTACTAGGGTAGTCACTACACAAGAGGATGTGATAATAAGTGAGCCATGCTCTAGGAAACATCCCTTTTTTAGGATAATATGAGAAAATATTTGAAGGATGGAAAGTTCACCTAACTCTATCCTATCCATACATAATACTCTATGGAACACTACTCTAATATCTATAGAATAGAATTTAATAACTATCATGCTTACTCAGATGATAACACATTAGATTAAAGTAGAAGAACTTTCTAAGAAAAGGACATATTATGGAAGTCCATTTTTCTATATCCAAATAGTAAGACATAAATCATGTAAGGCTCCATTAGATTCTGGGTTAGGAGTGAACCTTATTTCACAACATATGTACAAGGTGGAGTAATATTCGATTAGAGCTTGCAGATCAATTAATTACTATTCCACTTGAACAAGTAGAGGATATAATTACCAGCATAAGTGATTGATCCTATCTTGCTAATTTCTTAGTCATACATGTATGAAATAACAAAGAAGAATTTCCAATAATTATGGGAAGAGCATGGCTTAGTACTATGGACACTAAGCTTGGAATTAGAGACTTGTCCTTGGTAATTTTTAAGGAGGATGAAGCCAAAATTATCTAAAGACGTAGAGTTCCATGTATCAATTACCATGATAATGGATGCAGCTGTGTGCAAAAAATTTGGACAAAAAAACATGATGTCATCACACCATGCATTAGATGTATAGAATACATGTGTGCATAATAGTGTCTGGATCCAGTAACCACTAGACAAGAAGGCATCCAGTGGCTAATCACTAGAAAAGAAGTAGAATCTAACATATGCTTAGAACCTTTGAACAAAAATATGAGTGCATATGTCAAAGAAACAAACAATTTAGAGTAATTAAAATGATAACCTCCTTACATGAAATTACAATAGGAGAAAGACATTGAATGGAGATACTTAGAGATACCAGAGAAGTACAAACTATAATTTCTAGAACTAAAGGCCTTATTGGATGCGTTATAATATGCTTTCGAAAATAATAAAAAACTGGTAATCATAATTGCCAATCTTGAAAAAGAGAAAAGGTAAAAATATTGGAAGTGATAAATAAATAGGCAATTGGATTTGCATGGTCCTATGATGAAATCACTGGCATCAATCCACATATCTATAAATATTAAATCTATACAAATCCAGCTATTAAACCACACTGCAAACCTCAAAGAAGATTAAACCCAAAACTTAAAGAAGTTGTCAAACAAGAGTTGGAAAAACTATTAAAAGTTGGATTCATCTATCTCATAGTAGATAGTGAATGGGTTAGCTCATTAATTATTGTCCCAAAGAAAGGTGGAAACTGGAGCATTTGCATTGACTTCTGATTGTTGAACATGATGACATTTAAGGATCATTTTCCTCTAGTGTTTGTTGACCAAGTCCTCGATACCATTGCAAGACATTAGTACTATACTTTCCTAGATAGATATAGTGGATGTAACCAAATCTACATCGCACTAGAAGACTAGGAGAAGACCATGTTCAGTAGTCCATGGGGGACGTTTGCATATAAGCAAATGCTTTTTGACTTGTATACTGCTCCTGATACCTTCTAGAGACTTGTATTAAGCATCTTCCAGAAACATATTGGCAATGAAGTTCAAGTATTTATGGATGATTTCTCCATATATGGGCTATACTTCATATAAGCATTGGACTATTTAAAGCAAGTTCTAAAAGAGCCACTTAATGGTTCAAGATGACATAGTTTTGGAACATAAACGATCTTATAAAGGAATACAGGTAGATGCAAAAAAGATCAGAGTCGTTCAAAAAATCACTTATATGCCATAAATAGTTAAATATGTTAGGTCATTTTTTGGCTATACATGATATTATAGGAGATTTATTAAAAACATTTCAAGATTGCAAAACTACTAGTGAACTTTACAAAGAAAGATGCACCATTTCAGTTGATAGAATAATGTGAGAAAGCATTCAAGATTCTAAATTAGAAATTGACCGAGATAACAATCCTTCGAGCTTTATATTGGTCCAAGCCTTTCCACATTAGGAAAAATACTTCAAACTATGCATTGGGAGAAGTACTAACTCAACTTAATGAGCAAAAAAGACCTTATTATATACACTATGCTAGCTAAGACATCATCGAAGAAAAAATCAATTAGATCATCATAAAAAAAAAGCTTATGGCTATGGTATACATACTCGAAAAATTCAAACACTATGTACTTGGGTATTCTATTTACATCCACACTGGTCATTGTGCTATTAGATTTTTCATGAATAAACCAATGGTAAGTCTGAGAGTGATAAGATGGCTTGTTATCTTGCAAGAATTTGACATCATAATGATTAATAACAAAAGGAAATAAGAATGTTGTAGTAGATCACTTATCAAGATTAAATTTAAAGTGTTAAGAAAATGATGAACCAATCCAATGAAAATTTATTTACAAAGATAACAATGGTTATAGATTCAACAATGAAGTCATAAATTACTAATTACATGTCATATCTTACTACACAAGAGCTTCATATTGAATGGAATAAGAAAAAAAAGAATAGTTTCTCTATAGGATAAAGAGATATATGGAAATTAATGGAAACCTCTATAAAATATGTGCTAATGGGTTGATAAGATGTGTGTTCTACAAGAAAATCAACAAAGAGTCTTGTAAGATATGCATGAAGAACCATGTGGTGGTCACTATGTGGGATGATGAATAACACTAAAACTAATGATGGAAGGCCATTTTTGGCCCACCATATTTAGGTATAGACATATATTTTCATAATCTTGTGAAAGATGACAAAGAGATGGAGGATAGATGACTAGAAATGAAGGGTCACAATAGTGGATATAATCATTAGAACCTTTTGACATTTGAGAAATTGACATTATAGGATCCACTACACCGATGTTAAATGGAAATTCCTATATTATAGTAACCATTGATTATTGCACAAAGTGCAAGAAAAAAAACTATAATTAAAGATTACATAGCCACAACAACTGCCAAATTGTTTCAGCAAGATGTGATGAACAGATTCAAAGTATGACATATGTTAATATTAGATAACATGACTCACTTTATAGGAGCTACATTTAAAAAGCTAATGAAATGAATTAGGTTTAATCATAACCGCACTACTCCTTATCACCTTTAAAAAAATGATCAAGCTAAAGTAACTAATGGAGAAATTAAAAGAATATTAACTAGACCTTTTAGTTGATATAGGAAGCACTGAAGCACTAAACTTAATGATGTTTTCTGGGCATATAGATCAACTTGGAAACTTCCTACTAGGTATTCACCATGTGAATTAGTTTATATAAAAGTACTTGCTTTTCCAATCTTAGTAGAACTAAATACCCTTTCAACTACCAGTACCCTTGGATCTAGATCTAAGCTTAGCTCAAAAAGAATGCTTAATGAATCTAAATCTCTTATATGAAAACTAACTAATAGTTCAAATGAGTAATGAATTCCACAAAAAGTACTCTAAATGTAGACATGCCATCAAAATAACATAAGTATCCATAAAACCTAGTGATAAAATCCTTTACTATAATACCAATCATGTTCCACAAAAGGTGTGACATCCCATTCCCGGATGTCATAAAAATACGAACGCCTAATTCATTATATTCATCATGGATAAGATATCAAAAATATTATAAACACTTAAATAATAAATTAATTAGAAAATAAATAATTAATAACAAAGAATTAAGTAAGGAAAAAATGGAAAAATTATAATAATGGAAGCAAGTACTATAACACCCTTTTAGGTTGTCTTCCTATGCCACTTAAGCCTTAGAGGTAATCTGGCATTGCCACCACGGTTAGGCTATCTTGCCAAAGGGGTGATCAGTTCCTTTTTTTCTCACGTAACCTAGATCCCATTACTCACCTCTCCAGGCTCTGCAACTCCATGCCAACACGACGTCTAACCCCAACCTTAAATGGCATAGGTCAAACCCTTTCCCAAGGGATACATGAATAGTCATAACTCCTCATAATAAGGTGCCCATTCATTAGAAGGTTAATTACATTGTTTACAATTTTTTCCACCCTTGACAAAGGATGGGATGTTATAGTCTACTCCCCTTAAGCATCTAGTTCATCCTCGAGTGATTCCTCAATATCCAGCTGCTCAACGACTACTTCATTGTTATGCTCCTCAGATTTAGTTCCCTTATTTTCCTCATTATCATCTATAAAAATAAAAGATAAAAATTTATAAACATAATTTATTACATCCATAATAAATTCAACCTATCATTCAATATCTGGATGATCAAAAAGTTGAGGGTAATTATTTAAAATAAACTTCCTATTTTCCTAAGTCTGTTGATCACAATTTGACCATTGAACAAGTACTTCGCTAATAGTGTTATTTCATAATTTATTGGTTTGTTGTTCTTTAAAAGTAATGGGTTTTACTTTAAATATGGCATTGGATCGTAATGGAAAAGTATTCCAATCCAATACATATGGTACATCATTTTCATGAAATTTCTTTAACAAGCTCACATGAAAAACTAGATGAATTTTTCAGGTTTCTAGAAGATTCAGTTGATATGCTACTTCACCAATTCTTTCAAAGATTTCAAAAGGTCCACAAAATCTAGGTGCTAATTTAGTATATTTTCCCAATTTAAGAGAAATTCTAGTAGGTTTTACTCTCAATAATACTTTATCCCCTACATGGAATTCTTTTTTGAATTGATGTTGGTCTGCATATCCTTTATATTTATCTTGGGTAGCTTGCAAAATTTGTTTAAACCTTGTGACAATGTTTTCCATTATTTTCATTTCTTCTTCCTTCCATTCCACTCTTAAGGTTGGATCTGCTGAGGTTAATGGTGTACGACAATTACGTCCATATACTACTTCAAATGGTATTTGATGTATGGAACCTTGATAATTGTTATTGTAGGAGAATTTTGCCAAATGCAAATAATTCTCCCATGTTTTTGGTCTACAACCAACGTGGCTTCATAGGAAATCTTCTAATATTCTATTCACTCCTTTAGTTTGTCTATTAGTTTTAGGGTAGTAAGCTGTGCTAAATTTCAATTGGTTCCAAGCTCTTTGAGGAAATTTTTCCAAAATTCATATATGAATTTAGGATCTCTGTCCAAAGTGATAGATTTTGGACAACCATGTAAATGAAATATTTCTTGTATGAATTTTTGGGCTATTTCTTTTGCTCTGTTGTAGATTTCAAAGCTATAAAATTTGCCATCTTTGATAGATGATCAACTACTACAAAAATCAAGTCATTTCCTTTTTTGGTTATTGGAAATCCCAAAATGAAATCCATAGTGATATCTTCCCATTTCCAAGTTGGAACTTCCAAGGGTTGTAATAATCCACCGGGTTTCCTCTATTTAGCTTTTATTCTTTGACATGTTGGGCAATTTTTAATGTATGCAAACACATCATTCTTCATTCCAGGCCAAAAATAAGATTTACAAATTATCATATAGGTCTTAATATAACTTGGGTGTCCTAGATATGGTACTTCATGTGCTTCACACAACAATTTTAGTCCCCATTTTCCTTCTAGTATGCATACCCTTTATCCTTTCATCAATAAACCATTAGAAGTGAGTTGGTATTGAGGCTCATTGGATATATTGGTTAAAATATTTTTAAAGTAAGGGTCTTCTTTTATTTTTTTCTTAATTTCTTCTTCCATAGGGGTTGTTACTACACCTATCATTAAATTTCACATTCAACTAAGGGCATCAGCTACCACATTTTTCTTGCCGTGAACATATTTGATTTCAAAATCATATTATGTTAACAATTCTATCCATCACCTTTGATGAGTATTCAAAATAGGGTTTCTTTACAAATATTCTAAACTTTTATGATCTGTTTTTAGTACAAACTTCTTTTCGCAAAGATAATGTTTCCAAACTTTCAAAACATGAACAATTGCTAGTAATTCTAGATCATGGATTGAGTAATTTACCTTGGCTCCTCATAATTTACGAAATTCACAACATACCACTTTATCTTCCTATGTAACAACTACACCTATTCCTATTCCAAAGGCATTTGTGGATACTTCAAATGGTAGATCTTCATCTAGAATTCTCAAAATAGGTGCTATTGTAAGTAGCATCTTTAATATGAGAAAAGATTCCATGCATTTTTCATCAAATTTGAACTCACATTTCTCCTACAAAAGGGGCTACCAAGGTAGAATAATCTTTAGTGAAACATCAATAAAAACTGGGTAACCCTAAGAAACTTTGAACTGTTGTAACATCTTTTAATTCAAGCTAATCCCAAATTGCACTATTTTTTGTTGGATCCACTTGCAATCCTTTCTTGGAAATTATATGTCTTAACTATGAAACTTCTTCCTTAAGGAGTTCACATTTACTCAATTTTGCTTTTAATTGACGTTCTTTAAGAATTTTCATTGTAGTTTTCAAATGTTCGATATGCACTTCTCTTGATTTAGAATAAACAAGTATATCATCCATAAATACTATAATAAATTGATCCAGATATTCACAAAAAATATTATTCATTAATGCCATAAATGTTGTAGGTGCAATAGTTAATCCAAACAACATCACAACAAATTCATATAATCCATATCTAGTTCTAAAAGCAGTTTTCTCAATATCTTTCTCCTTAATCCTTATTTGGTGATAACCTGATTTTAAATCTATCTTTGAGAAATAAGATGCACTCGTAAGTTGATCAAATAAATCATCAATTCTAGGTAAAGGAAAAGTATTTTTAATCATCACTTTATTCAATCCTCTATAATCAATGCATAATCTTAGAGTACCATCTTTCTTTTTGACGAATAAAACTAGTGCACCCCAAGGTGATACACTAGGTATAATTTTTCCTTCTTCCAATAATTGGTCTTATTGTACTTTTAATTCTCTTAATTCCAAAGTAGAAAATCTATAAGGAGCTTCTAAGATAGGTTGTGTACTAGGAAAAATATCAATGGCATGTTCAACAGTTCTTTTTAGAGGTAATTCTCTAGTTTCACCAAATACTGAATCTTTATATTTTTTAAGTTCATTCAGGATCTCAACACTCGAAAATTTTTTAGGTTGGATTACTTTAACGAACATTGTAGCACCTTTTTTGACTAATCTTTTAGCTTGCTTAATAGTTATCATATGAATTTTCTTTGCTAGTCCTACCCCCCTTAGAACCCTGACTCCACTAGTGATTGGGACTTTTAAAATATGTATTCCAAAGTGGGAAGTAACATCAAATTTTTGTAGGAAAGACATTCCTAAAATTGCATCAACATCACTTAGTTCAAATTCAAAAAATTCATCAATGAAGGGCATATTTTGCAAGGTAAAGTTTATTTTTCCATACCTGGTATGTTTGCTCATAGTTGTTCCATTTGCCAGTTCTATCTTAATAATTTTCCTGGTAGGGAGACTTAATTTCAATAAATTAATTAACTTTGGAGAAATAAAGTTATCACTGGCACCACTATTAATCAAAAATTTAATTTTTTTACCTTCAATTGAACCTCCAAAAATTAGTAATGCAAATTGAAATTTTTGCAAACTTGATTTAGTTAATGCAGATATCTTCTTAATGGCTGGTGTAGTAGTTGGAATTTTTCCTTTGTTCATGTTTGGGTTTGGTTTCTAATTTCTGATTTGGTTGGTTCTTTGTATTTTTACTTGAAATTTTGGAGAATCTTGTTTAATATGATCCTCATCATAAAATAAACATCCAAATCCTGGTTGATCTTTTTTTGTTGATGTCTCTTCTACCATTTCTTGTGAAAACAGGCTTTGTCGAAAAGTTGCTTGCCGAAGGGTCACTCGTATTTAATTTGATTCCTTAAAATCCTTAGCAATTCTATTAGTTCATCAATAGTATGGGGATTATGGGCTTGTGTTTGAGGACATAATTGAGCATGTAATCCTCCAATGAATTTTAAAGCTAATTCTCCCTCATATGCTGCGAGGATTTGGATAGTTTATGTTACTTGACTTTTGAGTGGCGTGGCGTAGGACCCTCAGGGGGGGCTAGGCCATGCGTGATGTGAGAGTGCAACATGTGTTCTGCTAGGGCGTATTGTTAATCACCCTATTAGGGTTAATTGTTCTATTGCTATGCTAGGCTATTTTTTCTACGCCACTGCTTTCATGTTTTTGCTACGCTATGTGTGGAAAAGGGATTATGCTATGCTGTATGTATGAATCGCTAGGTAGTGCTATGTTGCGTGTGCATTGCACTTAGACATGATGCAAACACTTGCTGGTTGCGTTGTGCAGGATGAGGCTAAGGCTAATCTTGATTGTCTTGGAAATTATGGGGGTCCTATGTCATGTAAGTAGACCTGTGGCCAATGCTCCCCCTCCACAAATACGTATGGGAGAGCGAGGGGTCTAGTTTAGGAAAGGGGCAAAAGACTTTATAGAATTCCTCCTCGACCACTTCAGTGTGATCGTTTGGTCATCCCTAGAGGAGGAGGAGGTAGCCAACATAAAAAAAGCCATATTTCCTAGGGAAAGTTGGAGCATTCTAGGGTTTCTGACCAATGAGACAATCATGCGTAGCTAGGGAGAAGGATTTAGTCAATGTTCAACAAGGTTAATGAATTTAGCCTGGATCTGAAAAATCCCTAAATACAGTTGCTACCACCACTACAACACACTATTCCTCGCACATTACATGGCAACGTGCTTCTAGAACCCTTAGGGAACTATCTATTGTGCTGGCAGGTGAGTTTTGCAGCCTTTCTCTGCTATTTTGTGTGACACTGGCCATATTGGCCAAATGCTAATAGTGTGTGTTTGTTACCAGGTTTTTCATCAATAAGGATGGGGTTCACATCCTACCGGGTCTGTTGGCTATAGCACAGATAGCCTTACAAGAGTTCTCTTCTACTGAGAACCTATGGGCGGGTGTGATTGGTCAATGCAGGGGTGAATACTACACCTACCAAGGCCTATATTCTATTCCCTATGATCAGTGCAAGGGGCAAGGTTGGCTGGATGAGGAGCGGGCAGAACCCTTCAAATGGGTCATGGTTGAAGAAGTTCTAGTTCAACTTCCACAGTTCCCGTTACTGTATAGGCGCGATAGGCCAAACAGTAAGCATCGCATGCTCAAGTATTTTTGTAATCTTTGTATTTTCTGCATTTTTATGCTAAGAATTTTTGTGAAAACTATTGCAGGGGCAAAGAAGCCCCAGGAGGTGATGGTGGTAACCACCGAGACATAGGGGGCAAACATATACTTCAAATATGATGAAGTAGAAGCAAGCCAACACTAGATAAACTGTGCTGCTTTGGACTCCTTGGTCCAGAACATCTAAGAGGTTGGGCCCATGGATCTATTCATGGCCCCAAATCTAAGCGTTCTTGCCACCAAGATTCTTTCCCTAGTCAACTCCTTTTCTAACAAAGCGGGCCGCTTCCGCATGCACATACGAGATGTGCGGGTGATCATTGAAATCAATGACCAGCTGTTTGCAGATCTATTCGGTGTCCCTGTCGATGGCATCCTCATAGGGTCAAAGCACAAGAAGGAGCTGATCCTTCAGAAGAAGGATATTCAGGAGTAGTTGGGGATTGTTAAGGAGTGAAAAGGGCTCCCCATGGAGAAGCTTAAGGATGGACCCGCCAAGGAGATTTACCCTATCTTCCATGCTCATGCATTCCACCAGCTGCTTACCCAAGGAAAGGTCCTGGGGATTGAGCAAGCCTGGATAATGTAGGAGGTCATGGAAGAGGGGGCCTATTACAATTGGGCCAGCTTTCTATGTTAAGGCTTGCAGGCTAAAATTTTGGGACTCTGTTAGAAATCAGAGTCCTGCTCCAACATACATTATGCCTTCTACATAGGCTGTCTGAAGCACTTCACAGAGTTTTTGGTGGTTCAAGAGAATGGAGCTTGGTTCATGCGAAATCATAACCAAATTTCCAAACCATGGATTTGCCAGACCCTCTGGATCACACGAGCCCAAGATCCCCCAGAAAGAATTGGGAAGTCATTGTCTGTGACGACCAAAGATCGGGTGGCTCACAACATTCATGGTTAGGACAGCATAGGAGAGATGCCCCTTGTTATAGCTAGTAGCATGTTGCAGGGGGAACATCTCATAGCTGAGACTGTGCCCAAGGAGTTATAGTGGAAGAGGCCTACCCCAGCTAATGAAACCCTTCATGTGGAGGGAGAGGAGGGGCAAAGACTGTGACTTAAGCTGCAAAGGATGCAAGCCCCCATTGGTAAACACTTTTGTCTAATGCTTACTTTGTTATTGTTTGTTATGCTATGCTGTGCTAGGCAGTGTAGCGTAGTGTAGCACCTCCTTTAAGCTAACTTGTTTTGGACTAATGCAAACATGCTTCTTTGCTAGAAGAAGAAGAAGAGGAAGATGAAGAAGAGGTGTCAGCCCCTAAGACAGGGGTGACAAATAAAGACACAAAGGCCCCAATCTTGGAAGAAAGGGCCCTGATCAAGAATAAAGGAGCTCTTATTGCTAAGGTAGGGGCTCTTTTAATTAGGGAGAATCCTCCTATTAATGAAGAGGAACCTCCCTTGAATAAAAAAGATGTTGATCTCCTAAAAGGAAAGGAACTAGCACATGGGGAAGGGGCTCAAGTAGACTCGGCAGGGCCTTCTACCAAGGCTACCACCATTGTTTTGCATCAGCAAGAAGGGAGACTGCAATTGGATGCTAGTGAGTTTGGCAATATGTCTACCTTATCATGGTCCATTTTGGCCATTTTTGATATGCTTAGTTATGTAACATGCACCACTGTTGATTCTTCAGGACCCCCTCTGATTCGTGCGGAGTCAGGGGCTAAGATCCCTGACAAGTTTACATTTGTGTAAGGAATTGTTGACGAAATGATCAAACACCTTCAGTAGGCAGACCCTAGCATGGGTAAGTAGTAGTGTTAGGTGTTCTCATGTTGTTATTCTAGAATTTCTGGAGTTCACTAATCTTACTATGCTAATGCGATTGCTATGCTCCTTGTGTCATGAAAGCCTCTTGGCTTAAATGGAACCTAGCATGGCCTATGAAAGTCGGTGTCGTGTCCACATTCCTACTTGAAGTGATGAAGGTATCTCATCATGCATACGACAAGGCTTGAAAATGCATCTTGCACTACACACTCCTTGTGGGAGTATAAGCACATCAACAAGGACCTATGGAAATAGGTCCAGAGAGCTGAGTAAAGAGAGGTCAACCTAGTCACCACGGTGGAGGATCTCAGGTCGAGGAATGAGTTCCTCATAGCCCGTGACACTAATAATGAGGATTGGCACATGGTTGTGGTAGAATATGCTAGATTTTGGATAGTTGTGCGTCAAAACATCAAAGCCACTCGCAAGATAATCGAACAGTGGATGCAGATGGACTTGCTAGCCCAAAAGTGTCAAGATTTGAAAGACTTCAGTGCAAAGTTTTACCAATGGGGGGAAGTCCCAGAAAAACCACAAAAACATATATAAACTGGAAAATGACACCCATTGTAAACTGTATAAGGATGCTGTTGTGGAGGCATTTACGTATGAAGCATTCATAAATTCCATCAATGCTTCTAAGGCCTATGCCAAGTTCTAAGAGTAGGAAAAGGTTATGGAATCTCCTAACCTGAAAGTGGACCTTCCCATAGGAGAGACCATGACTGTCTCCTTTTCCCTAGGACCACCAAGGTGGACAATTGTCTAAAGGGAGAGAGTTGCTGTGGCTGCTGAACTAAGCAACAGGTGTTGGATGGACATCACGACAAAGGAAGTCTGGCGTTGCCTAAGGCTCGGTTTAGACCAGATACCCTTTGAGATAGATGCAAGCCCTTCTCAGGTTAGTTTCTTTACTGTATTGATGCTTATGCTCTGTTGTAATTTACATTTGTTTCCCTAGCTGACCACTTCACTCCTACGATGCAGCCTCCAAATGAGGGTGTAGGGCCCATAGGGGAAGGGAATGAAGAACTGGTAAAAGATGATGCAGGGGAAGGCAATGCAACAGGAAATGATGTAGCGATGAATGACAAAAGGATGCAAACAGAGACAATCCATGACCACATGGGATTTTTTTTTGAAATTTTGAAGTTTCAAAATTTTGTAAAAAATTTGCAAACATTGTCAACAGGCAAAACTTTTGAATAAAGAAATGAATTTCATAAAAGAAATTGATTCTACTTTAACTTGTGCATTGTATAAAATTTTCATGCTTTTATGTGCTAGTTTTAGGCCGTTTCGGGCCTTTACTAGTTTTAGGCCATTTCGGGCCATTGCTAGTTTTCGGCCATTTTGGGCCATTGCTAGTTTTGGGCCATTTCAAGCCATTGTGTAGCATGCCAAAAAAGATAATATGTTAACAACTTGAACAACGGCTAACTGGTAACTTATGCTAGTTTTAAGCCATTTCAGGCTATCGTGTAGCATAGTTTTATGCCATTTTGGGCCATAGTGTAGCATGCCAAAAGGGATGGTATGTTAACAAAGAAAAAAGTAATGAATGTACAAGGGATGAAAACTGGGTAGGAAGCAGTAGGGTTGCTATGCTATGTGAAGCTACCTCTTGACCCATCATGGATTGATTGGAACGTAAGGCTGAGGTGTTTCACCAGGGCCCTTTTTCACATCATTGTCCCCAGCTTGGAAGGGCAACTCAACCCATGCACTTTTGTTTTGGTAACCAGCTTGCTAAGCTAATTCTTCCATTGGATGGTTAATGTGTGTGTGAGTAGGTGCTCAATTCTCAAAGGTTACGACCTCTAAGCCCTACTCTATGTCTACATTACTGATTGCTTATGCTGCTACTTCATCACCATGGATCACCACTTTCCTGCTTGTGTATGGTAGGTGGATTTCCTAGTGTATAGGTGAGGAGACAATCCTAAGTTGTGCTAACCATGATCTCCCCAAGATCAGGTTAAACTTGGGCATTTCCTCGACCATGATGAACGTTACGTCTATGGGGAACTAGTCCCCTACTACGAAGTCTATGTGGACTATGCCTTTCACTAGGATGCATGCCCTGTTGAATGAACTAAGACATGATGTTGCTATGGGTTTGATCTGGTTCACCAAGTTCAACTTGTCCACAATAGGAAAATGGATGACGTTCGTGGCAACCCCATCATGAACGTGTACCCTTTGAATCCAGTGTTGGTCGATCCGAATTATGATGAAAAGGGGTGTTGTGGTTACCTGACCTCTTTCAGGATCTTCCCTAATGGTGTCATCACTAAAAGTCAATTGGGATGGCTTAGGCTTTACACGTGTAGAGGGAAGCATGATCGAATGGATTGCTTCCTCTTTCGCTGGCATTCCTTCTTGACCAGAATCATCGTCAACATGCGGATCAGAGCCTTGTGGTGGGGGACAAACGTCATGATTAGGTTGTATAAGCTTAGTGTAGCGTTTTTCTATTTTAGAGCTTGCTTGACCCGAGTGAGGGCATCCAAAAGGTCTTGTCCACCCTCCTTTTTAACGCTTTCCCCCTTCTTAATTCGCCCTAGAAGATGAATTTCCTAAGGAGGGGCCACTTCGGGTCTACGTTCAGACCCTCTTTGGTAGGGCAGAGTGGAATGTGCAATTATGGCAATGTTCGTCTTTGGTGATGAAGGTGTAGATGTAGGGGGTGGAGATGTAGGCTTGGAAGTACCATGGGTGGTACCTCCTCTTGATGTCTCACCTACGAAGCACACTTCCTATTTTTTAGGACAAGAAGGTTGTTCAGCTGTTTTATACGGGACGGGGGCTGTTAAAAGAGTCAGCCCCATAATGATGAAAGGCGTTAACGGTGTTAACAGATGAAGTAGTGTGGTTTCGCTAACAGGTGGCACTGAGATGGATGCCTGCGGAGGGACTCTCAGGACGAACAACTGTTGTGAGCTTTGATTAGCTGCTCATGGTGCTGGTGCACTACGATGAGGCACATGGACCACGAATGGTTGCTAGGGTGGCCTAGGATCACTATCAATGCCGATGGAATTGATGATGTAACTAGCATTGTTGGCATTGAGGGGGTCTATGTAGACATGCATAGATTGGTTTTCGGGATGTATTGGATTTCTTTCATCCAACATAAGTTTTTCTTGGTTGATCAATCTCTGGATGTCATCTTACAAAGGCAGATAGTAATCCATGTTGTGACCACACTATTGGTGATAGTCCCAAAAATTTTCTAGCCTGAAACCCTTAGGAACTGGGGGCTCATTGGGAAGGGCCAAAGAGGGGTTCCTAAGGAGCTTACAGTAGCATTGATGTCTGTTGATTGCTTCTTGTGACATTTTCTTGTATTGCATGTGCCCCACCACCAACAGTTGCTTCAGAAGTTCTAAAGGCTTGAGAGGCAATGGGATGTACTTTGAATGATCTTTACGCTCAAAGTTTGGTTTGGGTTGTGCAGATGTTTTAGGTGCAGGTACTTGAGGTTGCGGCATATTTCCTTGCTTGGGCATGGGGTTAGTTGGAGGTGCAGCTGATTTCTTGTTATTCTTGTTACTGTTGTTGCTAGGTCTAGGCTTGGCCTTGGTCACCATAGCGGCCACTGTGGTTTTTGGGGCCTTACCCTTGTCCTTATTTGTAAAGGTATTTTTGTAAGTGATGTACGTCGGGTCTTTGCTCGCCTTAGCTGCATCCTGTATACTCTTAGTCTGAGCGAAGGCTTAACTAAGAGTGTGAGGGGTGAGGTAGTATAGTTTAGAATTGAAAAAGTCATTCACTGCACCCTTAAAGATGGCCAGAAAGTGGGCCTCCATGATGGGCTCCTTGATTTTGTTAAGGGTTACGCTCCAACGCTAGATGAATTTCTGGACTAGTTCTGGAGGCTCTTGCTTTATGCTCATCAACTGGTCCAGTGTGGTTTCTGCCTTCAAGTTATACTTGAAGGGAATCATGAAGTGGGTCAAAAGATCTTCTAGAGTTGAAATGGATGAGCGTGGCAGTGCGTAGTACCAATCTAAAGCTTTCCCAGCTAGGGACATGGCAAATACATGAATAATCATGAGTGGCCATTGTTGAAACAGAAGGCATTCAGACCTAAAGGTAACAAGGTGCACGTTGGGATCTCCCTCCCCATCTTATTTTATGAAGTGTGGGAGAGACATCCCTAGGGGTAATGTCAGAGCAAGGATTGCAGGGATGATGGGGTCATCCTAATAAAAGTCCATGACTTGTACCATGTTAGACCCAACAGCTTTGAGGCATTTTATTTTCTCAATGAGGGTTTAGATAAGCTGGAACACTTGGTCTAAACCCGACAATGTTGTGGACGGTTGGGGAACTAACGAGGTAGCCCCTACCTATGGAATGGCAGGGGTAGTGACTTGAACCATTGACGGTACCATTGGGATGACCCCCGTGAATGGTGCTGCTTACACTGTTCACCACCTGGTAGGTGGTGCTGTTGGAGCAGCAACTGCGGTTTGAGCCGTCGAATAGACCACTTGTGCCATCAGCAGAATAGACCATAGCCCTGCATTAGGTTGTACCATTTTTGGGGTTTGATAGGTCTAAGGGTGAACATAATGAGACATCTACGATTGTTGTGGAATAGGCAAAGAAGTGAATGGGTTCCACCACGTGGATGGGCCTGGGCCCACTACTATGGGTGGAACAGATGTGAACGTAGGAATTAACATGGAAGTTTCATACGATTACAAAGTAGGTACAGTATGAACATGTGGCAAGGTAGCCGTGGTTGGTGCATGATGTGCTACGGAAATGGACTGATGAACAGTCTGTAGGAGCATAGTTGCTGCAAACGAAACAGGGGAATAAGGGCATTGATACGACAGGAAGATGACATGGCTACCCATTGCAGCTATAGTTGTAGATTGTAGAAGCATAGGCATGATGATAAAGGGAGTGGTGAAAGATAATAGATTGGCCCAGAAAGACTAGGTAGGAGGGATAGGAACGGGGTTGGTTTAACCTCCCTCGTCAGATTGGGAATTGAGTTCCTCCTGTCCCTCCTGGAAACTGTCATCCTAGTTAGATGCTATATCCTATTGCTCCCTAAGCCTAGCCAACTAGTTTAGCTAGTCTAGAAGCCTTTGGTTTGCCTGTGTCAAAGGTATGAAAATGTCGAGAGTGGGAACAAACTCCTTCCCATCATAGTAAACGAACTCGAAGCTACGTTTGTCTTCGAGTTTTTGTACATCCAAAGGTAGGTTTGCCTGAACCTTTGCATAGAGGAAGCTATAGTGCTTGTGTTGCTGGGCCAAGACCTTAAGTCCCTGATTTTGGATCCTAAGGGATCGACATGTTTCTAGCATTGGGTTCAGTAGTTGTTCAGCACTAGTGATGTCTTGAACTATGATGGGGACCTCAACGTTGAAGGAATGAGTAGCAGTAGTTGTAGAAGTCATTGCTACTAAGCTAGGAAATTTTGGAAATGGAAAAAAGTAGAGAAATTGAACAGCTAAATAGTTTTGCAAACAAGAAAAGCAAATAAGTTGGTAAGCAATAAAAAAGAAGGCTTTATGTCTTGTTGGGATCTCGAGGAACCGTTGAGGCGACCAGTCTGTACCGCATGATGCGTAAACAACCGTAAAAGGGTGTCACATTTATGCTAGTGTGTGATAGGGTATAGAACGCATGAAAGACTACTATAAGATAGGTAAGTCAACTAGCAATCGAAGGCTTTATGTCTTGTAGGGTTCCTGAGGAACCGTCAAGGTGACCGATCTGCACCACACAATGCATAAACAACCACATATGGGTGTCAAGTTCATGCTAATGCATATTAGGGTGTAGAAGGCTTACAAGACTACCGTGACACATGGAAAAGGCACCAAATGGCCCTCCTTATAGCGCTAGAAAAATTGTAGCGACCAAAAACGTCAGGGACTGGAAAAAAAATGCTAAGGGGTCGTTGGCCGTGAAAAATCTTAACCCCGTTTCCTTGGGAGGGCCATGCTAGATGGGATGGAAACAGGGTACCCTAAATAGTCTAGTTGATCAGACAGGGACTTAGTCGGTGTTAATATAACCTTTTGCAACGTGTGATTTGAAAATAAGATTGATAGCGCGAAGTAATGCTTAAATGCAAAAGAAGCAGAAAACAATGTAAAATGCAATAGTAAATAGGAGATAATGTAAAAATGCGGTTAGAAAAATGCACCACTTCAAAGCTATGACCTTGCTCTATCAAGATAGATACAATCGGTTGCACAGTGTTGGGAAGTGCAAAGATCCCAAGAGTAACCAAGACATGTAGAGAAAGAGGGCTATGTGCTTGAACACAGACTCCGGCATTAACAATGCGAAGTTCTACCAAGGTGGTAGAAAAGAGTAGAACAGAATGCCAACTGAAAGTGCTCACTATTTACAATGTTAAAACAAAAAGGTTACACTACTTAAGGTTACAATGCCAACTGTTTGCTTTTCAACCAAGCAAACTGTTAGCTGTCCAGATTGCTAAGAAAATAGACTAGGGACTGAAAAGCCAAAGAAAAGAAGTCAAAGAGAAAGAGAGCTAGGGACCATTTAAGCATCACTCATTGGGGTATTTATAGGACCAAGGGTGCTAGAAAGATATAGTTTGAATGCCACATGCTCTGGGTTTATGCTGACCTGTCTATGCTGCACGTGCATATATGACCATTGGGCGAGTCTGTCATGCCATAATTACAAGCTTGCCACACTGTAATTGCGTTGTCAGAGCAACGATGCAATTAGGTGAAGTGCATTGATGTTTCATAACTACTTGCCATGTCTTGCTATGCTTTTTAGCATAGCATGTTTGGCCTGGCATAGCATCTTGTTATGTTGTGTTACTCTACGAAGTGTAGCGTAGTCACCGGTTCAAAGTAAGAAACTTGCATTTTATCTTGCTACATGTATTGGAAACCTTTAGAGTGCATTGATTGTCTGTCACATATTTTCTACGCTATGCTATGCTACGTAGCGTATCATAGCGTAGCAGCTGCCTTAATTGCAAAAACATTGCCAATCTGAAAACTTTGCCATTTGCACTATAAAACTTGCAAACTTGCTGATCCTGCCCTTCGAGTTTCCTTCTATCACTTTCGCAGAATAACTACGCCTCACTGCGCCTTGTAGCTTAGCATAGCATATTAGCAATTAAGAATTTATTTTGCCAAGTTCGCCACTTTTTGACAGAAGTAGACATTGTTGAAGGACTTGAAGTCGGGTGAGGGGGCTGGTCATCCAGCTTTTGCTACGCTGTGCTATGCTGCGTACCATAGCGTAGCACTATGCTTCCACAATCGTCTTCTAAATTTTTCTATGCTACATGGCATAGCATAGCATAGCAAAACTCCTTGACTTAGAAAAATTACTAAAGCGGATAATCTGAAAATCAAAGCATCCATCTCCTGAAGAACTGCCATAACGTTGCGCAAATTGCAAAGGCCTGGTGAAGGAAGAATGTCTTCAAATTTTGGGGTGTTTCAGAACCAAAAATGGATTCTATGAAATGATCCTATAAATAGGTAAGTTATTTCCAAGGGGAACATCAAAACCTTTTGAAAGATATTTAGCTCTTAGTACCATGTCAGCTTGTAGAACTAGCTTATGAAGTTAAAATTTATCTCTACAAGTGGATCTAAAATCCTTTCTACAAACCACATTAGTTTTAGAAGATTAATAAGCTCATGAGGATAGACCTCAAGGAAACTCTACCATGTCAACTTCAATTTGATGCAAGTTTATAGAGCTAGAAATTGGTCCTACAAGGAAAGGCTAAAATGGTTCTACAAGCCATGTAAGCTTAAGTTAGAAAAGCCTATAGAACCAAAAAGTAGTTTTATAAATTAGCTCTACAAGCTAACTGCAAAGACATTTCACCATGTTAGCAACCTTGTAGAGTAAGTTCATGAAGCATGAAAAAGGTTCTATAAATAAGCTCTAAAATTATTCTATGAGCCACATTAGATCCCATTGCAGATTCACCTAGATTCATACACATGCACATTTCATTTTTAATCTAGCTTAGTAGGGGTAAGGTGCAACTTATACAACTCAATATTATCTTTACAAAGAAGCTCAAATTCATTCTTCTGTAATAACTCATTTGAAGAACAAATTTGAAAAGCTTGAAAAACATCTCTATGAAAAGATTTAAAAAGGAATCTATAGCTAACATTAGTACTATGGTCATATGAAGTCAGAAGTTACAAATAGAGTTGAGAACTAAAATAGAGCTAAGGATAGCATGAAACCAACATTGAAGCTCAAAGTAATGACTTGAGAAAAATAAGTCCTATTTGGAAAATCTATAGAAGGGTATGGGAATGGCTAATTTAAATAAGAGCTACTAGAAAAACATTACTCTAGCACAAATAGAATTATTTAAATTTGATATTTGCAGTTACTAGTATTATGAATGAAATCTCTAAGAGAAAGCTTGAATTGAAAATGTTTCAGCTAGTGTAGGAGCTAGTGGAAGAGAAATAATAAATTTCTTAATTGAATCCTTTGTGGGGCTAATGAACATTGAAGAATTCTTAAAAAGCTTAATGACTCTAAACCAAATACAGTGAAATAGGTTATTAAAGCTTTCTTAAATTGCTACAGTTACTAGTTGAGAGGCTTTAAATTTGAAGAATGAAGAGGATTTATTTACAAAATGAAAAGCAACAATAGCCTTTAATTAATGTAATGGTTGTAACTGCCAAAGGCTACTATATAAAGCCTAAAGCAAATTTAGTAAGGCGAGGATCAGAAATCAAGATTGGGATAGAGGAAGCTAAGAGTAATCAACTATTGTATAATGATATTTTAAATTTCAAATTTGATTCAACTTATTTACTTCTATTTTATGAGTTATTTTTTAGATTTTCCTTACTTTATTCTAGTTACTTAGCTAGTGGTTAAGATAGTATTGTTCCTAGCATCTCATTCTTGGAATTGCTTAAAATTGTTTAAATAGCTAAGGATTTAGCAATTGTAGTATTTTTGATTGATTTGAAACAACTTTAGTTTTTAAAGTGTTTACTCAAGTCAATAGTAGTTCATTTCAATGTTTAAGATTTTATGTTATTCAACTATTAGACTTTTCAAAATCCATTGAATCTTAATATCTTTCTAATTTTCGTGTGGAATTTTCTATCTAGGAAAGATTGGTAATAGATTTTATTGAATTGCACTTAAACATTAGATGAAAGGCTAGATTGCATAGGTAACATATAATATAGACTACATAGATTAAGTAGCTTTAATATAGTAGGAAATTTATTTGCTTACAGGATAGAGTGAAAGAAGCTAAATCATTTTATAAAAGTACATTTATCTATTTAACTCTTGAAGTGTAATACTATGAAATTGGTACTTAATGTTACACTATAACACATAGTTTCTCTATAATCATTGAGTTTATTTGGAGAGACATAGTTTCTGTATAATCATTGAGTTTATTTGGAGAGACATAGTTTCTCTATAATCATTGAGTTTATTTGGAGGTGTCCGGGCCTTGTGTTTCTAGAGACTAGTAAAAACCTAAACTCAATTTTGAAAGAACCCTCATCCTTGTGATTATCATTGTAAGGAAGAGGTCAAAATTAGTGCCAAATAGAGCTTTTACCGACCATTAGTTTCTTATGGCTAAGAAAAGATTAAAGAAAAAACGATTGTGCAAAGTAGTCATAAATAGTTCTTTTTGCACTAGAAGGAGAGTAAAAAAATTAGCTATTACTTAGTTTATCAATGAAAAACTTTATAAATCTAAAGAATTTAAAAATCTCACTCAATACTCTAATTATAAGATGGATCATTCATCAAAGGAAGAGAAAGAAAAGGTTTTTGAATCAAGGACAAATATTGCAGTGAATACTAGAAGGTTTAGAAGATCATCTCTTTTGTCTAGTTTACTAGTTTTTAGGGTAGAATGAAGGAAATTTAAGAGTTAAACCACTAGAAGGAATTTTCATAGAATGAAAAATCCATGACAAGTGAATTCTTGGCAAGGAGCTACACCATTGTGATTCCTAAACTTCCATGATATCCATAAGGTAGTTTACAAATAGTTACTTGAGCCTTATGTTCCTTAGAAAGCTTACTTAGTTGAAGAATAATTTTATTTGTTTGAGTTGGCCTTAGCACATGCAAATATCCAACATCAAGACCAAGCTTGTAGGGTATTCATAGCAAACTTAAGAGGCATGGCAAAAATTTTATATTCTAACTTACTAAACAATAGCATCACTAGCTAGGATGACATGAAAAATTTATTCATAATGTAATTTGGTTACCAAATCGATCAACAACAACTATATTATGGTTTAGTTTAAGACAAGAAAGGGTTTAAGGAATCAATTAGGGAATTTAACATTAAATTCCAGTAAATTTATGGATTATTTGAAAGGAAATATAGACCTTTAGATGAAGTGCTTAGGGATACATACTTAAATGCTATCAATCCAAATATTTTCATCTAGTTAAGAAGAACACTAAATTTAGTGATCCTGAATGATTCCTTAACAAGGTTGTCCAGTTAGAAAAGCAATTAAACTTAGTTAACTAAGGTGTAGTCCAAACATCAAAGTGTAAAGAAAAAGCATTATTTGTTATAAAAAATATGGTTGAGTTCATAGCATTTCCTTCTACTATTGACAAAGATCAAGATTAGGAAAATAAAGAATATGAATGAGGTAAGCTAATGAAGGAATTTTCCAACAAGGTAGTTAAGTTAGAAAAAGAATTAGCTAAAATTAAGATAAAATAAATAAAGAAGAAAAGAAAACACAAACATCAAGATACTAAATTAATAGATTCTAAAGTTGATAGTAATGTAGTTATCTTAAATTTTCATAACATTGAATCTAATGGTTAGTTATTTAGTATTCATTATGTTAGTAAATCTTTTAAAAGTAAGTCAAGTGATATTTCCTCCATAGAAAGTTTGGAATAAAATTCATCTTTAGCTAAGGAATGCAACAAAAATAATGGATCTAAATATAACTTAAGGTTAAAAGAAAAATTAACCATCTCTAGACCTCCAAATGTCATTTTTGATCCTTGTACCAAAATAAAGGCCTTCAAAACAAATGAGAAGGAAAAGAGAAAAGGAAAAGATTACATTAATTGATCAAATTCCCAAAATTATTTAACACAATAAATGGTTTAGGAACTCAAGGTTTTATGGTGATGGAGAGTATGACTTAATAGAGGATCTAAAACATGTGAAAGCAAATGTTAGTATAAATTAGATATTACAAATAGGAAGTCAACAAAGAAAAATGTTAGAGCTATTTAAGGAAAAGAAAATGGTTGGAGAGTTTGAACTAAGCTATGTTTGTAATGAAGATAAAACAATAAAATCCAACTATCCTTGTGTTTAAGATAAACAAGATTCTCTTTTTTTCTTAACTATGAAATTGAATGATAAATATTTTTATAACTTTTTAGTTTATTCAAGAGCTACATCAACCATTATGCCATTATCTATCTGTAAATAGTTATATTATCACCTAAATAGTCCAATAAGGAGATTGTCCATGTAGATAAGAGTAAAGTAAAAATTGTAGGATAATTATCAAATGCACTACTCCAAATTGCTTCAAAACCTTGTATTAGGAGTAGAATAACCATTTGAGTAGCTAATATCCAAAATTCATATAGTCTCATGTTAAATTGAAGCTAGAGAAAAAAATTCTCTAGATATATATCAACAGATTATTCATACATGTGGCTACTATGGAAGGAAGAGGCTAATCAAATATACATATATAGTAAGCCCTTAATGGTCAAGAACATTACTTTAGATGGAAAAAACAAAGTCATCAAGACCAAAGATATTGAGGTAGAAGTATGCTTGCTTAGAGAAGTTCAAGTCCTAGAGAAAGAAGAAAATCAAAGTAATGAAAAGTGGGAATTGTACTTTGATGGGTCCTGCAATTCAAAAGGGACCAATATTGGCAAATGATAAGTCTTAGAAAAATTTCAAGGACATACATCTATCATTCCCATGTATGAATAATAAGGTTGAATACAAAGCTCTATGTATTGGAATCATAATAACATTAGAAAAAGGAATTAAAATAATTATAATTAACAAATATTTAAAGCTTGTTTGTAAACAGATTAAGGATGAATGTGTAGTAAAGATTTCATTCTTGAGGTCATATAAAAAACATTATTTTTGGTTTATTCGTCAAATTTAAGAAATATGAATTATAGCATATAGGTAGAGAAAATAACCAGTTGGCAAATGAATTAGCAATAGTAGCCTTAATATTGGACCCTTCAAAGATTGCAAAGTACAAAAGAGTTATTGTTGAAATAGAGTATCATCCTTCAATCCCAGATAATGTAGAAGACTTTTAGATGTTTAAAGATGATGATCAATCACTTACGTTCTTAAAGATTAAGGGAGTATTTAAGAATACAATTATGTCTAAACAAGAAATTACATCACATCTTAGACCTAATTTTATTCTTGAAAAGATAGTTGATTATGAGCATGATTTTAACACAAGGTTTCTTAAGGTAAAAATGTTCAAATTTTAGATGATTCGTCTTATGAAATGGTAAACTTGGGATCTAGAGAAAAGCTAAGAATTTTGAATATCACCAAAGGGGGAAATCCTATTTTTAGATAGAAATTGTTTTCTTTATTAAAGGATAATTTGGGTAATTTTGTATTATCTTATGATGACCTTAAGATATTCAAATCCAATGTGATGACTCACAACATTCCATTGGTAAAATATTGTAAAGGGGTAATAAAAACAAAGGAAGTTCAACCCATCATTTGAACTATCCATGGAAGCTGAAATCAAAAAGCTATTACAAGCTAAAATTATGTACCATGTTTGGTATTCAGTCTGGTTAATCTTGTACCTAAAAGAAAGAAGAATGATGACATTAGACTATGTCTTGATTTCATAAATTTGAATGAAGCTTCAAAAAAGAATAAATATTTTCTTCCCAAAATTGATGTAATGATAATTAAAGTATCAGGATGTCAAGTGTATTCTTTTCTAGATGGTTTTTCAGGACATAATCAAATTATGGTTGATAAAAATGATAGGTATAATACAAGTTTTATTACTAAATGAGGAACTGTTTCTTATAAGAGGATGTCATGTGGATTGTCGAATTCTAAAGCCACTTTATAGAGAGCTATGGATATAGCATTTAAAGAATTAATAGGAAAATGTATTGCAATTTATTTGGATGACATTATTGTTTACTAAGGAGAAAAAATACCATATTGGTTATTATAGAACTTTTCCTTAGTAAACAATAATGTCAAGATTTTTAGTAAAGTTTCCTTGAATCCTAAGAAGAGAATTTTTGAAGTTTGTAAGCTTATTAGGACATATAATTTGTCAAAAAGGTATAGCAATAGATAACTTGGGAATCCAAGCTGTGAAAAATATTGAACACCTAATCATCAAAAAGTTCCTTCGATCTTTCTTTGAGAAAAAAATGTTTTTCAAAAATATTTGACCAAGATTCATTAAGATCACCAAACCTTTAGTGTACATGATTAGGAAGGATGTTTAACTCAAAAAGATACTTGAATTAAATAAAGAATTTTTGGAAATTAAAATAGGCTATTCAAGAAGCTACATATTTAGCCAAACCTAAATTGAAGGACGATGTCTGGCTATATGCTTTTGCTTCAAGCGATTCGATTGTTGTAGTTCTAACTCAAAGACAAAATGATCAAGACGAACTAATTGATTTCTTTGGTTATCAACCTAAAGGTTCTAAGTTAAATTATTTGAGTTTGAAAAAATATGCATATATTAAAGGACTAATGCATTTGAAATATTATTTAGAGAGTGCTTTAATCCATAATATGATAATAGAGCTTGCCATTAAGTAATTTTTAGCTCAAAATGAAATTGGGTTGAAAAGTAAAAATTGGATTGCTAAGCTTTAATGATTTAGATTTTTGTTAGAATTGTGCAAAATAGTAAAAGTAATGGGATTCACCAAATTAATAACCAAAGGAATTGAAATTTATATGTTAAATTATCATAGTGGAAATTGGTATGATGAAATTTTAGAGTTCTTTGCTTCAAGAAAAATCCCAAATAATCTAATTGAGTCAAAGAAGAGCTTTTGTTAAAAATAAAAATAAGTTGCTAGTGAAAGATGGGATCTTATATAGGAAGGATTTCAAAGTTCTATTAAATTGTGTCAAGAATGATCAAATTGAGCTTGTGTTGGACTAGTTTCATGATCATGTGAACTTATTTTATGATTTACCAAAATCTACTATGCAACACATATTATGTTGTGTTTTTTTATTGGCCTAGCATATATCAAGATATTAGATTGAAGATTCATTGTTCTTTCAAATGTTAAGTCTATGGATCAAAAATTAAGAAAGTTAGCACTCCTCTAAGATTGGTAATTATAGAAAGATCATTTTAGCAATGGGGGTTATATTTTACTGGAACAATTACCCCATCAAAAGCTAGACATAGATTCATACTTACAACTATAGACTATTTTACCAAGTGCGTAGAATCAAATGTCCTAAAGAAAAGTTCAGCTTTAGATCTAATTAGATTTTGCGTAGATCATATCCTAAGTAGTTTTGGAATGAAAAAAGTATTAGTATTAGATAATGGCCCTACATTTTAGTCTAAAGAATTTATATGCTAGGCTTCTAAAAAATATTTTTTTCTATTCTCCTCAAAAAATTATTATCTTAAAGAAAATGGGTTAGCTTAATCTAGAAATAAGAAGCTTATTTACTATATAAAAAGATCAATGGAAGGGGGTTTAGGAAACTAGCATAATTTTCTAAGATCTAGTTTAAGGATAGATCGCATATGGATTAAGAGATATATAGGAATCTCTTGCTATAATCTAGTCTATGGAATAGCTACAAGAATTACTAACAGGATCATAATATCAACATTAGAGTTTGTATAGAAATATAGTGAAAATGTAGATAATATAAAAGTTTAATATACTTGCTTATCAAGGGAGAAGCTATAATTTAAAAGACTATAGATAATTTGTTAATTAATGCATAACAAATTAAAAGCTGGTTCAATAGAAGAGATTTAAAAAGGGAATTTAGTGTAGGCAATCTAGTGTTACTTTTAAATACAAGAAGAAGAAGCCATCATAAGAAGTTTTTTTCCAAATGGATGGGCCTATTTATTATTAGAAATCAAGTGTTAGATAATACATATATGCTATCCATGATGGATGGAACTAAACTGAAGTTCCCATTTAATGCCATCCATCTCAGGCACTACTTTGGACAACTATCCAATACTTAACAAAACTAAGGAAAATAGACATTGTAAAAATGTAAATAGTGGTTCATTTTAAAGTTAATACATTGGCTTAGTGTAAATTTAATAAGAAGCTAGGTTAGATGGCAAGAAATTTCCAATAAACTTGATTATATAATAAGGTATAGCTAATTCCTCATTGATTGAGAAAATCCTAAGTTCAAAGCATTTATACAAAATGGCAAGGAAAAGGCCTTTTATTCATTATATATCTTGATGTTTTCCTAATCATGTCATGAAGGATTATTTTAAAAGTTCAAACTATGGGGTTTTTTATAACTCTTCCTATTTGAAATCATTATTTAATGAGTTCTCTTTCATGAGAAATGGTTGCTCCATTCATGCTCAATGAAACACCCCAACGAAAATTCATGTTACAATCCATAGCCAAAATTCTTTGTCGAAAAATAAAGGTAGATGTAATTACCTTATTTTCCCCAAAATTATTACATTACAACCATGTGTTACTAGAATTTAAGATAGTTTTTAATGTAAAATATGATATGTGTAGCCTATACATGGTAAATCTGATACATCCTAGCATATGGAGGGTAAAAAATGCTTTACAAGCTATAAATGTCTTATCTCCTAGCTTGTGGCTAGCATAATCCATGTATGATAGCTTGTGGGGGTTATAAGTTCTTAAAAGCTACAAAATTTTATATTTTATCCTCATACACTAGGAATTGTAGTTCCATATGTTAGATAGCCTACAAAGACAACATATAAGATTTTTGCTTTAATCCCATACTCTGGACATTCCAATCTCATATGTTGGGTAGCATGTCGAGGAAGCATATATAGAATAAAAGTTAGCTAAAATTTCTCATACAATGCATGGAGGTGTTCTAGGTACAACAGAATTTGTGAAAAATTTCTCAGTAATAATAATAGAATTAATGGCAAAAAATTAGGAAACGAAGGCCTATGTAAAAAAAGATATATTTATTTTAAGGACTTATGAGCATTTTTCATCTACATCAAACTTGAGACTTTCAAGTAATGTAGATGTCCAAGAGTTTGTGATGAACATCATCATTTTCTTATAGTGTAGATCACTAAAGTAGAAACATGAAGTAAAGAGCAAATTCATACAAATACGTTGTAGAATATACCTTTCTATTATATCAAAGCTTAAAGATATTATTGCATCTTTTGGGTTTTATAAAATCCATGATTTGTATTCCCTAAACCTTTTCTTATAACATTTTATTTCAAACTATTATATCAAAGTTGCAATTTCACCTTTGTTTTTTCATTTTTTATCCATCATCCTATGTTGGTCTTACACAATATGTTTTAAGATTAAGATGATCATTCAAATTTTCTATCACCTAGTAACGGACCCTCTATGTCCTTATTCAATTAAAAAGACCATTTGAGGTGCTCGCAGATCATTTTTGAGGGCCATGGATCTACAAGTGAAACTATTTTGATAGGGATCTTCAGTCCTCTATCATCAATTTTTTTCTATAGTTTTTGGTGCTATAAGGAGGGCCTCTATTTTTATTCTTGATTAAAATTCATTTGCATATTTGTTTTCCTATTTTCTCCTTTGTGTGTTATCATCTATGATGGAAAAAAATTTGTCTGGGTTTTCCAAAAACCTAACTCTATAGGAAACAAAACAAGTTTAGGGATAAACAAAAATTCCCATCACTATTCTGACAATGCAGTTTGTAGTATTTCTATTATTTCACACACTGTAGCTTTAAGAGTTCTTGGTAGCTATGGTTTATATTACCTTCTGTACTTACAAACCTACAAATTTTCTTAGTTATTTTCACATATGCTACAACCTAGTTGCACTTTTTCTACACTTTGCCAGATACACTAGAAATTATTCTTAAAAAAGTTTTTCTATTTTTTTTCATTGTAGTTGTAGTTTCATACACTAAAACTTTTATACATTGTGAAGCTCTCACAAGCTATGAGGTTTCATATGTAGAGAAACATATAGCCTACTTGAAACATTAAGAAACCAAAAAATCACAAATTATTTCAACTAAATTAATAAAAAACCTCTACCACACTAGACTAGTCATTTGGTCTAACATTTTTACACCTCTTGGATATTTCATTATTTTACCACATGACATAGCATGCATGACCTCCAACCAAGAATCTATCTGTATCTATGATCTCATGGATCTAATAATAGTAGAACATAGGTAATCCCTTCAACAGATGCATCTTACATGAATATAAATGAAGAATACTATAACTTCATTTGTTATAAGATTCAAGCTAGCCTTTCCATCCTATGCATAGAAGGAAAGTGTAAATAACAATTTGAGATCATTCATCGAAATGGGAAAGAATATATTCTCTATCCTTATGACCAAATCAAAATAATATATTTTCACATCCATATGCTAGCACAACTAGTAGAACTAGAGGAGGTAAGTAAAGGGATCATCTTGGATGAAAACCAAGAAGACCAAGATGAGTTTAAAGTAAAGTGTGAACTAGACACATTCATAAGGAACCTTTTTCAACACCCAGCTTTAGAATTAGCCATCCCTAACTCCACATCTCCCATGCCCTCCCTGAATCAAAATTCTTAGTCTACTCCCTTATTTCCTACCATGTTCATTGTAGTAGCACATCAAACTTATTCATCATCTCATTCTACATCTTTCTTCTGAATAATGTTGTTCACAACCTAACCCCATTTTGCATGATTATTAATAGTAGTATCATTTACATCATCTTCATTCTCCATCCTACTAGGCCCCTCTTTAGGACCACAAACTTCAAAAGCCTCTCATATTCCCCTTGTTCCCTTCATCCCTCACATCCCAACTTAAACATCCTTCTTGTTATTCCAACCCTCCTTTGACCATGAACACCTAGCTTCCTCCCTCAATACTAATGCCTATTGCATGGTTCTAGGATTGTTAACTCCTCCTGTATCCATTAATGCAAAATTTCCAAATTATGAAAATGCTCCAAGGTTTGTATCAAGCCTTTCAAATGATCTAGGACCTCACCAAAGAGTTGCAAAAGCTCAAAGCCTCAACCACCCAAATGGTTAAGATCATGGACTTCTAGTTGGATGACTCCATTAGTCTTGCAATCCCTTAAATAATTTTTCCTATTGGCATTCCCATCCCCTAGTTTACCATATACGATAGAGAAGATGATCCTAACTCTCACCTTATCATTCTTCATTCTGAATGCTTTTTGTTGTAGGCCTAGCCCCATACTGTTATGCATGTCTTCCCTATTTCCCTCATAAGGAAAGCCTTGGATTGGTATTGTGCATTACCTAGAGGACTTGATCTCAAATTTTGTTAACCATTTCAAATATAATTTGCAACCTGATACAATTCTTAATCAATTGATGAAATTTAAAGAAGGTCTCCTTAAAACCTATATAGAGGTTCATACATCAATGGAATGCTCTCCTTAATGAGATGCCATTGAAGCTGGTAATGACCTTGCCTACATAACATACAAGAATCAACATATGAGAAAGGATAAGAATGGGGGAAACAAAACCATGTAGCTGTGACCACTATGGCCAAAGAAAATAAGATGACATAGTGGCCAAAGACAACACAACCAAAAGCTCCTACTACCATTACTCAAACATCAACCTCTAGAGCCTCTACATCCAATCTTTCAAAATCTAATCTTGAATGAAAATATCAATGTAAGCATATTAAGTTATTTATTAAATCATTGGATCTTCTCAATTGGTTGCTTAAGAGCCACCATATTCAATACAAGCAACTATCCAAGAATGCTCATAAGAGGCATGACTACTTGTGTGAGATTATTAAAGATCCCACTATAGCAACTAAAGATAATCCACTTATGCTCAAGTACTTCGAACTAGACTGATTTTTCCATTAATATCAACATTCCATTGATGATACCAATTTCTTCTTAGTCTTAAAGGATGACTTGCAAAAGATGATAGGCAATAGAGAGTTAGTGTTACATGCTTCCAACCTTGTTAGGCTCCAAAAATAATACACGTAGGTGTTAAAGGATCCCGTATATGCTAACATTGATTCCTATAGAATAGTCACATTCAACATTAGCAACAATCATAAACCTACTTGATTGTCATTTGTGATTTGGATGCCTTCTTGTAATGAAAGGGCTTCAACTTCATTGATTTCAAGGACTCATTTTGTCATAAGGGTATCATCACTTGCACCTCCCAAAGAACCATTTATTATTAGGATGCTCCCTCTAACCATGGCTAAGTCTATGACCCAAATTGATCAACATTGCCCCATGGTAGCCAATGCCTCAACCTATTCAAAAATAGAGAGCAAACATTCATTGACAAAACAACAAAAGAAGCTAGCCCCCAAGCCTAAGAACAAGAACAATAAACAACTACAAGTTTGGAAAGAGGTGGGTCCATCAAATCTCACCCCAATCTAAGTATTAACTATGGATACAAACATACAAGCTTCTTCAATGAGTTAACCTAGGAGGGACAACAAACAACAAGATAAAGGGAATGAGCCTAAAAAACATATGCTAAAACACAAGATAAAACATTTTGTTAGAATGGAGGAGGTCAATGGCAACAAGAATGAAAAAATAATGAACATTGATGAATCCTTCCTCACTATGATGGAATAGGCTAAACTCTTGTTCAAACAAGAAAACACCTCTTTAAACTCATGAATTTTTGTAGTTCTCTCTTTTCATCTTGTAGAGCATTTTGTAGGCCTTTTGCCACATACCTCACTCCAAGATCAAGGTGCAATGGTCAGTCCACTCGATCTTACAAACCAAATGCTCCATCTACATATCCTTCTCTACATTGCTTCTATCTAGGGCCACCTTCCACTAGATGGTACTCCAATAGCAAGATCACTCAATCTCCTTGGTATGTAAGGAATCCCTATTGGCCATCTAGGCCATTTGGTCTCTTGACTTTATTGGTCAACTTCTTGATTTGTTTCTCTGCTACGATGAGATGTTTTCACAAGAACTCATTGGAACATTGAGATTCCCAAAACATACCTTGCACATTCCCACTTGGTTCTTCAATTTTTTGTCTAGGAACAGTGATTAAAAATTTATTCTTAATTTGATGGTGAAAATGAATATCATTCTAACCATCGTAAGAACCTCTTATTAATGGAATGGGTGGATGGATGATGTGGCCTCACTATCCAAATAATCAGTCCATCATGACTTGACAACATAGAGAAAACCTCACCTTGATGGGCTACATGATGTTATTTTATTCATAAGTGAGATTACTGACAAAGGAAATGAAAATAAAATGTGAAAAAAGTTGACAAGTATTGAAAAAATTTGAATCAAGAAATGAAAAAATGATAAAAATTTGTAAAGAAAAAGGATGAAAAACAAATATTAATTCTAAGTGTTAGGATGGGGCATTTCTCCCATGACTAAGCATTTGACCATGATAAGAATTAATAAGTGGATAGGCAGGCTCCATGCATTTTTGAAACAATTCTACACTTTTGTTTTCAATCCATTAGATGTCTTTTGATTTAGTGGTAGGTACGTAGGTAGGTTGTTTCTCACACACTTGGTTGTTAAATGTACAGTGGATTAAAGTATGAGTTGTGTAAAGTTTGCAAATGTCTAGCCGATGATTGCATCATATATCATGATTAGTTATGCATGGAGTCATTTTTCTCTCCATGATTCTATGTTCATTATTTCTAGTAGGTCTTAGAGTAATGATAGATGTTGGCCTTTAAGTAGGATCATAGGACATTGGTTGTGAAAAGAAAGGTGTTGCACTTGATTGGAATTGTCCTAATTTGTGTGAGTTAGTATGGTCATGAGTGTTATGCATACAAGTTGAAGCCATCCTAAAGAAAGGGTGTTTCCGAGATTGTGGCAAGAACCTACTAGCATTATCCTGTCTATGCATGTTTGTAGCACAAGTGACATTCTTTTGTTGATGTTTTGGTGTTGAACCTTCTTGTCTTGCTAGCTATGACATGTGATGGAGTAGAGTATGAGAATATTGAGTATATGATGGAGGGTAAGAGGTGTAAGGTGGTGATACTTTATGATATTTCACAGGTCAATGATACTTAGGAGAGTGGTAGTATTGGTTTGAAGTAGAGGATGTAGAACTAATTAGGGAAATAGGTTGTTGAACATAGTATCCATATGGGTTGGCTTGGTAGTAAGGGTAGGTTTGGTTTGCTGATGGCCTCCCCCATCATTGTGGGTTTTGCCACTATAGTTGATGATAGTGTTGAGGTTGGTAAGAAGTCCTACTAGGATAGTATAATTGCTTGTAGGGTTGTCTACAATTACCTTGTAAGAAAGGTAATGTACTGGGAATTTTCTTTTGTACAAAATCAAATTTAATGCAAAATCCCAATACTCATGTAGATGTAACATTACTAGGAAATAACCCTTCAAATGGTCATATATGTTGATGTCACATCCATCATCTTCTTCAATGGTTGAGTCTATAGCCTCTTCTTCTACAACCATTTTCACCTTCTTTGATAAGTGTTCCTAGCTATTTCTTAGTTCTTTTTTCTTCTGTCATTGTAATCACTTGATTCCTTTTGTGTTACTCTCTTCTCTACAGTTTCTACAAAATTTGTAACTTTCCCATTTATCCATTCTTACATCTTATCAAACCTTGCTTCAAGTTCATTTATATACTTTTGTATTGATAATATTTTTTGCAAAATCACCTTATCGAGGGCTCCCTCTTTTTCCTTATCATAGATGTGGACCTTCTTCTTTTGAAGAGTTGGATCTGAGTGATATTTCTTAAAATTCTCCCATTTACATTTTTCTACTTCTCCTTTTTCCACATGCTCGATTATCTTTTGGATCTGATGGGTTCCTAGTTTGTATAATTGATCTTGATTATACATCCCAAGGATCTCTCTTGTTTGACTACAAATCCCATCTATGATGTGGAAAAGCTACTCTTCTTGAGAGAAACCATGACCTTGTCATCTATTTAGTAGAGGATAGTATCTATCTAGGGCCATATCCAAGGGTTTGTGTTGTCCTTGTTTCCATCCTTGAATTTGTTTTCTTAGGTGGGACACCCTTGCATAGATTTGGTATTTTCAATGAAAAGTTATAGCGTTGTGTACCAATGGTGGATGGAACTTGGTTTCAACAATCTATACCAGCTTTTAACTTCATTTATTAGTATCCTATGGAATATCATAAGCTTTTGCCACTTATTTTTGATATTTTGTAAGGCATAGGCATCATGAAAGGCTTACAAGTCATGTTGTGAATCAGAATTATAGCCTTTTCTAAATTTAGGAAAGTTGTTCATGTCAAGCCATTTGATGCATCCATCCCTTTGATACCTTTGTGGTATTTGAATTGTCTCCCTAATCTATGTGAGGTCCCTAGTAGCCAAAAATGGTTCATCTATACTAGACATGTCATGATGATAATATATATTTCTATTAGTTTGATTGTGATGATCTTGTTTATGCTCATTTTGATGTCTTTGATTTTGCCCATGGGTTCAATTTCTATCTTTATCTTGATCCCATAGTTGAGCTCTATCTTTATACCTACATTCATCTTCATTATCGCTAGACATTGAAGAGGAAGAGGAAGATGAGAAACTAGGAGAATCACTCTTGCTCCTATAGTTCTTCCCATGGTCCCTTGATTTATCTTGTCTAGGTTTAGAGGAGGCCCTAGGCCTTGAGGCCCTCCTTATTTTAGGAATTAATCCATCTCCTCTAGGATTTTCTACACTAGTTGAATGTAGTATTTGAGTGTAGTAAGGGTCTAAATGAGCATAGAAAATCCCTACTTGAGGTTTTTCATTTCAATTCTCTTTGGTATAGATCCTACCATTTCTCCTACTAATGGCTTCATCATATGATGCATTGTTAACCTTATGTGAAGAAAACATGGTTTTTCATGATAATGTGTGTGACTTAAAATATTAATATTTTCTAAAATATTGATCGTTGATACCTTTATAGCTATTTTTTTATAATATAACCAATCTAGATAACTAGCATCATCCCTGACAATAGTGCCAATGATGAGCGACAAGGTACCCCTACGGCCAACCTTATGAATCACAAGCATTCGTGCATGTTCTAGTCAAATTCTATGGATAGGACTAGTTGTGCATCTAAATCATTATGCCTTGATTGTAGTTTTTTGTCTTCCCACTTGGACTAGTGGTAGCTTTTTCATGTATGGTTTAGTCCAAAGTGAGGAATATGATTCTTGATGTTGTTTGGCCCTATGCCACTCCTAATGATAATAAAAAATTAATTATTTAATATAATTAACAATGGAAAGTAAAGTCTAACTAGCTTATGTGTGATGAGTATCTATTCCTAACCTTCCATACACACCTCGGACTTCGTGCAACCACCGCTGGGATTAACAAGCATACTGTTACTAGTTGTACCAAATGATAACACTATTGGGTTACCAAGTAGTTACATTTAAGCACTCACGATTAGTCATACTCATTCCTCTTAATGATATAAAATGATAAAGATAAATAAATGATAAACATTAACTAAGGAAAATATTAAACATTTAAGTAATTAAAAATAATAATAAAGCTAAGTGGATGTTGCAATGATGGGAGTCATCTCGATCTCTATTTCCAAACATGTAATGTGTCCAAGTACATTACACTCAAATAAGGATGTTGTATTGTCACTTAACATCACACTCTAGGCATGCACTATAAACTAACAATATAAGAAATCTATTGGAATCTATAAATCTATAAATCTATATATCTCTATATGTATATATATCCTAACCATGGATCCAATTGTGGTATTTATAGGCTAGCACATAAAGGATAATATCGAATCCTTGACATTGAAGGTTGTTCCCCGATATTGGATACCTGACATCACAGCCTCAAATATCAAATACTAGATATTGCAACCCTATAAAACATGACTCATCATATTCCAAATGATTTGGATGCTTGTTTAGTTCATATAAATCTTCCTTACATTGTCGATTTATTAACTAATCCTTCCATCAATTAATTCCTTGGATAATGATTTTTATTCATTCCCTATACACTTAATGACCTTTCTATCCCCCTTAGGACACTAAATTTGGTAGTGGGACTAATGAAAAAACAGGGTTTATAAATCCTAGGTTTGATTGTAAGGGTTATTGGCCTTCATCTAAGGATTCTATGATAATCAGTATAACTTAATTACATAATCCTATGGTCTAAGACTAATGAAAAATTAAAATCTATTAACAATGATCATTAGGTGATTAAAAATAGTTATTTGATCATGTTTATACATCTCCTATGGTATATTTTAGGTTGTTACCTAATTTTTGAGGTTACACACACTAAATCAAACTTCACCATTACATTTAAAAGGTCAAAATCTATTGGAAATGATTCTTTGTTCATCCAAAAAGGCTTATGAAATCAAAATTTATGAGCTTTCAAATCAGCATGCTTAACTTTCTATTTCCTAATATATAGGGTACCAACCAATCAAGAATCTAGGTTGTTTATATTTAAACATTATTTTTGTAATTTTTAAATTTGGAAAAAAAATATTTTCACATCTATCTAGCTCAATGTGAACCATTAGTATCTATGGGTTTCAACCCCAATAAGGATCATCATTGTCTATGATTACTGGGGTTGATACAAACCACTAATATCCATGGTATTCATGGCTGCTAAGGTCAATATAGCCCACCAATATTCTTGGAGTTGGTGACAAAGGATTTATACCTCTATGAAAAATGGTGAAAATCGTGACATATCATGGTAAGAATAAGAACAAAGGGTGTGGTATATATGATAATTAGAGCCATGGTAATTGTGGTTATGTGTATGGAAGTTAAATTAGCAAGGATTTGATAGCCTGTATAGCAAGAGTTTGATAGGACATTGTGCATCTAGGAGAGAGGAAGGGTTTTTCTTTTGCAATGACCTAGGGATGGAACTTGCATAGCTCACGCATAAGGTCATGTTGGCTAGCATGGGTAACATGAACTTGCACAAGTAAAATCATTGTAGTATATTTCATAAGTGATTTGAGAATGTGGATGATTTTCTATTACTACAAGCAGAGGCTTTTTCATTTTGTGGTCATGTGCCATGGGCTTTGTTGTGATCATGCTTGCAAGTCTACATGGATGAAATATTTTTTTTACGTTAAAATTTCCTAACATAAAAAAGAAATTTGGCTTAGTGAAAAGCTAAAATGAATTTAAAATTTTCAATTAAAAAATAGCATTCCATGGGCTCAAACCCTAATCCAAAAATTTATATGTATATATAATTTCATACTTTACAAGAATGGTTGAAAATTATAACTTCCTAACCATGATTGAATTAATGCAAAATTGATGCCATTAAATCATCTTGATGAGGACTACACATTTATCATGATTCAAAATTATGAAAATTATTCTTAATTTCTCTAGTTTTTGAAAATTAATAGTGCTTATTTTGACAAAAAGCCTTCACAACCTAGTCTATTTTCAAAATTTCAACTCCTAAGTACTTTAACTTTGGTTATGATTTAATGGGTATATATTTTTTAAAATAATTTAATTTTCTTTAGTTCATACAAGCTAGGATATCACTAGTGAGGATAAGAAGATAAGGATTATCAAGCTAAGTTTGTCAGATCTCAAAGAAGAGATTAGGAGAATATGATACATTTTTATTGTCTAATGGTAGCTAGTTTCCCTACAACACTTTACTAATGATCCTTACTAGGTAGGTAGGGGAGATCTATGATTAGCTTGATTTCCTTATGTTACTTTAGTTATGTACTATAAATTTGTTAGTGACTTGAGCCTAGGCTAAGGGTGTTGTGTTTGATGTCATAATGGGGAACTAGATGTTTAGGGAAGACAAGATGAAAGAATGAGACAAGATTCTTAAAGATTAATTCATGGGAGAATTGCTAATCTTATGATTAGACACTAACAATTATCTATGTTGGTTTCCTAAATTGAATCTAATACTTGTTGTTCTTATCTAAGACATTCTAAATGGATCACAGACTAATAGAAACTACTATTATCAAGATATGGATAAGGATTATTTAGAATGAACATTACCCTTTATCTTACCAAAATCACCCATAGTTAACGTACCGTATTAGTTATTAGTTCTTCATTCATTAGATCTTATCATAGTCTAATATCCATGGAATTTGATGTACTAGGAAGACATTTTCTTAGACATGATCCATTTTCAATGAGGATTCATGATTCATCCTTGATTGTGACTTGTAGTTCATCATTGGATCATGATCAATCCTTAATTCTAAGTTTTCCTAGATCACGATTTACTCTAATATCAATTGTGACTTTCCATTCTCAAATATCATGGAAAATGCTAAATATACACTGCCTTTGACATTATTTGTATTGAACATGATAATGAAAATGCAAAAGGAAATTAAAAGGTTTTTATTAATGAGGAAGTTGGGAATTAAATAAATTTTTCTAGTTCATGCTTTGAGGGTTTTTGGGATTATCTTTTTTTCAGCATCTATCCCTTAGAGGTAATCCAATACTACCACCATGGTTAGTCCTAACTCTAACAAAAAATTATGGCCAATCACCTTCCTATCCTACCTCACCTAGTACTTGTTACTCATCTTTACTTGCTCTACAACCACTTGTTAATATGACCTAAAGGTTACCTTAAGAGACATGCTTAGTTATTACAACTTGTCCTTTCATTAATGGTCTTATTACAATAATTACATCATTTATTATAAAATAATACCATCCTAATCATGGAATGACATTATTTGGAAATGGAAACATAATACTTTTGGAGCCTAAGCAAGTTTTTGTAGAGATAAAATTAATAAAGATTACAAAATCTCATAGTTAAATTTCTTAATGTGAATTTTCCATTTTCATTTCTTTGGTATGTGAGGTACTCTAGCTTTTTTCATTGTCATTATGATGTCATTTTCCTCAACTATAACATCCCTAAATCATGGTAGAAACTTGTTGCTTCTAAATAGATGTCATTACATGAGTAAAGGATACTTTTGAAGTATTTGATTTGATTAACTCAAAGTCTTTTTCATCCAAAACTATTCTACATTAGCAACATCTAGAATAGTGAAGTGTTAAAATAGGCATATCTTCCTTATTATTGGTAGTATTATTATTTATTTACTCTAAACTTATTGAAGAGTTTGTGATAGGATGAACCCTGGTCTACTTTCTCATTCATTTATATGTGTAATGTTTCTTCATATCTAAACTTTTATGGCTAATTTAATCTAAAAAAAAATTAAAAAATATTTTTAAACCTTCCTTTACAATTGTCTATTATTATTTCATTTAATTTAGCAATAACATATTTTGTGTTAGCTTAACCATTCAATGAGGATGATTTTGAAGCTAAGTCATTATATACCTAGAATGAATGCTTTGCATTAAATACTATTTCATTCTTATTGGATACGAATGAAATTTTAATAATTCTGCAAGTTGCATTATTTTGGAATGATGTGTGGTAAGAGTAAAAAATAAAAGAGATATCCATTGCACTTACTCACTATTGCTACTAATGTATCTATTTTCTCATTATGATGTTATCCTTATTATAAAGATACATGTCTTTAGTGTTTAAATATTATTCCAAATTATTGCTTAAATTTTTTAATGTATGAAGTTATCTTTGCAATAATTTTTAATTTTTTAATTTTTCTTAATTTGATAAATGTAACAACCACTGGAGATAGTGATGCTATCTTTGGTTTTCTAGGACTAGAAAAACAAAAGCATCATACACACATCAAATATTTGATTATAACTTCAAGTTCTCAAGTATTAGTAAGATGTAATAAAGTTGAATTATGGTTCTTTAATATGAATTGAAGTTTTATTTATTATTTTTATTTTTTGAACATTGTTTTTTTTTATTGAAGTCTTTATTCTTTAATTTTGTAACTTAGTATTTAGATTTCACTTAGATTACATCTTAATATTTTTATAATGAAAAAATGGCTTCCAAATATATAGTATAATGTGCTTTTGATCAAATATTTTGTAAACTACCTCAAATAGCTTAATCTACAATAAATTAACAAATTGTCAAAAGGAAAAAAAAATAAGTACTACAAGATATATTTGATAATTCATCAAAAGCTTGTAATTCTACTAATGAAGGATGAATTTCAAATAGTTTCTTAGATACATGTGATGATGATAATGATTTAAAATATTTAAATAATAAGGTCTCAATTTTGAATCTAAAAAAATTTTCATAGTAAACTGACTTAATTATATGTGAAATGATGATAGTGGAGGAAAAACTATGATGAAATGTAAATATGATGAGAAATATATAAAGGAAGGTCCATGGGATTTAGGAAGAGGTTGTAAAACTCAATAATATGATGCTATTAAAACTCATGCTATCAAAGATATTAGAATAATAGTAGTAATGATGACAACATATTTTTCTTGTAAAAAGCATTAGTCACATTTGAAAATTTAAGGATATGTGCAAATTCTTGATTAAAATAAAAACAACTAATATGTCAAAATCATTAAATTAAATAACAAATTATTTTATTTTTTATTTTAAAATACATAGAAAAATTCAAATGAAGAAAATCAAAGAAAGTCAATATTTCTCACATATGCTAGATGAAAGCACTAACTGTACCCTAGAAAAGGTTTTCCAAAATCAAAATTTCTTCTTTTAAATGAAATATCTAATTGAAAAAGAGATATAATACATACAAATATTTACAACATGGTGAATGAAATTAACTTATGTTTGAAAAAGATTATTCACGTTTTCATTAATAGAGCTTTGTCTATTGAAGAATACAGAAAGATATTTGTTTCATATTTAAAAAGCGAGTGTTTCAATCTTGTAGCTATGCATTATATTACTCATCAAAAAATATTAATAGTGATGAATACTTATAAAACATATGTGAAATGATAAATATTGGCATGATAGCAAATCAAATATATGCATAAGTTCAACATTCCTAAGAATGGTAGAGTGTTAAATGAATAATCAGTAGATATGGAAATGGATTTGCTAGAAATTCTACATATTCATATAGTTTCTTAGCTTTCTAAAGGAAAGGTAACTAAATGACTTCTAATATTCTAATGTTTTCATTATTATCATCATGAAAAGAAAAAATTAAATTTGAGTTGTATACTAACATTAGAAAGCAATCTTTTCTTTTCTTTTTGGTATATGCTAGTTAGTGTATTAGTTGAAATAAAAATATAGGTTATTTTTAGAAGAACATTTTGGTATCACAAGCATTGGTGAAAACTTGAATTCACAATTGAAGCATGATAAATTTCTTTTATAAGTCAATTAGAATTTGCAAAATCAAAATTTCTAAAGCACTCATCATAGATGGCATAAATAATTTTTTAAATTTCCTATTTCTAAAACTAAAATTTTTTACTTATGTTCACTGAAACCTGAGACCTATTGGATTTATCAAACCAGTTTCAGAATTCCACCCTTGGAATTAGCAAATGAGTTTCTAAAATCCTTTTATAGATTTTCTTTTAATTTATATCTCAATGCTAGCTAGTCAAATAAAACCTGTCGCTTGTGGTTACCAAGTAAAGACTTGTACTGCTAAGTTAACATCTCATTGATATAAAAAGGACCATAACTCAAAGGCTCAATTCTTATTCCACCAAGGTGCAATCTTGAGAGGCAATGGAAGAGAAAAAGCCTACCCTCTTTTGAGTAGTTATGCCTAACCTTGAACCCAAGTCTTACAACTTGAGAAACAAGAACCTTACGATCACTTCAAGTGGTGGTCCCTTACCACCTTATTGAAATAAAATAGAAAATGATCTAAATATGAAATGAAGGTGTTGGAACATGGAATAATTGGCCTATAAGTACATTTCAAAATATATACTCTAATTAGAACTTGATAACTCAACATTGCCCACTAGAATGAACTCATAACTTGAATCTTCCAAACCAAGAGTCTACTTACTAGGCTAACACCTATAGTTAAATTTTAGCATAATGCTATATTTTTTGGGTTTTTGATAATCTTTATATTTCCATATCTAAATAGTATATTAAGTCCTTAAATTCCATATCATTTATACATTTTTTAAGTCCTATATTTAATTTGTGTTCATTAGTTTTGAATCAATCGAAACAACTTCATTTTTTATTTATAAAAATTCATTTTAAACCTTGCATGAATTTATTTAATTAGTAAATTTGATTTATTAATAGTAGAAAATTGAAATGTTACCATACTCAATTCCAAATTATATTTATTTTCATTGTTTTAAAGAATGTTCATCATGTAAACAAATTGTTAAAATGCTTAAACATGTTTACCAAAACATTAAATAAAAATAAGATGATAGCAATAGCAAAGAAGGCCATATGGAAAGGAAATAATGGATAGAAATGGTCCAACAATACAACAGTTCCAACATAAGGATTAGGTGGATGAGGCATCAATTGGAAGTACATATTGGAAAACTACTCCAGCAAGCTATAGATATGGTGGTAGAGATACAGAGCTCTATATTGAGCTAAGTCTTTTGTTGCAACCTTTTGATTTATTATTCCAAGAGCTATGAGCTTTAGTCATTTGCAATTAAGAGAATTAGTTTACTTACAAAGCCTTTTGTTTGTATTAAAAGTTCATGTTATTTTCTCTTTAAGTTACTAGTTATTTTATACGTTCAATTTGAGAAATTTTTTGATGAATAGTTACTTTTATTTAATATTCCTTGCCAAGTCATTAATTTATTTCCTGAAGTTTACTTTGTGAATGAGCTTAGATTTATTCTCATAAGTCCCATACATCACCTTGGTAATTTGTTATTATTATCATTTAGTCACTAAGTTTAATTTTAAAACTCTACTCTTTTCAGATGATTAACATCATTAAATGTCATGGTTTGTATCTATTAAAATACCACGTTGCCCTCATCAATTATGAGTTTTTCTAGATTTCTATGCCCATATGAGAGGTGCCATAGGTAATAGTCTCTTAAAATGAATTTTTCAAGGGTGTCACTACATGATCCATATTTATGCATCAATAGGTTGGAGATGCTATAATGACTATGGATCAAGTTCATGTGCCATAGGGCCAGACAATGTGTGGACTATCAACATCATTGAGTAGCATCTCGTCACTGAGTATCAGAGCATCCTTGAAGTAATATGCTATGGAACCGAAGAGTAGCAATGTTGTTTGTTAGTGGAGAAGAGTGGATATGGATGGAAAGTCAAAGCCTCATAGAGTGGAAAACTCAAGAGGGCCTTGTGAGATAGCCATGGAAGCTCCACGAACAGAGTTATTCTTAGCAACATACATCACTCGAAGGCATTTCTAGGCTAAATTAAGTGTATGAAAATCATTCTCCTTTGCATTAGAATGCTACATAGCTTTTTCCACAAAAGTGGAGTCACTACCAATAGCCCCAACTATAGCATTTTCTAGGTATCTTTTACCTTCCAAGCTCTGTGGTTGCAATGTGCCCATTGGGTGTTGGCTACCCTACTTACTTCAATGTTCTCTTACTTTTTCTATATAGAAATAATTGAATGTTCACCTACTATTGCTAAAGACAAATAATTTCTAACTCTATTCTAGAAAAAATAGTGGAAGAACAAAAAAAGTTTACTTCAATCAATAATGCCTATCATTTCAAACTCTCAGTCGTTAAGATGTTGCTACAATAAGACCCATGAACAAGGTTATCCTTGTTCCCTTTAGGTAATTACAAAGCATATGATATGGTTTGTGAGGGCATGGGTATGCACAATGTGATTTTTTTATTGATGTACATGGATAATGTGTCATCATGGGCATGCTCACAAATGTATGATGTCTCATCATGCTCACGGATGTGTTTCATGTTCTATGCTAATGATGATGAACTATGACTCACATATCCTAGTATCTCCCATACACTGTGAGGTCATGTGACTAGCCCCCTTCCATACTCCCAATTGAAAGGAACTCAAACCTTTTATTAGGGAATAAGTGCTTGGCATTTGAGGCTACTAGAAGAAAGAGGATCAACCAAAAGGCTAAAGAACATCTGGAAGGCATTAAGACCTTCTAGTAGAAAATAGTTGCTTTGAGATTATGGATTCCAAAAGACAAATGATCATTTGGTTACAAATTCTAGCCAAACTACAAGGCTGTACTGCTAGCACCCATCCATAGTCCCAACTAAAAGACACTCAAGCCTCTTGGATGGGTAAAATTGCTATGATATTGTGTCTTCCAAAAGGTAAAGGGTCATTTGGTTGTAAATGTTAGCTAAAATATACGGAAGTATGACTAGCATGCTCTTGCATTCCCAACTAAAAGGCAACTAGACCTTTTGTTAGAGAATAATTTCTTGGAATTTGAGGCTATCAGAAGGAACAAGGTCATCTATTAGGTTGAAGATCATCCAAAAGGAATTAAGACATTCTAGTAGGGAAAAACTACTTCAAGATTATGGATTTTGAAAGGTAGAGGATCATTTGGCTGAAAATTCTAGCCAAACTGGAAGGATGTGATACTAGCACACACTCATAGCCTCAACTAAAAGGAATTCAAACCTTCCAAATGTGAATAATTGATGTGAGATTATGGCTTTTGGAAAGTAGAGGTTCATCTTGTTGAAAATTCTAGCTAAACTGTGAGGAAGTACAACTAGCAGCCTTCCACAATCCTAACTAGAAGGTACCCAGACCTTCCATTAAAAAATAATTGCTTGGAATTTGAGACTACAAGAAGGAAGAGGATCACCTAGCAGGATGATGATCATTTGCAAGGCATTAAGACCTTTCAGTAGGGAATAATTGCTTCAAGATTATGTCTTCTAGAAGGTAGAGGATCATCCTATTGCAAATTGTAGCCAAAATAGAAGGACATGCTACTAGCACCCACTCGTAGTCCCAACTAGAAGGTACATAGAACTTATAGTAGGAAACAATTGCTCTAAGATTGTGACTTCCAAAAGGTAGAGGGTCATCTAGTTGCAAATTCTAGCTAAATTGTGAGGAAGTGCAACTAGCATCCTTTCGTAGTTCCAAGTGGAAGGCACATAGACCTTGAAGAAAGGAAAAATTGCTTAACATTTGAGGCTACCACAAGGAAGAGGATCATTTGAAAGGATAAAGATCATCTAGAAGGCACTCAAACCTTTTGGTGGGGAACAATTGCTCTAAAATCATAGCTTCTAGAACGTAGAGGGTCACCTGGTTGCAAATTCTAGCCAAATTGTAAGGACATGTGAAATACATCCCCTCATAGTCCCTACTAGAAGGTACTAATACCTTCTAGAAGGAAACAATTGATATAATATTGTGGCTACCAAAAGGTAGAGGGTCATTCAGTTATAAATTATAGCTAAACTATGAGGAAGTGTGACTAGCATCCTTCCATAGTCCTAATTGGAAGGCACCTAGACCTTTCATTATTAAAAAATTTCTTGGAAATTAAGGGTACTGGGAGGAAGAGGATCAATTGGAAGGTTGAAGATCATCCAAAAGATATTAAGAACCTCCATAAGGGAACAATTTCTTTGAGATCATGGCTTTTGGAAGGTAGAGGTTTATTTGGGTCAAATTCTAGCAAAACTGTGAGGACTCACTACTAGCACCCATCCACAATCCCAACTAGAAGGTACTCAAACCTTCTACTAGGAAAAAATTGCTTCAAGATTGTGGCTTCTAGAAGGCAAAGGATAATCTAATTGAAAATGCTAACTAAAGTGCAAGGAAGTGTGACTAGCACCCTTACACAATCCTAACTAGTAGGCACCCAAGCTTCCAAAAGGGAATAATTACATGATATTTGAAGCTACCAAAAAGAAGATGGTCATCTGGAAGGCTGAATATCATCTAGAAGGTACTCAAACCTTCTAGTAGAGAAAAATTGCTCTGAGATTATTTTTTCTAGAAGGTAGAGGATCATCAAGCTACAAATTCTAGCCAAATTGTGAGGATATGCTACTAGCACCCTCTCACAATCAAAACCAAAAGGCACTAGACCATTCATTAGGGAACAATTACTCCAAGACTATGGCTCTATAAGATAGAGGGTCATCTGGCTGCAAAATGTAGCTACTTCGTAATCTAAACTAGAAGGTATCCAAACCTTCTAGGAAGGAATAATTTCTTGGACTTTTAGGCTACTGGAAGGAATAGAGTCATCTAGAAGGCTGAAGATCATTTAAAATGCATTAATACCTTCTATTTGTGAAAACTTTCTTTGAGATTATGGCTTCTGGAAAGTCTAGGTAAATTGCAAGGATGTTTGACTAGCACCCTTCCACATTCCCTATTGAAAGGCACTAAGACCTTTTAGAAGGGAATAATTTCTTTGAGATTGTGGCCATTAGAAGCGAGAGGATCATTTGGTTGCAAATTCTAGCTAAACTATAAGAAAGTGCAACTAGCACCCTCCCACAATTCCAACCAAAAATTAGTCAAACCTTTTAGGAGGGGACAATTGCTTGGAATTTGAGGCTACTAGAAGAAAGAGAATCATTTGGAAAGCTAAAGATCATCTGGAAGGCATGAAGACCTTCCAATTACAAATACATGCTTGGAGATTTTCACCTCTTAAAGGTAGAGGGTCACCTAGTAGGAAGGTCTAGGTGAACTATGAGTAAGTGCAAACTAGCATCCTTTAAAAGGTAAAGGGTCATCCAGAAGGCATTCAAACCTTACAGTAGGGATTAATTACTTAGAGTTTCAAACCTACTCACAATGTATCACACTCCACCAGATTTGGACTTGTAAAATGTTTAATGCCTTTTAGTAGGCCAAAATTCCAAAAGGTTGTCATCTTCCTAAGGGCCATTGTAACTTTCTAAACCCTAAAGTAATGTTATGCTTCGAGCCCAATGTAACACAATGTTTAAATCAACATCTAACATTATATCTTAAATGAAAATCACATACTCTATGTAACAATAAACATGAAAAATTTTATGACTCCTAATCTCCTTCTTATGTTTCCAACTTATCATATTTAACTTTCATCTAATGACTATTCATAACTTTTCAAATTAAATACTGAGTTTACAACACAAGAGATGGTATCCCAAAAGATTCTTGTGCCTTGGGTGGTAATTTTTAATCTTGACTATTATACATTTTAAGTACTTTTTCATACTAGTAATTACCTTAATTTCTAGTTCTTATATAACCTACTATACCTATATGAAACACATGCAAGAGAGAATTGGTACTCTTCCAATAGATAACCATAACTCTTGATCTTGTTGCAATAGATGATAGGTAAGATAAGGATAAAGCTACATCCATTAGATTAGTTATTTTGATTTATCAAACATGAAACCTTTTATGATTCTTAATGTCATATTAAGTTTTTCATCTCATCATCCATAACTATCATCTAATGACTATTCATAACTTTTCGAATTAAATACTAAGTATATATTAGAAGTTTCGTATCCTAAGAGGTTATTTTGCCTTGGGTGTTAATTTTTAGTTTTATTTTTTATACATTAGATATTTTTTAAAATATTGTATGGAGAGTGTGAGCTAATGCTACTCATAGCTTCTAGCATTTTACATACTAATGTCTTCCGAAAGGTATCATGCCTTCTAGTGGGCATAAATTTCAAGCATGTTTGGCCTTCCAGAAGGTTAGGCTATCTTCTTGTTGAAATTATGTGAGACTACTACTCTTATTAGCTTGTACTTTCTAGAATGTGGGGCAGTGCTACTTGCAAGCCCTTGCAACCTTTTCCATAAACTGCGATTCACATTGTTATATGCAGATCACAGGCCATATGTGACACACATAAGGTTGCATCGCACAAAATAAGTTCAAAAATAAAATCAACCTCAAATAATTTACCATCTCATTGCATGCAAAGAAACCACTAGGAGGAATGAAAGCACTATTCATTACATGAGTAATGAACCTCAATCTTGTTGAAGATATTTTCTTGAGAATGTTAAGGGCTTGAAGATGTATCTCTGCTGAATGGTAATATGCTATGTAAGATTTCTAGAATAATTTATTGATTTAATACATCATTTTGTGCATTTCTTTAGTAGGCTAGAGGACATTGAGCATGGAAAGGAAGTGAAGAGTATTGCATGAGAAATGACATTAACATTAAAGGAAAATCTTGCTATGTTAAATGGATTGTATGATGTGTATGTCTTTTATAACAACAACTACTAACAAGGTACACTACTTGCTCTCATTCCAATCAACTTATATTGTGTAAGTGTTGAATATGTTATCTCAAATATAGATATGCTAGATTTGTATTGTATAAAATCTTTGAAGAATGCAAGGAAGATGAGAGCATGCCAATTTCTAGGAAATTGCATGGTGGCAAGAAATACAAAATCCCACAATAGGGCATTTGTCAAAAGATGATATCCAATGGTCTTATTTCTATGATGATGCATTTGCTTAGATATATAGAGAAAGAGTAGATGATTTTATTAAGGGAGAATAGAAGAATGAAATCTTTTCTTGCGAATTTTTCTATAGAACAAAAGAAAAAGAATAGAAATGGACAAAGGAGACTTACTCATGAGCAAATTTTTCTTGAGAAATGTAGGTTACCATGACTATTTTGTAGTTATCTAATAATATCTTATAATACAAAGATGAAAAATGTAGAAGACTATGATCCTTATTCAAATATGTTTTTTTATCAATTATTATTACAAGTATGGGCCAAATGTTACCATAGGGATGGCACCTAGGGCAAGTAGAAAAAGAAATAAGACTAGAAGAAAGACTAGTTGCCAATGTAATTTCATAGTTTACTATATGAGAGGAGCTGATCAAGTTACTATAAGAAAATGGATCATATTCACACATTATAAGCTTACTCTCATGGCTTGCTCAGTCTGATGATAGATAAGAGAAACTCACAATCCATAGACATTTCTAGTGAGATGTGTTAGAAGATAATGTGTTTATGGAAAGACAGATTACCAATAGATCTCATCTATGAGGGGTATATAAAAGATCTTTTTAAGGGAGTACAGGAGTTTAGGCTATCAAGAAAGAGGTATATATTTTGTGTTAAAAAAGACATCTACAACATTTGCAAAAATGTAATCCATAATTACAAGAAGAGTGAGCATGATAAAATTAGTACTTGGCTTTGGTACCAAATGAATAGTGATTTTTTCTGTTACTACTAGGAAGAGAACCAAGAACAAGGCATCCCATTGATCATTGGGCTGCAATCACCTTGGATGCTCAAAAAAGATGATAACTCTATCTCAATGTAGTATACTTGCAATGGATTCCACTTTCAACACCAATAAATATGTTGTAAGTTTCAATAATGGGTGCTATTATTTCATTTCCAACATTTTTGGTGTGATAGTAGTATAGTACATTAACTAATTGAAAATGTTTGATTATCTTTGTATTTTCATCTTTATACAGTGATGGCTTTTGATTCATATTATAATGGACTTCTAGTTCCATGAGTGGTATCCTCACGGTGCACCAAAACTAATATAATAGGTTGGCTTTTAAGGCTACATTGAAAAGGTAAGGATAAGGATCCTAATTGGGTAGTAAATGCTTTCATGCTAGATGACTCAAATTCAAATATGAATGCAATGAGGTAACTTTTAAGTCATTTAAAAACATACTTGAAATCATGCTACCTTTGTCTCAGATATCTTAACATGTGCTTAAATTCGATAATTTAATAGGTATGTTTTTGGGAGAAGAATTTTTTATGCATATGGCATGTTTTGAGGGCATGGAGGAAGAACTTGGCAACAAAAGTTAGAGATTCCAATAATAGAAAAGAAATGGGTGATCATCTTAATAATATTATGAATGAATGCAAAACTATTGTAGATGTTGTTGTGGAAATAAAAAAATTTATTGATAGGTTTCAAGAGAACTCAAAATTCATTAAATACTTAAAATAGTAGTGGTTAAATGGAGAAAAATTTAGGGAGGTTTTATTACTTAATATCATTCCATAAAAGTTCATGTTCACTATCTTATACTCTTTTCCTATTTGTTTATTACTTATTTTTTTCTTTAACCCTTTTTTCATAGAGATGTGAGCTAAAGCATTTTGTGATGTTCCCCATGCACAACAACACACAAATAATGTTTTCAAGTCATAACATGGATTTTTAAAGGGAAAAATTTTAAGAGATATAAGAAACATGAAATAATGAATGATTGATTAGATTATATGGAGCTTGACAAAGGTACAATTATATTATTGACATAGTTCACGAATTAAATTTGCAAGATATTTTGTATACATGAACAATAGAGATTTCAATTAGAATTCATGAGCAAAGGCTTTACAAATATTCGATGTTGACTATGTCAAAGTCATGGGTAAGGAAGATGAATATGTTGTGCAAAGTCAGAATAGTTTGATGCCAAACACTTGGTACAAGGTTTTAAAGGTGTTTTCTTTTAGTATATTTTATGAGTGTAAATGGTCTTTCATCGACCATTCTTGCAAGTACTTAATGAAAGTTCTTATTAGGATGAAGGGTTTCACCAATGCATTTGAGTTTTTCTTCTAAGATGAGTTTTAAAATTCATGTGTTCCTATGAAACTAAATTCATTCTAGCCACATCAGTTTCCTAGCCAAGAATATGCTTCAGAACTCATAATGACATATAATACATTAGGATCAGCTAGATGGAGGTCTATCACAAATGAGGTGAACATAGTGGAGAATACAAATCAAGATATGGAGGTGGACAAATATAAAGTAGATGCATACTAGAAATAAAAAATTTATAAGCTCAAAAATATATTGACAAAATTTGCAAAGACATTACCTATAGATAAGGATAGCATTTTACAAATGAAAAAACATGTGAAATTGGTAGAATCAAATTTCTTATTTTTAAGTAACACAGATGGATTAATGAGCAAAAAAAGACTATCTATTGGAATAGTCCTACTGAATGTACTACCAAAAATATTTCTAATCCTAACTATGCAAGAAGACATTTTACTAAGGATGAGAATACTATTTCATTACTTATCTATGGTTAAAATACTTTACATTGTGTTCTTTTTATTTTAATCAATTTCATTTTTCTTGTAGATTGGTGTGTATATGGCCAAGAGAATCATGGATAGTCCTCTAATCCCATGTCTACTTTGAACCAATAGCTCATTTGATGACATTTTTTTCAATGTATTTTTTTATTTAACATCCTTGGGAAGCAAACTATGGTTGGAAGATATTAAGTATTTGTTATTGATTACTTGATAACATGTTTGTCACTCTCTTTTGTTGGATCAAACTATGCTTCATATTACTTAATTAGGTGTTGCAAGACTATGTGTTTGATATGTGTTTCCTATTTGTACATTGTTAATTATGTTCTAGATAATGATCCCTGTATAAATGGTTTTCTTTTTTATTTTATTAGTGATGTCTCAAATTTTTCATTCTTTAAGAACTACGAGAACATGTAATTTGCATTTCCTTTTAGTATTTATAAAATAACATGTATGAACATGCATCTTATAGTATTGTGTAGTCTTTAATTTTATAATTCTATGTGAGTCACTCACATTGCGCAAAAAATGTCTACAAGTTCATCCAATTCACATATCTCTACAACTAATTTTGTTAACAAAAACCAATTTAACATCGTGTGCTTTAATGCAAGTGGAACTTTCCACATTTAGATTATGTGTATCAATGAATATTGTAATTGCATATTGCTATATTAGTGTGGTTGACAAAAAGTATGCAACAAACATACTTTTAAGATTGGTGTGATTTGCATTTTGTTATGTGTCATGCAACCTATAGATCAAACTACAAGTAGCAGCTAAAAAATGAAAAAAACATTATTCAAATTAAAAAAAGAGAACTAAATCAATGTGTGAATTAGAGTTTTCTAGAATATGTAAGTCACATGACCTCGCATTTTAGGTTAAAATGTAAAAAAAAAAAATGAATCAGTGCAATATATATTTTACTTTTACTTTCATTTTCACATTCACTTAGACATAGCAAAGATAGGGTGAGAAGTAGCATCAAAAAAATCCACAAAGCAAGTCTAGGAAGGCAGCAGCACAAGATTTCTTTTGAAAGCATTATAATTTACAATTTGAATCAACAATGACTAGTGATGAGTAGCGAGGTGCCCCTACAGCCAACCATACAAATCACTAAGGCATTCACAAATAATTTGGTCTAATGCCATGGATTCCCAGTGTTGTAGTACACAAGATTCAATCTATAAGGTGAATCTAATCATGAAATTATCATTGTCTTCCCAACTACACTTGCAAGGCTTAGTTGTATGGTTAAGTGTAATTAAGGCACATGATTTTTATTATTTTATATTTTGTTCACCTAAGGTTGATAATAGATTGAGAGTAAATTGATTAATAATTCTACTAATATAATTGCTAATTAACAACTAACTGTTATAACATAAGCATTTGATCCCAATTTCCATATAATCCTAAAAATGTACAACACTATTGGGTGACCAAGCAGTAACTGCTACTGGTATTACCAAGTGTTATACTTATGCTCGAAGTGGTCGTATTTATGTATGCTAGTATATTTAACTTAGTTAATTAATTACTTAAAGTCTTAATCATCTTAGCTTAATTAATCACGTAATTAATGAAAATAATAAATGCATAAATAAATCATTAAGCTAGTCATTGTGCTGCAAGGTTTATCAAAAATGCTCATCTTTATTTCTAGACACACTGTGGTGCTTAGGTATAATAATGTTCAAATAAAGATTCATACACCCCATGACTCCTGCTATGGGCACTTAGAAAATTATTCTATCTTTCACAGAAATAAACTACAAGAGTTTTGCTAGCAACTAAAATTATACCTCTCGATTAAAATGGCTAGGGTGTCATATTTATAAACCTACTAGGGTGACACATTGATGGATACACATCAACCTAGGAAATCCTACATTGACAAGATCCTATCTATAGGGTTGCAATGATGAAATCTCATCAATGTAGCTAACTGAAGACACATCATCATACCCCCACAATTGAATGAAAGCTCGTCCTAGAGTTTTTTATAGAATTGGAAAGGTATGGGATTATTTACTGATACCTAACACAATAAAACTCACATAGCAAAACCTAGGTGTATGAATCAAGATTGATTACAAAATTGCGATGTTCATGACAAAAAATTGAACACTAGAACATGAATAAACAAAATTGGACAACACATCCTCTGATGATGTGAAGAAGGTTAAAATGATTATATGGTCCCAGATGGTGGAGATTCTTGAGGTTCCAAAGAACCTTCTCCCACTTCAGGTGCACATAGTTGTTGAGGCAACTATGGTTGTCCTGTTGCAACTACCACTTCTAATGAAAGGTGAAGGGCATCCAAGAATGCTTTCATCTTCTTCTCCTTGCTCCAAGGATTATTTATAGTCCACAAGGCCTCACCAATGTGGGCTAGAATGGGGATATCCCATGGATAGGGCATTATTGGGAACAACTCCTTCACACTGATAAACTATGTAGTGAATTACTTGTGTTTGATATCAAACACTCTAAGTGCATTCTCAACTCCTGGTAGTCATTCATCTTCTTGGCTAGGTTCTTAGCAGTTGATGTTTGGTCAGTGAACTTTTCTTTGAGAACCTCATGTTACAGGTTTACTATTGCAAGCTTCTACTTAGTGTCCTTGTGGTGCTTGAAATCTATCTCATATAATAAGAATGAGTTGTCCACTTTTTTCTCCAATTCAAGCCATTACCATTTGATAGTCAGCATAGCCAAATTTGCATACCAAAGATTGGAAAGCTCCATGTATTTTGTTATCTCCTCAATTTTCAATTGCTTTATGTAGATCTCGACTTTATTGCAGGAATCTATCCCATCAATGATAGGTTGCTAAATCTCTTTTTCTTGCTGGAGTTGTTGAAGGGTCTCATTTACTTTTTTCTTCACCAACTAGATATGTTTTTCATTAACTTCATTCTGTAGATCAACCTAATCTCTATAGTGATTTTTGGCTCTCTCAGATTTGAAAGCCTCTAATTTCCAAGTGGCTATAGTGATTGTAGTCTTTTGGCAAAGATCATAGACCTCCTCCATGGAGAGGTTCCTATTTTCCACTACAATATCCTTAGCTCAATGTTTACTTTGGCTAGCTGCACCTACTATTGATGGATGAAATCTTTCATATGTTATTTTTCACATCAACATTTTGCAAGAAATGATTCTCTATAGTTAATTATACATTCTCTTGGTGGGTTTGATCCAAGGCCTTCTAAATTTTTTATTGAGTGACCTCTACCAAGGATTAATAGAATACCACTATCTCCATCTCACCCTCAACCCCTTTTAATATTATGTGAAGCTATTCAAGAGCTTCATCCTTTGTTACTGATGGTTTGAGGAATGTAGGGTTAACAATTTGGGATATTAGTTTGGCAACCTCTGTAGCCAAGTGTTCATTGAGCTCTTTGGCTATTTTTAGTTTCCCATCTAAAATGATATTCTTATCCCTTGCTTCTAGCAGCTTCAACTATATTTTAGTTATATTGTCTAAAAGGTTGAAGACATCTGAAATTAGTTGTCCAATTCCCACTAGTTGATCCAACAATTGTTCATGTTGTGCTATACTTAAGTTGTTGCTTACTATCCATATAGACATATGCATATCTATAAGTGCAAATACTTCTAGTATAAATTTTGTACGTATGTTTAGAGTTTCAGTAATTCTATCAACAACCACCTCCATTGCTATCTCCTACCCCTGGTGCTGCATCACCAAAACTATTGCCTCCTTACCCTCTTGCAAGTGCACTAAAAAGGTAGTAATGTTCTTAGAGATTTCTAGGAATTCCTACTATTATGAGAAGGATTCCATTACCTCTCAAGTGCTAGGGTTTATTCTTGTGGAAAATTGCATTATTTGGGCTAAAAAATTTGTCCACCTTCCTCCATTTGGCTAACTATTTAAGCCACCTCATTTAGGTGACTCATCACTAGTTGGTACATAGATGGATTGCCACCACTTGTTCATGTTTGTTACTCTTTCCCACTCAAGAGCCATTCTTGGAATTTTTGTAATCATTGAGAAGTTATAGTGATATTCAACACTATTTGTTGAGTGGGTGATGAAGGTGGTGGTTGTTGCTTCTCTTCTTAGATGACTTTTGTAGGGACCTTATTCTTCATCATCTCTGTCTAGTTAGCAGATGAAGCATGTCAGACATCATTGTTTGTGTAATAGGTTATCCCTTCCATCCAACATAGTTTTTTGATGAGGCATGGAAAGGGGAGATCCTTACTTCCATGTTCATTCTCCTTAAAACAATTCTCTATCTCAAGATAGATTAGTTGTCAAAGGTTAATAGGGAATCTACCACTTATAGTAGCACACACATGGGTGGAAAAGGTAGTGATATTGATTGGCCTCACTATTGGATTGAGGTGAAAGGTTTCAATCTTGTAGTAGGTTTTCTTTGTCAGTTTGAGTGCACCATACTCATTATGATCAACACCACTAAGTCCATTCTTTCTTGATGCTAGGATCTACTTGTATTATAATCTTAGTGAGATTATCCCTAGGTTTTGGCAACCCAAGTGCCTCTGAAATGGCCTACCCCATGTAGCACACTAATATGTCCTTAATCTTGACCATTAAGCTAGCTTTCCTACTATTCTAGAATAAGAACATCTCTCCCATGTACCTCTCTATACTGGAAGTGATGATGGGCCACATGGGAGAGGTCTTCAGTTGATCTTGTAGTTCTTAAGATTCTTTCTCCAATAAAGAGGCAAAATTTAACTCTTGAAATACTATTTTCTAAACCTCCTTTGATTTTATCTACTAGAGGTAGGCTTCTATCAAGGTCACCTCAAGATTTTCTTATGGAGCTAATGCCTCATCTTAGTGGGATTGCTCTATCATTGTTGCTTGTTTTGGAATTAGATGGATAGATTCCACTTTAAGTTTCTCCCTAAAAGGTATTGTAGCATGGGTCTCTACTTATTCTTCTTAGGCCTATTCTTGGCCCCTTCCTATTTATGGTCCTCTGTCCCATGTTTGTGATGGTCCTCCTTCCTATGTGTTCTTTCCCTTTGGTGTCATCTATGGTCACAACACATCCAAGAATTATTGTATATAATATGTAACTTATAATGTTTTGATACCTCATCTCATTAGTTAGTTACACTTAGACTAAGGTTAGACCATGCTATATTGGTTAATTTATTATTATTTTATTAATATTTAAGTTCAAATTGTTAGCAATGTTAGTTGGAAGGGTTTAACCTTTGTAATTTAATGTTTTCATGTTGGTATCTTTGTTAAACCTTTGTGGGAGTTAGAATTATTTTAGAAAAATTTTCTATAAAAAGCTTAAAAACTTGAGGTTTGTGACCCCCATGACTAATATTTCACCTCCAATAGCTATAGGGTCAAAGAATGGAGTGATTTGGACAAACGGTTAGGAAGATATGATTGATGGAAGGTTGTAGGCTCTAAAATTGCAAAACCTCGTTTGGTGTTTGAAAGAAAGTGTGAAACATTTGAAGTGGGGGCGCATATATATATATATATATATATATACTATTTTTGTGTTTTGTTGATAGGATCCCATATATGGGGTCTGATATATGTAGGGGATCTGTTGATAGGTGCTTGTTTACGAAGGGTGTAAGCAAACTTTTTCAACTTGAATTTCTTAGAAAATACACAAAATTTTCTAATGAAAGTGGTGTTCATGGAGTTTCAAAAAAGACAAGAACTTGATGGAATCATCAAAAGAGAATCTTTGAAAGCTTAAAAATTAAAAATTTGAAAAATTGTATGGAGAATGTATTCTTTAAAAAATTATTTTAAGGAGCACATAGTTGGATGGATTAGATGGGATGCATGAAGGTTTGGATTGCAATAATGTCTAAGGATGAGGTAATTATCTAAACCAACTAAGAGATATGTAAGTGGATCCCCCCCATAGCAAGCACATGCCCTTCTTGCACTTACATGACCTTAATCTAAGAAGTCCATTGGTCCCATAGGTGATTAATGATTATGAAAGTTAAGGACCAAAACTTAGAAGAATCTACCTAAGAATTTAGGCACATCAAACCAAGACATCAAATAGAGACATGGACACTAACTATGAGGTAAGTCATGGAAAACATAGATGGATCAGAGAGAAAGTAGAATGGAGTTCTTGATTTAGGCCACATGAAGTCCCTTGTGAACTTTTTGATTAAATGACTTGATAAAACTCATCCTTAGTCTAGACCAAACCAACCATGCTCAATGAATTTGCATCACCCCTCTAAGATTGGTCCACCCCGTTGAGACACAAGAGTGCTACTACAGATCAATCACCACTCCTTATAGAGAACAACAGAGAAGTAGGAAGTGAGAAAGAACCTTAGTTATAGGGGACTTTCAGGTATGGGTAACATGTTTTTCCAGTCCCATAACTAGTTCTTGTAGCCTATTATTCTATTTAATGGATGTGCTTTGAATTTCCATCATCATTTTATTTTTTTGTTTATTTCTTCTAGATGAGAACCACACCATGCAAAGACTTATTCAACTTCTTTTTATTGGTCAACATGAAATCATAAGAAATTCATGAAAACACTTATGCACCCAAGTGAGTAGAAGAGTATAGAGATTATTGAGTCCCCTTGAACTCATAACCTATTCAAACCCTTGAGTCCCCTTGAAATTTTATTCATTGTGGAAGATGTGTGGGGTTCTAATAGAGGACCTTATCTCCAGGTTGAAATTTTACTTTTCTTATTCTTAGCTCATGTCATTGCTTTCTAAAAGCCTTATGCACTTCATTCAAGGATAGGACCAGTAATCAATTTTCATTTAGCACATTAAGGTTGAGCAATTGTTCTCCTTGTACTAGACTCAGGTCAAGATCCAAGTTATCGGCTATTGAAAATGTGTGAAGTTTAGATTAGATAGGAAGTGTTTGTAGCTTCCTATAAACTAGCTTAATGGGAGAGTAGCCTATATGGAGTTTCCATGTTAAGAAGTAGACCCAGATGGCATCATTGAGTTTTATGCTCTAATCTCTCCTATATTTTCTAATATTTCTTATTGAGATATTTGTAATCTTCTTATTAGTAATCTTTTCTTGACTTGGGCATGGTAGGATGTTGTTAATTTATGTTCAACCTCCAAGTGTTGCATGATCTTACAAAAAGTGATGCCTATGAAATGGATTCCATTGTTAGACATCAATGCATGTGGCATCCCAAACCTATTTACAATGTATTGTTGAAAAAATTGAGTAGCAATAAATGATGTATAGTCAATGATGGCTACTAATTCTACCCATTTAGTATAGTATTCAATGGTGTCATTAATGTATGCCCTTTGATTAGACATGGATGTGATGGGATCCATGAAGTCTATGCTCCATATGTTGAATGGTTCTAGTGGTTAGACCCATTGTCGAGATTCCTCCATTTGCATGATCATTCCACCACCTTATTTACAATGTTCATAAGATTACAAAAATTGGTGGTCATCCCTGAAGATTGTTGGACAATAGTACCCTACCATTAGGATTTTAATGGTCATGCATCTCCCTACATAGTGGCCTTTGCAAGGACCCTCATGAAAATCTTAGAGAATGTGTAGTTGATCAATATTAGGGACACACGAATGAACCAAGTCATTAACACACATCTTGTAAAGATTTTCATTGATTTCCATAAAACACTTGGCCTAATGAAGAAACTATTTTTTGTTTCTGTGGTTTAGATTTTATGGTTCTACTATGTGAGAAGATAAGTGAGGATGCTATCATACCATTTTGGTTCTACAAGGACTTGGTCATTAATTGCTCTAGCAAAGAGGAGTTCATCAAAAAATTTATTAGACAATGGGCTCTTCTTCTTTTTTTTATGCCATCTTAACTGAGAGAGATGATTGGTGATCATTTTTTCAATCTCCTTTTGATCTACCATCATAAGATCAAATTCTTGCAAGATCACTAGTCATCGTATGACATGGGGGCTTTCTGTTGGCTTGTTCATCAAGAAGCAAATGGAACTATGATTGATGTATATAAATAATTTTTACCCAAGCACATAGTTCTTGAACATTTTGAAAGCATACACCACTACCATCAATTCTTTCTTCATTTTGATCTAATTGAGCTATGCACCCAAAATGCTCAGGCTTGCATAGTGCATGTAATATGGATGTTTTTGATCAACCAACTATTTTAGCATGGCTTTCAAGGCATAATTTGATTCACTTGTCATGATATAAAATGGTCTAGTCCAATCTAGTGCTCGTAGAATTGAAGTTTCTATGAGTTTCTCCTTGAACTATTGAAATGCATTTCCACATTCCTTAGTCTACACAAATGGAGCATCTTTCTTTGTAAGCTTTACCAATGCTTTTGAGATCTTAGAGAAATTATTTATGAATCATTGGTAGTAACTACTATGTCCAAGGAATGATTAGACATCTTTAACTATTTCCAGTTGATGAGTTATTCCTTGGATGATCCTTATCTTTTTAGCGTCTACCTCAATCCCTACTTATGAGATTCTGTGCCCCAAGACTATGCCCTCTTGGATCATTAGATGGCTCTTTTGCCAATTGAGTCATAGTGATATCTTCACACATCATTATAATACTTTCTCAATGTAGTGCCATAAATAAAAATTCCATTCATGAAGACTTCCATCCTGCTACCAATTTGTTGCTAAAAGATGCTCAAGACTAAGCATTGGAATGTGGTAGGAGAATTGCATAGACTAAAAGGCATCTCTTAAAACACAAAAGTTTCCTAGGAATTCATGAATGTAGTTTTGGCTTGATCATCTGATGTAATCTAATTTTGGTTATAGACACTATAAGTATCCCGAAAGCTATAATAGCAATGTCCAGAAATGATGTCCAACACTTGGTAGATAAATTGCAATGTAAAATGATCTTTCAATGTTTCCATCTTCAACAACTTAAAATTAATACAAACCTAACACTTGTCACCTTTCTCTGGCACAATCATGAGTGGGCTGATCCACTCACTATTCACAATGGGATAGATGAACCTTTTCTTGAGGAGTTATTCTATTTCCTCCTTGAGGATTTTCTTTAATTTGGGGTTCAATCATTATTATGGTTGCTTCCTTATCTTCATGGCTAGATTAGTATAAATACAATGCTAGCATATTTTTGGATCAATCCTAGTGAGCTTAGGATATGACCAAGCAAAGATTGTTAGCCATCTATTAGTCACTTTCAAAATTTTTTGTTTTTTTCAGGAGCAAGTTTAGCATTGATTATAACCAACTTTCCATTTTTTAAAAATGCATATTATAGGGCGGTAGTGAAATTTTCTAACTCTAGGGATCTTGTTTAAAATTGTTAGGAATTTCCTACTTTCCCCAATAGGTATCATCATTTTCATCATTAAAGACTTAGCGATGGACTTGCTGTAGTTCATTCATACCTATGACATATGTGCATGTTAGGCTCTCAGTCAGTTTCACACAAATTATGCTTCTCTCATAATTAACTATTAACCACTAGGTGTCATCTTGTTTTATGGTTGCTATGTACAAGAACCTTTGAATGTCTACCTCATTTACACACTACTTGCATGCAAAAATTGATGCTATTTTCATGGACCATAGTTTTTGCAAATAGTTGCACCCTGTATCATTGTACATAATGCATGGAACTTGTTTCTTCTTAATTTTTTTAAATACATTTTTTTGAAAATTTCTAGGGAAATATATCTAACATCCATTATTATATCAACATTTCTTAGCCACACCCTTCCCATAATGATTGGAAAATACCCCTTGAAGTTTTCAACTTTGATCACTAGAAAATCAGCAGAATAAGACCACCCATAGACCATGGTCATAATATCTTCTACTAATTCCAATGGAACCATGATGGACTAGTCTTCTAATTGTAATTTGATATTAATCTTCTTGAGAGGCAACAAGTTCTAGGTATTATACATCTTATGGGAAATCAAATTGACATTGGAACTTGAATCTATAAGAGCTTTTCATGGTTCATTCCTAGAAATTTGCAAATAGATAAGGAGACTTCTAGGATTGGATAATTTTCTAGGAAGGTTTCTAGCCTAGATCCAGTTAAATATGACATAAGTTAACATAATAGTATAGATCTTGGAAGTCATTTGGTTTAAAGGGTTGTTGATTTGATGATTTGTAGAGGATAAGGAAGGAGTAGGATGACCAACCGCATGAGTTTGTGAGGGCTATTAGGTTAGAAGAATGGTCATTTGTGAGATGTAGGTTTTGAACCATTCAATTCATGAACTAGTTGTGGATTAATAGCCCTTGTAGCATTACAGTTTTGTGGTTAAGCTAAAAGCTCATCCATATCCTTCTCATTATGAAGGATGGAGGAAAGGTTGAAGGCACATGAGAAGGATAGGGATGGAATATGGGATCCCCCCTAGGAGTTGGAGAATGAGATCGATGGAATTTAGGAGGGTGATAGTGATGTTGGAAAGGAGAAACATGACTAGAAGAGTAACATGGGGATAGGGGTTGTTAAACATAGTATTCATATGGATTTGGCTACATGTAAGGGGATTGCTACCATGGTGGTGGCATCCTCCATGACTGTGATTACTATCATTGCTAATACTACTAATATGATTGTGGTGGAGCTTCACTTGGATAATAAGGTTGTTTTTGGTGGAACTACCTAGGATTTCCTTAAGGATAAGGTAATCTTTTGGGTGTTTTCCTTTTTGATAGTCATGGATTCAAAGCATACACCTTAGATTTCTATAAGTATGACACAATAGGGAAACATCCCTTAGGATGTTCATAGTGGTAGATGTCACATGCACCAACATCATCTGATTCAATATCCACAAATTCTTCTATTATAGTAGCTTTACCCTTGCTCCTTTGGTAGGCATGTTCAGCTTCTTTTTGCCTCTTGCAATCACAATTACTACTCTACTCTCTTGATTCTTTTGCAATTTTAAGAGTAGTTTGGAATTTTTCATCCAACAAATCCCACATTTTATCTACCTTTGCCAAAATTTTAGACATTTATTTTTGGATCAACAAGATCTTTCATTAGACAACCTCATCAAGAGGTGACTCCTCCTCATTTTCACAAAACTGGACCTCCTTCTTTTTGATGGAAGTGTCCTTGTTATATTCTTTTTCACTTTTGTGTTTCTTCAAATCTCCTTCTTCTTTTACTACTAGCTCAATTAGCCTTTGTATCTAATGGGCTCTTAATTTTAAAAGTCTTTTTTTGGCATAAACCCCCAAGATCCTCAATGTTTTTGAGTGAAGCCCATCTATGATGTGGCAAAGCTATTCCCTCTAAGAGTAAACATGGCTAGGGCATTAGTGTAATAATGAATAATATTTAACCATGGTGGCATTCAAGGATTCATGTGTTCCCTGTTTGCATCCTTAGATTTTCCTTCATAGCTTTGACAATTTGGAGTAGGTTTGATACTTACTATAAAAAAGTTATAGCATTGTATATCATCGACAAATTAATTTTGGTTCTAGAGACTGGTACCAACTTTTTGCTTTCTTCATGAGTATTCTAGGAAACAACTTGAGCTTTTGCAAATCATTTTCAATATTTTGTAAGCCACATGCATCATGAAAGGCCTACAGATGTGTTTTAGGATCTGAGTTATATCCCCCCTGAAATTTCAAGATATTGTTTCCACTTGATTCAACTATTTATCACATGCTTGGTAGGAATTTTGATAGCCTATATGATGTTGAGTATATTTCAAGTGGAAAATAGAGATTCATTATCATGATCTTAATGATGCCTATAGTTTCCTCTACCATCTCTTCATTCATGGAGGTCTATGTGATTATCATTATTATCCTACCACATGTGGTTCTTTTCAGATTTAGGGGAGGAAGCTGATCTAGATGAAAAGAGAAAAGAGGAAGGAAGGTTTCCACCATCGTGGTGTCTATCACTTCCTCTCCACTTGACATGGCCATGAACCTTAGAGTGATCATCATTATTCTCATCCAAGTTCTGACTTTGACTCCCTATCTTATAGCTTCCACATCCATGGGACCTATTGTTACTAGAACTTGGATTATTGATTATTGATTTAGGATTTGGGATCAACTCCCCTTCATTAAAGTCATACGATGGAGATTCTACATATTAAGAATCCTTAGAAAGAGTTTCCTCATCATATATTTGATTTAGCATGAATAAGGGGTTAGTGAACCATTTCACCTTCATGGCTTCACAACACTTTTTCTATTGCCAATCTAATTTGCATTGTGTATCAGTGAGACAGTAGTCCCAAAAGTCATCATCTTCCACAACATACTCTTCATGAAGCTCCTCAATGCCAAACCTTATAATAGTTTGGAGCAACATCTTGGGAACATATCAATCAAGTGGAAATACAACGTTTTCCTCCATGTCTTGCCATTGCATTTGTTGATCTTGATGGAGGATGTAAGTAAAATTCAATACAAACTCATCAAGATGAGTGTACACCACTCTACATTCTTGTGGTAATGTTGACTTAGGATTGTCTTGCCTATGAGAAGAAGAAAACATTTTTGTTATAAATAGTTTCTCAATGTGCTTGTAGTATAGTTTTGATTAATTGTTATGATTTAACATTGTCAGGTTTGATTCAATGATGTTAATTAATTTTCAGTAATCCTATATTGATAGTGCATGATAATAGCAAAGAATCCTCACCAATAGTGTCAATGATGAGCGGCAACGTACTTGTTTCCCCAACTATACAAATCGCTAAGGTGTTCACATGTGATCCCATCAATCTAGAATGTGAAGCTAATCATGAAACAATTATTGTCTTCCCAACTACAATTATGAGGCTTAGTTGTATGGTTAAGGGTAATTGAGACACATGATTTTTATTATTTTATATTTTTTCACCTATTTTTGGTAATAGATTAAGAGTAAATTAATTAATTAATTATACTAACTTAATTACTAATTAATAACTAACTATCCTAACATAAGCATTTGATCCCACATTCCATACACATCTTGAACACATACAACACTGTTGGGAAACCAAGCATTAAGTACTACTAGGATTACCAAGTGTTATACATATGGTTAAAGTGGTCATAATTATGTATGCTAGTCTATTTAGCTTAATTAATTAATTACACAAATTCCTAATAATCTAAGCTTAATTAATCACTTAATTAATGAAAATAATAAATGAATAAATAAATCATTAAGCTAGTCCAAGTGCTACAAGGTTTATCAAAAAATATTCTCTTTATTACTACATACAGTATAGTGCTTAGGTACAACAGTGCTCAAATAAAGATCCATACACTCCTTAACTCCTACCGTGGGTACCTAGAAAATTATTCTATCTCTCATGGAAACAAATTGTAAGAGTTCCCCATTAACATGGCTAGGGTGTTGAATTTATAGACCTAATAGGATTTCATGTCGATGAATACATGTCAACATGGGAAACCCTACGTCAATGGGATTCCATCAACAAGGTCTGGTTGATACCATCTCCTCAATGGGATCACATTGATGGCATCTCATTGATGTAGCCAACCGAAGACACTTCATCAAGTAGCAGGGTAACTTAAGCCTCAACATAATTCAAAATTTGTTTCCCTTTTTCTCATGCTAGGGTTACCTACGATAGTCTAACAATTTTACAAATTTATTAATGGCTATTATTTATGAAATGGCTAGAATGTAGTATATTATTTCTTTCATGGTTGCACATGGTTGTGTTCTATAAATTTTTGATTCAATGTTTCATTTGCAATCAATACTTCTCTATCATTTGTAGATATTTTAAAAATAACTTAATCTGGTACATCATGGGACTATATAAGCAATTGTAGCAATGTTGTCTTCATTTATTTTTAGAGTTTTGTATTCTCTTTGTAGGGATTGTAGTAACACTTCCTTTGTTTCTTGTCTACTTTATATCGGATTATTTCTTTGTGTACCTTGTATTATATAGAATAGTAATTTCATATATTTTTAACCAACTTCCTACATTTTAATCTTGTTATAACTTTATGATGTTCAAACATCATATGTGTTAGCAATGTTGTTCAAACAATCTTCTTGCCTATATATGCCTATATATGTTCTTGTGAAATGAGAGATATAGATAAAGTGGAATCTAACCTTTGAAATAGTTTAAATAGAATACAATGAATTTATCTTCAACTTAAAAATGCACGTATTTCCTAACAAACCTCAACAATCTAATTTTTGATAATATATTCAAGAGAGGCTATAACCGCTTCAGTAACCACTTCAAACTCTGGTTGAACTTCAAGAGCACTATTCTTTGGTCTTCTAGTAGCTGTGATGAGACAACCAAAATAATCAAATAATTAGCTAAAATTCCCTTTTGTATAAAGAAAAAATATTTAAAAAAGAGGTTATTTAAACACTTCAAAAGAAGACTAACTCTCAACATGTTCCCCCTACCTTCCCTTGCATTATCTAGGACATTGATTTTCTTGATAATTTTCTTCTTTTCTTTGTCATGGGTAGATAATCCTTCATTTGATTATAGTCAAAAAGACAATGATGCTTATATCTAAATAGAAACAAAATAGAATGATATACGAGTGAAGACAAATGCAATACAATCATCAATTCATAATGAAATTTAGAAAAAATTTTAATTGAATTAAAATTATAAAGTTGTTGAAGTAGCAATTACTAATAACTAGTAGCAGCATTAAAATAAAGAAAAGATATATACTACCCCTTTATCTTCTTCACTATTTAGTAATATCATCTCCTCCAAAACTAGCATTAAAAATCTTTAGTAAAACCTTTAGCATGAAATATTTAGTAGAATCATACCTGGTAAACAATGATATCATATCATTTTTAAAAGACTCATGAAAACCATAGAGAATATTGAAAACAATCAAAAATATAGGAAAACAAAATTTAAACCATCATGATTTCAATAAAAACATCTTTCTTAATTAAAAAGGCTATTTCTGCTATTATAACAGAGCATTTGAAAAAGTTAATGTATGTTGAGTATAGTTGATGTTACATTCTTTAATCTTTGTTATCATTGGCATCATACAGTGATGTAATAAAAATTTTGTATCTAACTAAGTTGAAAAAACATGGTATCCTGATAATGCATTTAATTGTTAATAGTTAAGCTATAATATTTTTTTTTCTCAAAAAGGAGTGTCATCACAACCAGATACTAGTAGGAGATCTGGTTGAGTGCAAGAGGTATGAGAGAGAGCAAAAACACATCAAAGATATTAGGTAGGCTCTTAGGTTATTGCATGAGAGGTTTCCAAAGAGTAGGAGGTAGATCAGTATGCATAGGAGACATTAACATGAGAGGAGCAACAACGAAGGAAGGTGAAACTCAGATTAGCCCCCTTGTGGAGTCCAACGAACTTCTAGTCCTTGATATAGCTTGTTTGGCTAGAGATGCTTAACAAGCTTGTTGAACAACATCTTGATTTCATCATCACCAAAGATCCTAATTATTATGAGGAGTTCTGTCAATTTTATGTGACACATCATTGAGGATAACCTATTTTGAAGGTGGTCGAGATTGATGACTTCGTTGTAAACTCAAGTAGATCTTGGAGTATGTACTTAACATGTATATTGGTGCATAGAGGGAGTATTTTGTGACTGTTAATTCTAACAAAAAAACACAGCTATTGGGTAAGGTGCTTGAGGTGGACATTGTTGGGATAGGATGGTCTTATAGGAACTTCAATCCACAATGGAGAGTTCTTATCCAGGTAATTTACCCAAACCCCCTAGTTGTCATGCATCATAGTAATGTGATGTCCTTCATCCTGATGGTTCTACTAGATTTACAAGGGAAACATTCACTAAACTATCCCCACATTATCATGCGGAGAATGAAGATTGTTAGTAGAGATGTTATTGCAGTGCATTTCGCATAAGTCATGTCTACTCTTTTCATGCATTGGAAAATCTCTAAACTTAAGGCAGATGATAGAGAATTGTAAGTTTTTAGTGAGGATTAATTGCCACATTTGGCATGTACATTCTATGCCTAGCATGTCCCTAGAAGATGACTTAATGATGTCACTTGGCTCCTAGACCCACATATCCCAGAAGATGATGAAAAGATTAATTGGGATTAGTTTTATGGGCATACCAAGGAGATGTAGGTTGCTCCTATCAATCTTGACTAGCAAAAATAATAGTTTCAAGATGGTATAGTGCTTTTTGCCTACTTAGAGGCAATGGAGGGCAGGTTAATTACCTACATGTATGCCATGGAGTTAGAGATCCATTACCATTTTGGATGGATGGATAAGAGGCTTACCCACCTCTCTGTGAATGTTCAATCATTGGATAAATACTCATCTAAACATTTCCAGTCATTACATGAGTCCTCTAGTTCAAGGACAATGGAGGAAATTCCTAACCTTGTGTTTGTTTGAATGACCACTCTGGTCCATGAGATAGAGGCGGGACGATTAGGAACAATTAGAATGAAGGAGCAACCAATCACTAAGGTTGATGATACTATCAAAAAGATAGATTTCATGCATATTGGGGATTTGAATGAAGCTCAAGATAACAATGTAGTAGGATTTGGCTACACCATTGTATATATGTATATGTATTCAATGATAGTCACCTCTGACATTACTTTTGCATGATATTTATGTATTTACATAGTCTCTTACTAGCACCTTTTTTATAATCAATAACATAATCCAATGCATAATTTTTGTGTTAAATGTTGTAGATTAATGGGGTATTTTATCTTCTCTAACTAATACTTTACATGCTTCTATTATTTTTATACATTGATGTTTCAAGGAACTAGAAGTATTACTTTTGATGCTATGATTGATTCATATCAAACTGTGATTTGTTCGTTAAGGTTCATGGCTTGCATCTTTCAGTGTTACAAATTCAATTCTAATAGGTTGTTGAGATATACAAGCATTATGCAAAAAAAGATTGTTAACACTAAATTGGTTCTATAAATCCATAAGTTCTCTAATGTAATTAATAAAAATAGTCCAATTTTAGCACACAAAAAGTTTCAATGATTAATACATGTGATTTGATAAATTTTCAATTATATATGGATAAATTTCTCTAACAACTTTAAATAGGAGTAATTTTGATTTTTATCCAAAGTTTTCAAATAAGGCTAGTAGAGAGTTTCAAATAAGGCAAGTTTGACTTTTATAGTTTGCATTATGCAAGCTTTTTAGTAGTAGGTGAAGAGTGTATATAATATGTTGTGTTTTAGAGAAATATCCATTACATATGTGTATTTCTAGACAATTATTTTGTATTCTTTCAAAACTTTTCAATGTTGTTGAAATCCAGTGCTAGTAACATGTGAGTGACATGCATATCACACTCTCAAAACTTAAAAGTGCAAGTGACATGCATATCATAGTTCATCATAGGCCTTCTAGACAAAACAATGCTAATGCATTGCGAGCATGAATGCCCTCATAGTTAAAATATCATAGTAATTTGAAAATAGTGCTAGTGGCATGCAAGTCATAGTTCAGCTATAGACTTTCCAAAAAAATAGTGCCAATGTCATGTGACCATGAAGTTTCTAAGAGTAAATATCCAAAACTAGAGTGAAAATAGTGTTGAAAATATGTGGATCACATTCATCTCATAGTTTCAAATGTAACCCATGTGATGCACTACAATGTGCATGTACTTGTAGTGCAAGTGAATAGTGCAAAGACATGTAAATTGCATGTACTCACAATGCAAGTGAACAATGCAAAGACATGAAAATTGCATGACCTTGTAGTGCAAGTGAACAATGTGAAGACATGCAAACCACATGCTCATAGTCCTCAATTATACAACTACGAAATCATTACTAGTTACATATAAGTCAAAGTGTGATCTTCTACCTTCTAGATGATCCTCTTTCTTTTGATAGCCTCAAACTCCAAATAATTGTTCCCTTTCAAAAGGCCTGATTATCTTCCGATTAGGGCTATGCTAATGTGCTAGTTACACTTTCTCATAGTTTAGCTAGGATTTGTAACTTGTTGATCCTCTAGAAGGTCTTAATGCCTTCCAATAGGGACTATAGGAGGATGGTAGTTGCATGTCCTCATAGTTTACCTAAACCTTAGTAGAGGACAGCCCTCTACCTTTTGGAGGGCATAATCTCCAAGAAATTATTCATAATAAAAAGGTATTAATACCTTTAATATGATCTTCATCCTTTTAGATGACCCTCTTCCTTCTAATAACTTAAAAGTCCAAGTAACTATTTCCTTCTAAAAGGTCTAAGTGTCTTTTTCTTAGGACTAAGGACGGGTGCTAGTTGTACTTCCTCACAGTTTAGCTACATTTTGCAACTAAATGATCCTTTGCCTTATACTAGCTACAATCTCAAAGAAATTGTTCCCTTCCAAAAGGTCTAGGTATCTTCCAGTCTAGACTATAGGAGGGCACTAGTAGCAAGTCCTTGCAGTTTGTCTAGAATTTGCAATGGGATGATCCACTGCCTTCTAGAAGCCACAATCTTAGAGCAATTATTCCCATTCATAAGGTTTGAGTGCCTTTTGGTTGGGACTATGGGAGGATGATAGTAGCATATCCTTGTATTCTGGTTAAAATTCACTACTGGATGAACCTCTACCTTCCAAAAGTCACAATCTTGGAGCAGTTGTTCCCTAGTGGAAGGATTGAGTGCCTTTCAAATGATCCTCAACCTTCCATATGACCCTCTTCCTTTAGGTAGCCTCAAATTTCAAGAAATTTTTCCCTTATAGAAGGTCTAGTTGCCTTTTGGTTGGAACTACAGGAAGGTTCTAGTTGTACTTCCTTGTAGTTTAGTTGGAATTTGCAACTAGATGACCCTCTTGTTTCTAAAAGCCATAATCTTGGAGCAATTGTTCCCTACTAGGAGGTTTGAGTAACTTCTAAATGATCTTTAGGCTTCTAGATGATCCTCTTCCTACTTGTATCCTCAAATTTCAAGTAGTTGTTCCCTTCTAGAAGGTTTGGATTTCTTTCGGTTGGAATTACAAGAGAGAGTTAGTTGTACTTCATCACAGTTTATTGGAATTTGCAATTAGATGACCCTCTCCCTTTTCGAAGCCACAATCTTAGAGTAATTGTTTCCTACCAAAAGCTCTATGTGCCTTTGAAATGATCTTCAACCTTTTAGTTGGCCCTCTATCTTCTAGAGGCCTTAAATACTTAGTAGTTGTTCCCTTCTAGAAGAGAATGCAAAGGTTGTTAGTCATACTTCCTTGCAGTTTGCCTAGAATTTGCAATAGGATGATTTTCTACCTTCTGGCAGGCACAATCTAGAAGAAATTGTTTCCTATCATAAGGTTTGATAGCCTTCTAGTTAGAACTACAAATTGCATTCCCCTCATAACCTAAAATAGAGACATGTAAAATAAAGTATGTCTAATTGCAACTCACATGTCTTCGTAGAGTGTTTGCGTAGGCTGTAAGAACATTCCACATGCATAGTTTTGCAACTCTGGTGTGTGAGAACATGTGATATGGATTTCCATTGTAACTTGAAAATTGAAAAATAATGGTTAAGGTTGCAACTCATAGTCGTTTTGTAGTCTAAAATAGAGACCTAGTTAACATAGTGCATTGAATTGTGACTCACATGTTCTCACACTTTGGAATAGTGCATGCTACTATGATTCACATGTTGTCACAAAGTCTACCTATCAGCTATGAGAACATGTGTATCGCAATCAAGTGCAAAACTTCAATGACATGTGAGATGCATGGTTTCACAACCTTAAAGTACAATGCCTTGTGTCTCTCATGTCATTGCAATCCATATGTGCAAGGTTAATACAACATGTAGGTTACCAAAAATCAAAGAAAATTTTTAAAATTGATATTGGAAATTGTTATTTTATATATTTCAAAGTCAAATACTTGTTTTGAGCATATTGTTGAAGCTTTTGTTGAATCATGAGTATCAAACTTATCTTAACATATGATCCACAATTAAGGATGCGTTATGAGAGACCAAAAATCTTGTAATAATTAATAATTAAATATATATAGAATATCAAAAATTCCACCTAGATAGAAAAAATTATGGATAATTTATTATAGATAATTTTACAAAAATGTAAAAGATATTCATTACAGCTAAAACACAACACAGATTCATTTACAAAATCATGGAAGAGATGCATTACAACATAATAGCATTTAAAAAATGGAATGCATCATGAACAATGACTATAATTAGATTTAGTTACATCGCATAATATAACTAAACCATGTTCATTGCAGTTTTCATTCTTCATATCCCACAAACACATGTTTCTTAAAACTTGATGAACTCCTAGAGGACTTAGGATTACCCATAACATGGTCTTTGAATACACTGAAACATAATCAATAGTGAAATTTAACTCTTTATTAAGTACTAAGTGATGCATATAGATTATTGTATACATTTCATATTCATATCCATTTTCTTGTTTCAGAGGACCTTCAATTGTAATTACATTTCATTTCATAGCTATTCCTTTCCTCTTTACCTTGAGTTGCATGACACCTTCAAAGAAAACAAACTCACCATCAAATAAATAGTCAATAAAACTCAACACCAATCTTCTAACTACTACAAGATTTTGTGAAGAAGGCATTGAATCATACACCACGATTTTATATGCTAGTACATCAACAACAATAAGAATCCAATGTCTACTAGTGTTCAAAAGAATATGTTTGGATTCCAAGAACTCATCCCAACACATTTTAACTTTAAGCTCTTTAACAAAATCTATTTCTATAACAAAATCATAAACTTCTTCCTCAACCAATGTACCATTTTCAACATTTATGATATTCTTTGATGTATGTCTTGACTGGTTCTTTTGAGACACCTACATCTTGCTCTTGAAGGACTTCTCATAACATTGAAACATATTATTGAGGATGAAATATTTTGTATTGTGAAATTCATGACTATCATAGAGAAACTTCTAAGGTTGTTTCAACTACATGATGTAGATATTTATGATGTCATTGTCGAGCTATTCTTTCAACCCTTTTTTATATAAAGTCTTAAAAGAGAATCTTGTGGTAACATATGGGACAAATGATATCCTCACAAGCTCTTTACTGTTAAGCATACTGAAAACAAGCAACTACATCACTCTATCAATTGTTGCATGATCATCAATTGGTATTTTCAAATAAGCATTGGCATCAACTACAAAATAGAAAAATTAGATAATAAAATTAGACTACATTTTATTATTATAGTTTCATACATATAATAAGACAATAGGGTGAACAAAAAATCAAAAATTTAAATTTTTGAACATAACATATGTAATAACAATATCAAGTTTAGTTACCTATTACTTTTTGGAAATTATTCATCTCATGGATTATTTATTCTTTTTTATGTTCAATAGAAACAAATAGTCTCCATATCATTCAAACCTGTTACACACATCAGCATTAAGGACATTAAAAAAGAAGCTTCCAAAAATGATAAAGATTTGAAGAAATATAGAAAATGTACAACATCATACCATTATTAGGGTCTTATATGATTTTTATTCTATTAGGGTGAATGTTTTTGGACATCAATGCATTCCTTAGCATGCATATTTTTGTATTTAATGCTACAATTTCATCACCCATTTTTTGATTCTAAATAATAATCTTATTCATGTAACTATTTTCATTAGCCATAGAGTTCTCTATTTTTGCCTTCATCGCATTGTTCTTTCCTAGCAACCAAGACTTATCAGATTTCAACTCCACCACAATATTCTAAAGTGTTACATTGCTTTCAAAATATTGATGTAATGTCTCAATCACATTATCTAACATGTCTTTGATTGCATTAAGAGAACATTTGTCATGATGGAACACATCTTGCATATAAGGTTTATCAACTTCTTTTACATCATATAAGCTTTCAGGCCTCTTAGACAATGATGCATTCTAGAAAATGCTATCAGCATCCAACTTCACTATATCCTGAAGTTACATAGAGATAACCTAAATCTTATGTTTCTGTAATAATTTTCTCATAATAATTAGAAAGCCAAGACACTCTCTAACATCATGAAGCTACCATGCCCTTTCACATATCTTTATCTCAAATAGTATGGTCATTGGTATATCAAAAGAAAGACTTTCATTATTATCCAATGCCCACATGAGTAAAAAATTACATTACTAGAAATCTTATCTTTGATTATTTCTACTGGAAATAAAGCTCACTACATAAATTTGGAGAGCAATAGTAACTATAGATAGCAATTCGGCTTTCTATCTTCCTTATCAAATTTTTGGGCATATTGAATTATGTTATTTTCACTTCTCTTTCATTTTTGTTCCTTGATAGTTGGCTCATTATTACATGGAACTTGTATGATATCTACAATATCATTTGCATTAAATGTGAAATTATAACCTTGTACAATGGCCTGTAAGGTATTTACCCCATTTTAGACACCATCAGTCAACCATTCATAAATATTGTAAATAACATTTCTATCATAGTAGCCTTTCATTGTCATCCAATTATAAATTCCATTTCTCTTCAATTTTTCAAAAACATCATACATTTCTAGCAACTCCAAAATAATTTTAACATTACATTCATAGACTAAGGTAGTAGTTGCAATTTTGGAAATTAATTAGCATTTAGAATAACATAACACAAAAAAAATTGATGAACAAGTGTATCAATATACTTTTGAAATGACTACAATTCAAAAAATACAACTGTTCACATAGAAGATCTCTTTGGATGTTGTCTTTAGCTTTTATCACACTCATGATTGGATATAACTTTGACAATAGCAACTGATATGAAGGTAAATTTTCATAGATAATTATCCAACTATAGCTATGATACATTAAAATTAACATTATTAGCATACATTAGAAACAATGCTTCCAGACTACATGTAGTAGTTCACTTGTAGACATACTACTAGTAAACTATGAGACACAAGTCTCTCATAATCAAAAACTGAAAACATAAAAAAAAATTATTCCATGACACTACGCATTGCAATGTGGTTGCAGTTTTGAAATATGTATAGATCTCAACAAACACTCTGAGGTTAGGTCTCTTGCAATTGGAAACTGAGAAATAGAAAAAAAAAATGCCATGAAACTGTGTATCATAGTATGCTTGCAGTCTTCCTTAAAAATAAAGTTCCATATGATTAGATTCACACTATCAATATCTAGGTTCTATTAAAAACTATGGTATCATGCGAGTGACGGTGAATCACAGGTTTTAGACTTGAAGTTCAAGTCACATAGACTTTCACTACAAAGAAAAAATAAAATGTAAGATGCATTATGTCACATAGTTAAAAGAATGTTTTTTAAAAATGTGTGAGTCATGTATCCTCACACTACGAAAAAAAATTGCGAGTCGCATAGACTCACACTAAAATTGAACCTATGAAAAACCATAAATCATAAACCCAAAGAAGCAAACACATGTTCACAATCTACTATGTATTCATAAGAAACAATTTACATTACTATTTTAAAAATAAATACAACAAAATAGCAAAAATATTTACTTGGACTGGACATGCTACTACTGAAGAAGAGGGATGTGAGGTTGCTGAAGAAGAAAAATGTAGTGGAGAAGACTAGAACCAAGTAGAGTAGAGGAGAGTAATGAGGGATGGAGCTAATCAACCAGAGTAGAGCAGAGCATAGTAGGGCACATCAGAGTAGAGAATGATGCAATAGAGCACAATATAGCGATGATAGCAATGGGAGCAGAGCACATAATGAAGCACAACAACATAATTTTGTTTTAGTGATGAGGATTGGACAAGGCAATAAACCAAAATGTAGTTCTTTATTACATTTTCATCAATGATGTAAACCTTGTCAAAGGCATTATGGGAATGCTATGGGACCATGGCCATAGGTGGATGTGGTAGGAATCCATCCGGTATTCTTGGCCTCTTGGGAACAAAAATAACCTTTTCCCAAGATCTAGTAGTAATCATAACCTATGTCATCCTAGGTCATAAATGAGACGATTGGTTTAGATGGCTATAAAATTTTTCATGGATTAGCATTATACATCATCATGCGTAATAGCCCTCAAATTGGAACTGAAAATCTATTAAGCACTACATTGAACATTGGTAATATACATGCTTTGACTTTGAAATTATTATTAATAAAAGTAGGAATTGGAACTAATGATTGAACAAGTGATGATTAAGCACCTAATCAGGCATTTGATCACAGTTGCAAGAAAATACCACATTGATTTAGAGTGGCTGTGATTTTTGCAATGACTCTATACAACTGAGGCATCTAGTGTTTGTTCTATGAAAACGTCACTATAGACTTTAGAAAATAATGCATGAGTTTTAGTGGATGTAACTACCCAATATGAAAAGCATGCATGAATTTTAATGGATGTAATTGTTGAAAACATGCAACTATGATATGAATTCATGGTCTCTACTTATGAATTTGGTAAGGACTCAATTTTGCTCTAGTCCATGATTCTATTAACTCCCAATTCCTTTATAAAAATATAATTACAACACCAAAGAAAAAAATGGTATTAAAGATAAATAATATACAATCTTATGTTTTGATTTTAATAAGATTTGAATGTGGATGTATTGTATTTGAGGAAGCACATAAATAAAAGCACGACCTAACAAATTATTTTTTTGTTCAAGGAAAAATTATTTTTTATGGAAAAAATATGCCTGTCTACATTGCAGTTTGTAGCATTGCAATTTGATGACTAGTGGTGGTGGTGGTGGCTTTGAAGAACTATTTGAACATCATTTGCAAAATCGTTTTCTAGGACATTTTCCCACCAAACATGACTAAAGCTAATCTCAGATCCCATGGTATTAACTATTCATAAGCTCCAATAGAAAAACCCTACCAGACTTGGACAAAAATGCATTCAAAATTAAGAACCAATAACAATATAATCAAACTAGTATTTCTAAGAATTTATTGTGCTATGTATGATTTTTCAAAATTTTGAAACCTAAGTAGCTTTATTAAGTTTTTGTTCTAGTTGATTATTCTTAATCATTACTATGAATTGTGTCTGTGAGTTTTCTTATTATAAAATTGTGTTGAGCTAATAGTCATGTTCACTTCCATACTTCTTAAATAAATACCAATTAGGACTTTGAATTTTAGTGCATTGATAAATGATAATCAATAAAATGTCATTCTTGTCATTTTAGTTAGCCTATAACATTACTCCTAGATTTTCTAAATTGCAATGATATGTTAAGCCTTAGTCTTGCTTTTTTTTGATTGCTTGTTTTATCACTTCTCATGATAATGTTAATTGAAATTTGGAAGTAGATTCCATCTCTTAGTGTTACTTGACATTGCAAGATTAATTCCAATTCATGCTTTTTAGTTATGATTTGTACTGCATGTACATGCAATGCTATCAAATCCTTTTATTAACATTATCAAGTTAAAGCAAAGAAAAACTTATTAAAATTATGTACTAAAAGCAAAGGGACCTACCTTGTATTCTAATCAAGTTATATACTTTCACTTTTCAGTTACATGAATTTGAATTTTTTTATAAGTCCCGACTCTTTGACCCGACTATTTGACCGATTATTTGAGGACAAGCCAACTCCGACTCCTTTATGAAATGCTGACTACCACCCGAATCTAACAACTTAAACATTGATTGGAACTAAAAATCTATTACACAACAGATACATTGAACATTATTAATATACATGCTATGAATTTAAAATCATTATTAATAAAATTAGTAACCTTCTGTTAACGTTAAAAAAAATTAATTAAATTTATCATAGTATTTTATTTATGTCAAATATCTATATGGCAAGAAAAACATATATATAATTACAATAAAAATATAATGTTTATGAAATAGATTCTTTACATTAATTTTCATTTTCATGACCATGACTTTAAAAACCAGCCCATGTGTAATCCTTTTGTTTTAACATTCTGTTTACAATTGCAATATAACTCTATTTAAAACCATTTTCAATAAAAAAAAATACCTCAATAGATGCAAAAATAGAGTCGGCAATATGAATAACTAAGAAAATTAAAAAAACTTCATGCAAGGAGGATCATTGAGGATCATTTTGGTGTTGTTCTTCAGTCAAAATTATATATCGCTATATTTTCAGTAATAGAATGTTTTGAATTTTTATTCTTAATTCTAAATCATTTTTTTATAGGTTTCAGCTTTAACATGTGTCTAGGTCTACTTTATATTTTGAATATATGAAAAAGATTTTAAATATGTTTTTGCTAAGTTGTCAGGCATTATGTCATCTAAAAATTGGTTCTTGGGTTAAAGCTAATCAGGTTAGGGCTAAAGTGTTAGATACTCTCAAATACTAGATAAATTTTGTAAAAAGCCTGACAAAATTTTTTTTAAATCGTCAAAGTGATAATCAACAAGAAACTAATCTCATTGTCCATAAAAACGGTAATTAATATTTAAGAAACTTTACTTAGTTCAATAAATATTTTAATTTAAATGAGCTACTGATTGTTGATCATAATTTCATAGCTTTCTATGTTTCCCTCGATAACCTTGGCATATACCGCACTGCTGTTCATTCACACGTCAGTGATTTCCGTGTTTGTTTAAACCTATTTGGCTGTTTTAAGAACCACTGGTCGGATTGAAATGTTGGTGCACCTAACTTTAGTTGCGATGATTTTTTTATGCATAATTTAAGATGTATAGTATGCATTTCCTTATATTTACAGATTATTTAACTTCTGAGGCGTAGATTCGCTTCTATATTTATCTGATTTCACTTATTTAGCGACTTTTAAGCGTTTTCCATGGATTTGTATGTTACAAATGCATAAACTGTGGGCATAATGTTCATTTCATTTTCATTATTACTTTAACTTCAAAAGCATAGTTTTTTAAGTATATCAGAAATTTTGTCAGACCTGAGTTAAGTCAGCATAGATAATTGATTTTTCAAGTTCTTAATATCATTTTGTTAAGTATCTATTAATGTTTCCAACTCTCATCCTTTAACTTGAAGATCATGAATAATAAGCTAAAGATCATCAATAATATTTTCCAACTACTTCAAATGATTTTACAATACCAAATTTTAAGCCAATAAAAGCTTATGATTTTTCCTTAAATTTAGCTCTCGTATATAAGGCACATCCATAAGGTCCACAATTTCTTGGATCAATCTCTTCTTCTTTGTAGCAAGTAAGTAGTAAAGGATCAAATCATTGACCTTCAATAATTGGCCCTAAATATGTTACACTTTCTCAAGGGATTTAGCAATATCCCTTTCAACTACAACCTCTTTGTACATTTCCTTGTGCATCTAATTATGCACTTAACTCTTTAGATTATTATCTCAAATTGGTTCATCATGAGGATCAAGACTACAAGAAACAATATTGGAATATTCTCTCTTTTTCATTTTTTTCATAGCAATAACCATCTGCATAGACCATAAGCACAAATCACTACTCACTTACAATGAACTATGCCTTAGTACTCACAACATTCAACATAGTAAGAGTACATGACATCCATTACATATTAGTAGAAGTGTAGTGAGAATTCCTTAGGCATCATTCATGCATAAAGACTTAGTACACACATGAGATACCACAACATAGTAAGACAAAATGACATCATAACAAGATAACAAGGACTAATCCTATACTATGCACATCTAGCCCTATGCTCCCACTTTAATGAGAAGGAATAGTGCTTGAGTTGAAAGGCCAAATCCCCTAGTAGCTACTAATAATTCATTTAACTCTCTACCTCTTTTTGAGAAATGTTAAGCTCATGCATATATTTGATGTGAATCTTATCAAAATTTTGTAATTCAAGCACATTTTTAGAAGCATTTGTTGCTACTAATGCCTCTTGATGAGTAGTACAAGGCATAGCTATAAGATTAAAATAATAAATTTTTAATTATAAAAAAATTTCTTTTTATGTGCTACCATAGATGAAGATCCATTAGTAGCTATAGAATTAATCGTTTTCAAAGATAACACTATATCATTCAACATGTTTTTAATAGCTAGATATACTATATCTCCTTTTCCATCAAATATTTGAATTAAATGAAGAACTATTAATTTTGGAAAACCTTTACCTGGTAAAGGCAAGCATATTGAATATACAACTAAATCTTTTTCTAGACTACAATAAGTGATTTCATATAACATATCTGAAATCCATAACTCAATCCAGAGGTAAGTGAACTTTAGCTTTTGTTTTGATAGTAACTTCAATCATTTCTTATATTGGAAACTTGTGATTCTTCTGTTACTCTAAGTTGATTATAAGATATTGATGTGATTAAGAACTGTTCTTTATTTAATTTTTGTTGCTTTATCATTTTATTTTCCTTAGATTATGCTACTTAGTGTATAAGTCAGGTTCTATATTTTATTTTAAATTTACTATTGTTTCCTCTACATTCTTAGTACATTTTATTCATTTTCATTTCTAATATCTATATTACTATATTGTAAATTTTTTTAAGTTCATTCATATCAATTATTTCAACTTTCATTTTGCTCATATTTTAATATTAAGCTAGATCTATTATATCCCATTTCAAAAAAATTTATGTTATTATATTGTTTCCATCTTGTTAAATGTTTCACCATCACACTTTACTATTTTCATTATAAATATAAACTTAGATATTATTTTTATTTAGAATTAATCTTTGGTTTAAGTTTCTACACACTATTACATTTTACCAATGGAGGTTATTCTTAGGTTTTTGTACCCATATGGGAGACATCCTAGGCTTTTCTCTCTTAAAACAAGTCTTTGAAGGATATTTTCTGCAACCAAAACTTACACATCAATAGGGTTTTCATCATCACTTTTTCAAATATTTATCCAATGAAGATGTAGAAAGATTATGAGGATAGGCTATAAATTCACAAAGAGCTTCAACCTCTATTGACATCTTCTCAACTTTAAGAATCATAATATCATATTGTGTTTATCTCTTTATTTTAAATTCATTAAGAAAAAAAAAGCTTTAGAGTTTCTTGTATTTAGTTTTAATACTTATTTAATAGATTAGAACCCCATACAACATATCTATAAAAAATAATGTGTTAAACAGTGGCATGATAAAGTTGTTTTTATATCACTAGCTTTTCCTAATGGTAGTCTTTTCATTCCATAGACTATGTTATCAAAAGAAATGAATAGTGTATTATCACTACTAAGAAATGCTTTCATTTTATTACTAATAGGAAATAAAACCTAATAAAAATTTTGAGTACCTTTAACAAAGAGAGCATAGTTTGTTCTACTATTACTTGGAATTAAATGTCAAACATATTTGGGATTCTAAAAGTAATTTATCTTTCTATCATAAATTTGTTCTTCATAGTACAAATCAAATTTTAATGAGTTGATAGTTTTTAATGACTTTTGAGTCTTCAATAAAATTCTAGTTGTCAAACATTCTTCATCAAATAATTATTGATTTTTTGCATTTTGAACTTTAAACATATTGAGGATAATTGTAATTGGAGTTTTTGTAAAAGTCACATTTCAATTCTAAATCTTCTAAATTTCATTTTGAAATTCCTCCATTTTTGTTGTCATTTTGAAGTGATTTTATATCTTGCAATATCTAATATATTGTATATCTATTAATAACATGAAGTATAAAAGGGGATAAGAAGATTCAATTATTTCTTCACATCCTTTAAAACATTTGATGTTGCTAATATCTTCTAAAGTAGAAAGCAAAAAACATGGTAATAGAGTAACCTTGCAATCCTACAAAAGGGATGCTAACTAATTTTGAATATTCATTAATGTTAGTTAGAATCAATAGATATAGTCCTTATTCCTAATCAAAAAAAGGTTTTTCCCTATGACTGTATTATTTTTCTTTAGAACATTGATTTCATCTATCACTTTTCTTATATTTTAAGAAGAATTAAGGATTCCAATGACTAATAGGGATCTAATCAAAACTAATTCTGGCATTACATTTACTACAAAGATAAATGGTTTCTCTTTGAAAAAAATTAATAGTATCAATGCTAAAGGATTATAATGAAAAATCCTATGACAAATCTTCTCATTCTTGAAAAGTAGATTCTCTAGTTGCACAATTTCAATAGATAAGAATAACAATGATTTCTATATTAATATATTTACCCAAACATACTAACTCTATTTCATCAACCTTTCTGATTTGAACTTAAATATAAAAAGTTCTCCTATGATTGAATTTCTTTTCTTCAAAGCATCAATTTCATTATATACTTTTCTCATATTTTAAAAAGCATTGAAGATTTTTGTGATCATGAACAACCTTAATGTTTTGCAAAAGCTATTAGCATTCCAAATGCCAAGAAATTGGAGTATGTCATGACAAAATAAATTAATTCAATGAATAAAAATAACACATGGAAATTAGTACAACTTCCATCAAGTAAGCATTGAAACACTTATGTCAATAAGTAGCAACCCTAAGGGCATGGATGTTGAAACCTTGAAATTTTTTTATAATATTCACCTCCTTTAGTCAAATTAGAGCTTTATAACTTGGTATTATCTACCAGAGTTAAATCCATTACTTCAAGTTTCTAAATAATTACAATCCTAATGATTCAATTCACTCTGGGGTGTTAGATCTCAAAAAATGAATAATATGATTAAAAAGTTCAAATTATATCAAATTAATGAAGAGAGAGTCTAAAGAGAAAGCCCAACATTTTTGGGAATGCCTTTTCAAGTTTTCAGCATTACAACCAATCATGAAAAACCTCTCCTTTGTGATAGAAAAAATATCAAGCCTTGTCCTTATTCAAAAGCACCCTGAAAAGCTAGATTAGTTGGAAAAAGCTATGATTAATAACTTATTATTGATTTTAATCAAATTTTCACTTATTATCAAACATTGTTTTATCAAGGTTGTTCTAATTTAAATTTGAAGCTAGAATAACTTGTTATTAAAAATGCATTTTTGCATAGGAATCTTGAATAAGAAATTTATTTTAACTAAAAGGCTTCTTCCTTTTTGTTCTCTATGCTAACATCAAGCCAAGTTTTCCTAGGAAACTCCCTAGGCTAGAGGCATAGCTAGTGCAAAGGGTGCAAATAGATGCAACTATCAGGCTTTAAACCCAACATCTTCAAGTACAAAGTTGGGTGTGCTAATCATTTGGCCAATGACCTATGCACATCAACTAGAATGTTTTATTAGTAAAAATTTATAATTTGGTATATAAATTAATGAAAAGTTTATGACTTAATGTAGATTTCTAAGTGGTATAAAATTTTCATATATTTACAAAGAAAAAAAATATTTAAGATGTTAATTTAATCACTTGTTTTAGGCATTTAGCAAGTGGCACATTAACTAATTTTCTACTTTAAACATATTATTACTCAAAAGCTCAATTCTTAACATTCAAAGAGAATTTTTGGGAGGATCAATAAAACCCTAAACTTCTTAGTAGCTCCACTAAGGCTCAAACTCGTATCTTCCAACTTATGAAACAAGTATCTTACCATCACTCCAAATAATGAATATAGTCATTTTAATACTTTATGTAACAATAGAATTTGATCTTTATCTAATGGATTTGATTTATTTCTCTTTTATTTTTTTAAATAAATTTGATCTCTCTAGAATTTCACTATGGGAGGTTCTAAATTACTTTTAAATTCTTTAATTGATATTAAAATTTTTATTTCGATTAATGAAAAAATTTCTCTTGATTCTCAAAATGAAAATTTATATATTAGTGAGAAAAAATTTGTGAAGTCTTCTTCTACTAATGATTGATGAGATACGGTTTGTTGTGTTGACTAGGCCCCATCAACTAGGCATTGTCAATGTAGTTTGTTGCCTCGACTAGGCCTCGTAGACTAGGCCTTGTTGATGTAATCTATTGCATTGACACAACCTCATCGACATAGTGTCTATTTTTTCCTATAAATACACATGCTCCAACCATGTATTAGCATTCCTTGTTCAATAAAGTAGCCAAACTCTTCTAGTTTTATTCTGTTGTCTTAGAGAATAGTCAGTAAGTGCCTACAGTGTGGATTGGAGTCAGTTGTATGACATCTTATTAAAGTAACAATGTACCTGGACACATTCCATGAACAACAATAACATCAAGATTGATTCTTATTCATTGTAGCACTTTGACTTAGATTAAATTTACTTTTAATGCAATTTATGTTTCATGTACTTAGTTAATAGTTACATTTCCATGCATATTAATTAATTGGTGGAATGAGTGTGACCAGTTTTGAGCATAAACACATTCATTTGGTAATCCCAGTAGTGTTATTGCTTGGTTCACCCAATAGCATAGTGCTTAGTAATCCTAGTAGTGGACACGTGGGTTTAAGGTGTGTATGGTAAGCTAGGAACAGACACTCATCATCCATAGGTTACTTTAGAATTTACTTTCAATTGTTAATAGTTTAAATAATTGATTTCTTTATTATCATTAAGAGTAGCATAAGGTCGAAACAACAACAAGAATCATATGCCTCACTCTGGGCTAAACCATACATGAGAAAGCTACCACTAGTCTAAGTGGGAAGACAATGAACTACGATCAAGGCATAATGATCTAGATGCCACAACTAGTCCCATCCATGGAATTTGAATGGATCATGTGTGAACACTTGTGATTCATATGGTTGGATGTAGGGGATACCTTGTCACTCATCATTAGCACCATTGTCGAGGACATTGCTAGTTATCTAGATTAGTTATATCATACATGATTGCTATAAATGCATTAATGAACTATCTTTGGGAAAATACTAAGTCACAGAAATCATACACCAACAACAATGTCTCTTTCAAAAGGAAGAGATAATGCATCATATGAAGAGAACATTCATTGGAGAATAAATGAGATATATACTGAAGAAAATTACAGTGACCAACCTCATGCACGGGTTTCATATGTTCATGAACATCCTAATGACACTCAAAGGCCACATTCACCTAAGACAGACAACCCTAGAGAAGATGAACTAAATCTTGGACTAGGGAAGGCCTCAAGGCCTAGGACCTCCTTAAAACCTGAAAAAGATAAATCAAGGGACTACGTAAAATAACATCAAAGCCATGGAAATCCTCCTAATTCCTCATATTTCTCTTCCTCTTCAACATCTAGTTCTAACGAAGATGAATGTAGGTATAGAGACAAAGCTCCATTATGAGGTTGAAATGAGGGTACAAATCAAAATCTTGGGAAAAATCAAAGACCTCAATGTGAACAAAACCAAAACCATCACAATCAGGAAAATAGAAATAGCAATTTTTACCACACCATTTTCAATGATGATGAAGCCTTGTTGGCCGCTAAGAGCCTAATCCAAATCACATAGGTAGTTAACATACCCCATAGGCATGGTAGAGAAAGTTGCATAAAAAGGCTCAATATGAATAATATCGCTAAATTTTTGGAAGGCTATGATTATGATCCACAACATCACTTATAAGTCTTCCATGATGCTTGTGCCTTGCAAAATATTGAAAATAAGTGGTAAAATCTTAAGCTATTCATTGCACACTAATAGACGAAGTTAAAAGTTGGTATAGATCATTGCAACCAAGTTCCATCCACCAGTGGCCCACAATGGTATAATGTTTTAATGAAAAATACCAAACCTATGCAAGAGTGTCTAATCTAAGAGAACAAATCCAAGGGTGAAAGTAAGAAAATCATGAACCCTTGGATGTGGCCTTGGATAGATACTATTCACTACTACATAGATGTCCTAGCCATGATTTCTCTCAAAAATAGCAACTTTTCCACATCATAGATGAGCTTCGTAATGAAACAATGGAGACTCCTTGGGATGTATGCTCAAGGTCAATTATATGAACTAAAAGCCCATCAGATACAAAAGCCAATTGAGTAGGTGGCAAAAGAAGAAGAAGAGCTATGTAAATAAGAGAATGTTGAGAAAGATCACTAGGATCCAACTCTTCAAAGAAGAGGGTCCATATCTATGATGAGGACAAAGAGGTAGCTCCGAATGAGGTGATATCACAACAAACCTTGCCACTATAATAATCTCTTAATGAACTCTAAGCAAGGCTAAATAGGATGTTCGAGTGGATAAATGAGAAATCTACAACTTTTGTAGAAACTATAGAGGAGAAGATAACACACAACAAAAAGTGGAAAATGAACCAAGAGATAGGTAAGAACACTGATTAGCAAAAGGAAAAAATAGCTTCAGAATAAGAGGCTATCAACTCAACCACTGAAGAAGATGATGGATATGACATCTGCATATATGACCATCCAAAGGGCTATTGCCTAGTCATGTTACATTTACATGAGTATTGGGCTTTTGCATTGAATCCCAAATTCATACAAAGGTAAATGCCCAGGAAATTACCTTTCTCACAAGGTAATTATAGAAAATCCTACAACCAATTGTACTATCCTAGTGGGACTTCTTATCATCCCTAAAACTAATATCAACCATAGTGGCAAAACCCATAGTGGTGAGGAAGGCCAACATCAACCCAACACTACTTTACTACTAGCTAAACTCATATAGATATTATGTTCAACAACCTATGTCTCCAACTAGTTCTACATCCTTTACTTCAAATCACTACTACCACTATCCTAAATATCATTATGATACAACATATTTTGAAGGATCACCATCTCACACCTCTCATTCTTCATCATATTCTCAATATCCTCATACTTCCCTACATCATATATCAGCACCAACAACACAAGAAGGTTCAACATCATGAAATCAATGAGAGAATGCCACTTGTGTTGTTAACCTACACAGAAATGATAATGCTAGTAGATCTTCACCACAATCTCAAAAACACCCTTTCTTTAGGACGGTTCCCACGTGTAAGCACAACACTTGTGGACCTACTAACTCATCCAAACTAGCAAAATGCCAATCAAGTGCAACACCCTTCCTTTTAAACCAATGTTCTCTAATCCTATGCAAAGGCCAACATCCATTGTTTCTCCAACACCTAATAGAATTGATGAACCTATTAGTTTGAAGAGACAAAAGAATGCATGCATCACCACTAATAGTAAAGGGTGCAGTTGTGGGCAAAAAATTCAAAATATTAACATAACTCATAACAAAGCTTAGGAGTAGGTGTCTGAGCAAAAACCAATCTACATAGTAGCGACTAAACTAGAAGACACCTAGTGGCTTGAAAATGAGAATATAAAATTGTTTCAAAAATGCATGAAGGAAATTGATCCACTTATTAGTTCTCAACATAAGAAAATGGACCAAACAGAGGACTTAGATGCATATATTTTACACTCTAATTATACATCGAAAAAGGATATTAAACACAAAGACCTAGGGATTACAATAGAAAGTCAAGGAGAAGAAGAAAATACATATGGATTCTCCAAAATAGAAATATCTTAAAGCCCAGATGAAGATACATCTCCAAATGATCCAAAAGAGACTATTACCAATGTTAGATGTTCTATCACATGATTAGTTAAATAAGTAATAGTGATAAATGGAAACCCAGTGGTGTATAACTAAGGGATTGTGCAATCTATCTATTAAATGTGAAACCATAAGATTAGTTGTGGGGGAGAAGCTTCATTTTGGTTTAAGAACTAATAATTTTTTTTTACCTTTTTTGTTTTACAATTTTTTATCATTTTCCTATTTCTCCCAAAATTTTCTAATTCTTAATATTTTTCTCTTTTCTTGAGTCATTTCCTTTATGTTTTATGAATGAATTTTATATTTCCATTAATAATATTGCCAAGTCATAATGTAGAAGTCAATGCTATGTGTTGGGGTTTTTTTTCTATGCTATTAAGATTATTGGGTAAGTAATTGTGTAAAGTAATGAGAGCACCTCATCCATCCCTTGCATTCTATGAATAAAAGGTATTTTTCATGGAAAAAATTTGGTTATTATTTAATGAAACTAAAATTAATCAATGATCATTGTACCTTGAAGAAAGAGGGAATGACCAAGTGGGAATGGTAAGGGTGTGACCTCAAGGAGACTTGTTGGGTTTTCTTCTTGTCTTTCTTCGTGTAGTTTATGATTCCTCTTGGAATGTATCATCACCTTTGGTTTCAATTGTTTGAAAAATTGTGTGCTTCTAAAGTTACACTTACTAATCATGAGGGCTAGGGATGTTTGCTTTGAAATTTTGAAATTTTTCTAACATCCTATTTTTGAAGATCATGATAACTAATAGCAATTGATCAAAATAATGTGAACAACTTTATAATTTTAGTTACCTCATATCATTGGGCATAATATGATGTCATCATCGTGTGCTTAAATTAAAACTAAGGGATCCAAAAAGGGTTAATTATTAAGGAAAATTTACCAAAACTAATGTTGATCCTTTCATGACTATAGGTGATGCTAAAAGAAATGCTTAATGAAGAAGGTCTTTACCAAGCATGAAAATGAAACTAAGAGGGGGATAATGAAGGATATGGCCATGGATAAATTGTAGCACATATAAGATAGTAGCTCAAGCATCACATGTTTACTAGATCCATGGGATGATGAGAAGAAATTTTAGTCCATCCTTCAAGAATGTTCCACATGACTAGAGAAGCATCAACATAACAATCTAGGTTGAAAGCGTACCACTACTAGCTGCAACAAGAAGAATAATCTTCAACAAATTTTTGAAGACCTATGCAAATTTTGTAATCTTTAATGTCTATCTAGTGTTTTTGTCACTCTATCATTTTTTATACATCCACTAGAATAAAATTTTTTAATACAACACTCAATTTTGTTATGTCTATTTTGTCTTGTTTTGTTATGTCAAAAGCCAATCAATAATGTCATACCTTCCCAATTTTGTAAAGAACTTGTGGACAAGTTTTCAGTCAATCATGTGGATATGATGAGATACAGTTTGTTGCATCAACTAGGCCCTATTGACATAGTTTATTGTGTTGACTAGGTCCCATCAACTAGGCACCATTGACTAAGCCCCATCAATGCAGTTTATTGCATCAATGCAACCCCATTATAAAGAAGTGTCTATTTTTGGCTATAAATATGTGTTCTCTTACCATGTATTGGCATTCTTTGGTTACTAAAGAAGCCAAACTCTTGTAATTTTATTCTATAGTCTTAGAGAACAGTTAGTAAGTGCCTGCAGTATGGATTGGAGTCAGTTGTATGGCATCTTATTCAAGTGGCAATGTACTTGGACACATTTCATGAACAACAATAAGATCAAGATTGATTCTTATTCATTGCAGCACTTTGACTTAAATTAAATTTACTTTTAATGAAATTTATGTTTCATGGACTTAGTTAACATTTATGTTTTCATGAATATTAATCAATTAGCAGAATGAGTGTGACTAGTTTTGAGTGTAAAAACATATTTTTTTAGTAATTCCAGCAATGTTATTGCTTGGTTCACCCAGGAGCATATCACTTGGTAATTCCAGTACTGGATATGTGGGTTCAGGACATGTATGGTAAGTTGGGAATGAACACTCATCACTCGTAGGCTAGTTTATACTTTACTTTTCATTATTAATTAGTTTAAATAATTGATTCCTTTATTATCATTAGAAGTAGTATAAGGCCAAAGCAACATCAAGAATGATATGCCTCACTCTAGACTAAACTATATGTGACAAAGCTACCATTAGTCCAAGTGGAAAGACAATGACTTATGGTCAAGGCATAATGATCTAGATGCCACAACTAGTCCCATCAATGGAATTTGATCAAATCGTGGCTAAATGCTTGTGATTCTTATGGTTGGGCAAAAGGGATACCTTACCACTCATCAATGATGATGCAACTAAGGTACCTAATTTTATTATCTATCATGATATAAACAAGTTATTGGTAGCTAATTTAACATCATGACATGTATTCATTAAAATTTTGAGTTACCTACCTTGTAATTGATTTTTTGATTTGCAATTAAATGATGTTATATAAAAGCATGACATTTTAGTTATTTAAGCTAGGTATTATTCTCAATTTTTTCTATTTGTTAAGCTAGCCAATGCTTTGATGATATAGCCTACCATACATATAAGTAGGTAGTGTTGATCATTTATGAGTAGACTTTAGATTTTGATGTCCAATCTAAAGAATATTCTAAAGTTTCATATTTTCTCAAGCTATTTAATATTCCATTAATTTTTTTGAGAGCTAATAAGGATGTCCTCTTAGTTACATTAAGCATATTAAATCTATTTCCACATAATTTAATTCTCATAGAGGTTTTTTTTCTATTGAAATCAATCTTCTTTATTGTAAAAAAGAATTGGTATTATAAATAGATGAAAATAATTATATTAAAATCTTCATAATTATTATAATTTTTATCATTGTGAATGATATTTGTTTAATGTTTGCTCTTTTCTCCTCAAGAAAAAAAGCTGTTGAGGAAAAGAGAAAAGGTTTTTAAAGTGAGAATGAAAAGAAAATAATTTGATGTTGAACAAATGAATAATAAAGATAGTGTCAATGATACGAATGATCAACTAGTAATGAATAAACTAGAGAATACAAAAACCTTTGAAAATACTTCTACTTTCACTAAAAGAAGTAGTAATCAATATAGACACACACATAGTGTATAACAAATTTTTTTTCTTATGTATGAAGATTACTATCTACTCAAAGATGAAATATTTGGTTAAAAAGTGGTATTTAGAAGATGCCAAAAAGACTTGACATAAGATCAATTGTGATGGACATTATATGCCAACATTTACTTTTGTACCTTTTGCTCTTACAAAAGTTGGTATTTTCGCAAAGCTTTCTATCACTATATAGAATTTTTTTTTGTTATTTTGAATTCAAACATAGGTATAAAAAATGATGTAAATGTTGTTAGAACTATGACCATCCATTCTACTAATAATTAATTTTCCTCTCTAAGGTTTTTGAAGAATCTATTGTAAGATTGTTCATGGTACGAGGGTTGCACCTCAATAGATCCCAACAAGATGAAATCCATAACTTTTAGTAAATCTAGCTTAGAAAATAAGAACACAATCAATTAGAGAAACATTCCATCCTTTTTATTATGAAAATTCTCAAAATACATAGAAAATACATCAAAGAGAGGAGCCAAGCTAACTCACAACTCACCCAAGGATCTTAGAGGCCACACTTGTCCCTTTTCAATCCTCAATTGCTCACAATGGAGCCCAAGCTCAAGACAAGATGCTTATAAGAGATTTTCCTAAAATTTCTCAAGTAGTCTCCCTTGCCTCTCACTTAGCTTCCTTGCATAAGCTCTCCTCCCTCATCTCTCACAAGCTTTCTCTCCAACTCATGGTTATGGTTATGCTCTTTATAGCCACAACAATGGTGAATTACACCAATATTTATAAACAATTGGAACTTAAAAATCCTAGAAAGCGTTCCTCAACTCAACTTGAGGTTTTTTAGATCTTTCCCAAGTCTTCTCACCTTTTCTCCAATTGTTTTTACTTGCTTTGGATATTTCCATCTTGCTTTAGCTATTTCCTAAATTGGAACAAGCATTTTTGGAAGTTTTCCTATGCATCTAGGTCATCTCTAACTTTATTGGGATGTCTACTGTGAAAACCCAACACTTAGGTGAGACATCTACTATTTTTATAAACATCTAATCTAGTCCTTAGATGTCTAGACTTAGATGTTTACAATTATATTTAGACATCTATCTTGTAATTGCCAAAAATAAAAATGCTTGTTTTGATGCTTGGAACCTCTGGGTGCCTCCAAACAAGTTTTGATAGATCCTGGAACTCCCTAAACTCATTATAATGAGCCAAAAACACCCTAAAACATGCCAAAACATCCAAGAATCATCCTCAACAAAATCAACACAAAAGGCACATAGCATGTAGGGTAGCACAAGGGGATCTAAAGAAGTGTTCCTACACTAGCTCTACCACTCTTAAAAATATCATGCTTCATGATGTTTCACAACTTGGAAGGTATCATGCCTTCATGACTCAAGGCCATCACAATAATCATGATTCAATGCATTACAAACATGAGAATTAATATCATTGGAGGTTTGGTTTTGAGCTTTCCTTGCTCATGAAAGCTTTTCCTCATTCCCCACCATACTTCCTTTATTTGATTATCTCCTTGGAATGCTTCCCTTGCATCATCATAATGACTCAAACCTACATAGAAGTGATAAAAAAATATGGAAAAATATTTCTTAGTATAAATCCATGAAGTATGCCTTTTTGCCCTATGCCCCAATAGCAATAGCATTTTTCCACTTGCTACCAATTGATCTTACTTATTCTTCCTACATATTTTTGCCAATACAAAATTTAGTCTAGCACCTACACAAGTTTCCAAAATCATTAACCAATATACTACTACCATCAACACCCAAGAGTGAACAATAGCACAATCATGCTTCTTCTCATTCATATGAGACTCCAAGTAATCAGTCATAGCATCTATATCAAATGCATCCTCTTTAGTATCAAAGAAAATTTCATCATCACAAATAGCATTCACCGTTACAATATCCTTACAACCAGGAAACATCAATGTAGAATTTAAATTACCAACCTTACTATCAATAATAGTGGACAATAACCTAAACTTTTCGTCACACTCCAACTATTATTTTCACCAACCAAAGCAACCTCATTATCATAATTACAAGGTCTACAAAATATGAGATTTGAACAATGAATAGGAAATACATCACAATGAAATTTATCATGAAAACTCCTAATGGAATAATCAATAAGGTACTATTCCTTAACTTTCTTATAATGATTCTTCATTAACCAATGAAGTTTGTACGGATTAGGATGAGGAATTATGGTTCACTTCAATGACTTCACTACCTTGGTAGAAATCACATTTTCTTGTGCTCTATCATCAATGAGCACACTCAATTAATAACCCTTAACATCACAATGAGTTTTAAATAAAATCTTTCTCATAACATCCTCATTGGTACCATCTAAAGAAAGTACGACTATTCAATTCACTTTGATGAATAATATGTAAAGGCTCATGCTCACTTACCTTCTTTGAACATTCAAGTTCATCATCTTGCATAGTTTGAATTTGATTACACTAATAGGAATTCTTCCCCTTGAAGGAGAAGTAGAATCTATTTCATTCTTTGCCTCATCTTCATAATCCTCCTTGGATGATTTCTTTGACTTATGAGTAGTGTCTTTCTCATCCTTTTTCTTATGATCTTTGTCCCTCTTTAGGGAATTTTTTTTTGTTTTCCACTTCAACCTTGTGGACAAGATCATAGGCTTCATCAAGATCATCAAGCTCATAGAATGCTAATTATTTATAATATGGAATCCTTAATCCACTAATGAAGCTAGAAGCTTTCTCATGCTCAATCCAATGAACATTAGCCATTTCTAGGGCTTTACAAAATTCAACATAAAAATCTCTTACCTCTTGATCTCCTTGTCTGAAAAATCTTAGCTTCCTGATGACTTCATGATTAAAGGATGTCCTCTTAAATTTTTTCTTTAGCATCAACTCCATGAGTTGCCAACTCTCAATAGGTATTCCATGTTCTCCAAGGTATTTGAGACATTCCTTGTTTGACCATTTAGCTACCAATTTTTCAGGTTTTCTCTTAATAACATGAATAATTGTCTCACTAGAAAGTTTCTCAACAAGAAAATACTTATAGTTGTAAGGCAAGAAAGAAAGAAAGATGGAAATTTCCACATGAGGAACTCTTAAAGAAATTCTTACCATCTTTACAAACCTTTCATAATTATTTTTCTCATTATTAAAAGGAAATCTTAGCTCATACCTTTGAGTTATAGACCCGTATCTCCTTGGAGTTCTTTGATCATGTCTTCCTCTAGATCCTTACAACAGTGCAAAAGGATTCTTGTCTTCAATCTCCTCTTCACTTCTTCTAGAAGTTCCATTGAAATATTAGTGATTTTCGATCCTTACTTTGGGAATACCTTCTTGGATTCTATCCACAAAAACCTTGAAGAAAGTTGTGAGTTCTTGAATCCCTTGTCCAAGACCTAGATTAGTCTTCTTCTTAGGAGTTATACCTTTCTCTCAACTCTTGCAGATATGTGGATTCCTTTGAATCTTTGCTCTAATACAAATCTTGTAGAGGAATTGCACCTGAATAAATCTTGATAGAACCCAATCCACAACTTTCAAGCAATTATAGCTTAGAAAATAAGAACAACAAAATAAACTATAGAAACATTCCCTCTTTTCTATTATGAAAATTTTTAAAATACATCAAAGATGAGAAGCCAAGCTCACTCACAACTCTCCCAAGGATCTTAGAAGCCATACTTGTCCCCTCTCAATTCTCAATTTCTCATAATGGAGCCTAAGCTCAAGACAAGATAATTATAAGAGATTCTCTTAACCTCTATCAAGTGGTCTTCCTTACCTCTTTCTCAACTTACATGCATAAGCTCTCCTTCCTCAACTCTCATAAGCTTTCTCTCCTACTCATGATTAGGTTTATGCTCTTTCTTGCCTTGACAATGGTGAATTACATCAATATTTATAAGCAACCAGAAGATAAAAATCCTATAAACCTTTCCTCAACTTAACTTGAGGTTTTTTAAATGTTTCCCAAGTATTCTCACCTTCTCCTTGGGTATTTTCATCTTGCTTTGGCTATTTCCTAAATTGGAATGAGCATTTTTAGAAGTTTTTCCATGTGTCTAGGTCATCTCTAACTTTGTTGCAATGTCTACTATAAAAACGCAACACTCAAGTGAGACATCTACTATTTTTGGTAGATGCCTAATCTAGTCCTTAGATGATGAATCATTAGTTGGCCGGGTTATCTGATAAAAAGTTAAATTTTTGGTTGGCTCCAATAATAAGGCCCTAATGTCAGAGCCAAGATGTGATGTCAGGTATTTGATGTCACAGGATATACACCAGCCTATAAATATAGTGCTTGGGCTCACGATTTCCAATCAGTTTTCAAGTAGTTTTTCATAGTTTTTTCAATAGAGTAGCTGAATTATTGTAGTTTTATTTTGTAATCTTAGAGAATAGTTAGTGAGTGCCCACAAAGTGGATTTGAGTTAGTTGTACGAAGTCTTTTTTGAGTGGCAATGTACCTAGACATATTCCATGAACGACAATAACATTGAGATTGATTCTTATTCATTTTAGCACTTTTGACTTAGATTAGATTTACTTTCCATGCAATTCACTTTTCATGTACTTAGTTAATATTTACATTTTCATGCATGTTAATTAATTAAGCACATAAGTACAATCTCTTTGAGCATCTATATGACTCTTGGTAATCCCAACAACACTTGACATTTGGTAATCCAACAACGTTATATTTGTTCAGGATGTGCATGAGAAGTGGGATTGAATACTTATGTTACAATAGTTGATTATTAATTAGCAATTAGATTAGTTGAATTAATTACAAATTGAGCTTAAACCTATTGTTAATCATAGAATAATAAAATATAAAATAATAAAAATCATACGCATCACTTTGGACTAAACCATATATGACAAAGCTACTGCTAGTCCAAGTGAGAAGACAGCTAACTGTGATCAAGGAATAGTGATCTAGATACCACAAATAGACCCATCCATGAAATTCAATTGAATTATGCATGAATGCTTGTGATTCATATGGTTTGGTGTAGGGGTACCTCACAAATCATCATTAGACATCTATAATTCTAGGTAGATGTCTACATTGAAACATCTACAATTCTAGTTAGACATCTATCCTATAGGTGTGGAAAATAAAAATGTTCATTTTAATGCTTGAAATCTCTGAATGCCTCCAAACAAGTTTCCATAGATCCTAGAACATCCTAAACTCATCAAAATGGGCCAAAAACACCCCAAAACATGCCAAAACATCCATAAAAAAATTCTTAACAAAATCAACACAAAAGACACATAGCATGTAAGGTAGAATAAGGGGATTGGAAGAGGTGTCCCTACACTAGTTCAGCTAAGTAGATATCCCTATAATTGAAAAGTTATTTCTTTCCATGTTGTTGTTGCACTTGTTGATTAAAGATGTGATGCACTCTTCTTTTTTTATTTGGCTTATTATTAAATATTTTTTTAAAATCCAACACCACCCTCTCCCAACCTCTCTTAGTAAAATATTTTTATGCTATGAAAGTGGTCCTTGAAAATATCTAGTTTTTTATTTACATATTTTGTTGGATATTATGATATTAAGAAATCCACTATAGGCTTTGTTTTTACTTTGGGAGGTAGTGTAAACAAGATGTTGAAATTACCGAAAAAAAATTGTGATATTATTTTCCAAAATACGTTGCTAAACCAAAACAACAAAGAAAATGCTATGGTTAAAAATTATGTTAAACTAGTTTGTAATCCAACATTGTATTCTAATTTCAACACATATAGAGATGTGCTTTCATTTTATATGGCTAGCATTAGAACAAAGTGATTTATTTGTAAAATGCATTAAAAAAAATAAGCAAAAATGGAAATGCTTAACCTGAATTTTCATTTACATTCACTTGGACCCTAGATTCCATCAAACTACACCAATTTCAAAAATATTTTACAAAATTTCTTTTAAACTATCACTTAGTGCTCCTTAATAAAATCAAATTTGTAGCCTGATACATACAAGCATGCATAACCTTACTGATGTAATTCATTTTAATTCAAGTAGAAGGTTATTATGGGTGAAGTCAGATTTCAACCATGATTTGTAATTTAATTCTCAAGGATGATAGATAAGGTCTAAATCTAATGGTCGTAAGTTAAGAGGATATGTATGTAAGCTCTATGATGAATAAAGGGACTAATGGAAAAACAAAGAAAGAAAAAGCATCTAAGCCTCTATCTTGATCATGTAAAATAATGTTGTTCATGAAATTGCATCTTTTGATTGTAGATTTTTCCTTTATTTGGACATAACATGTTCTTTTGTTTTTTTTTTAGTATAATGTTTGATGTTTTGTTTGTTTATTTTTGTTTTTTAATAGCATGATGTTTGATGTTTTGTTTGTTTTCTTTTATTTTATGCATGATAGTTATGAGCTAGACATGAATAAAAATTCACATCCAATTTTATATTTTGCATTTTAATCTTAAAAAAACGAAATATATATCTTTCCCATAATCAAAAACAATGATTTAAGGCGATTTGTTCATCAAATTTAAATTAAACTTAACTTTAATATTTTATGAACAGTTTCACAATAAAAATCATAATTTTAATCATTAACATCTGCTATCCTTGCAATCCCTCGATATTTTTATAGTTACCCTTGTGATTCAGATTCTTTATATTTTTAATGAAATAATATCTCACCCATTACCAACGGTTGCGCAAGGGACGGCACGCCCTCCATTATCACTCATCCACAAGTCTTGAGATTCGGCTGAATCTCATATATCTTAGAATTCAGCTTCAGTGTCATTATGTCGTACCAAATAATCCCTCTTACAAGACATAATAGAATTCATTTTCAGTATCATTGTTTCCATAGTTTTTCAATTCGCTTAGTGTAACAATTAATTACCGGATTAGAATTTTTTTCTTCTCACAACTTTTATAACAGAACCTACCGGATTAGAATTTTTGCTTCTCACAACTTTTATAGAAAATCTTATTTTTAAAAAGAAATTAATGATTTTAAGTATGCTTTTTTGAACTTGTAAATATAAGTCATCTGAACTTAATCATGATCTTAAACATCTCAACAACTTTATTCTGCCTCCTCCTCCTCCTGCTTCCAACATGGACATGGCCCTCCTGCAGTTTCTCAAAATCCTGTTGCAGATGGCATCGTCCCAGTGATGAAGCACCAGCTGCCACAGCCCACAGCATCAAATGAAATCAAAGCAGAATCATCAGCATCAACAACAACCTTACCGTTACCTTTGAACGCAAAGATTCAAGATTCAATGGATGAGCCTGCACCGAACGTTCAGGAGCAATCACCTTCAGTAGAGGGAGTACTGACAAACATGCCCCCGGCCACATGCTCCAAACATGCCCCCGGCCACATGCTCCACCCCTGCAACATTCCACCACGTGGTGGGTTCTTATTGAAGATGGATTATATTGGTTAGAGATTACATTTTTATGAAAAAATAGACATACTTTATAGAGTATCCAAGTAACAACACTGGGTAACAAAATTCTAAACAAGTAACGAAGGATGTGATCGATGTCTAAGATGTTTGTTCAAAAGCGGATGTCTAAGATGTTTGTCCAAAAGCTTCATGATGCGCATTGTAAGAATATATGTCCTGTTGATGGTTGGAATGATTATAAGCTACGCCTCCCGAGTCCAGCTTCATTAAAACAGTTTCTAAAATTTTAAAACTTGCAAAAGAACATTGATGAAGAAAATTCAGGTTCTGGTTTGTATTCTGAAACACCAACACGACTTGCAAACGGCCCCGTTCCTGAACGCACCCTCAATTTGTGTTATACGATTAATTTTCTTGCAAAATGGTATAAAAATGGCCAATATACCGCTAACATGCCAACATTGTTCCCTACGGCGTACTTGCACAGTGACTCTTGTAAAATTCTCAAACAGAGGTTTTCTGTCGGAGGACTTCAGGAATTTATTAGATAGACATTACGTTATATTTCTATCATCAAAGTTAAATATTATTTTTATCATTGAACAAAATAATAAAGTAACAAGAAAATTTTATATAGACTTTATTGTACAATATTATATTTTTGTCTCAAATATTTATAAGATTAACTGAAAAAAAAAATGGAATGGTCATCCCATCATTCCACAGAGCATACATATGTATTCTATTTTATGTCCTATGATGATGTAAACTAAAAAGAAACCTGCTAATAGAAACGCACCTCATCTAGACTACACCTCATCTAGAAACTAACTTTTTTTGGCTTTGTCAAAACCTTAAAAAATGAATAATAATATTAAAAAATTCAAAACATATCAGACCATTAAGCAAAGTCTAAAGAAAAAGCCCACTAGTTTTCAGGATATTTTTTCAGGTTTTCATCCTTACAACTAATCCTTAAAAGCCTCTCCTTTGGGATAGGAAAAGGATCATGCCTTGCCTTTATTTAGAAGCACTCTCATGGGTTTTCACTTCTACTAAAAGGTTTTTTGTAAAGAGTAGGAGAAAACTCGCTCTAGACACAAATGAATACATTAATAAAAAAATAAAGAACAAATACCAACAAAAGCTAAAAGCCTCTTTCCCTTGAGCCTCCAAAACAAAACAAAATTTACTATTTAGCTTTCATTAGAAGCTTTTTCCCTTGGAGCTATAGCTAAAAAGCAACATCACTAAGAATTTTATATTTCACTCATAAAAGAGGCCATAATAATGCTCTCACTGTTGAAAAATAACTGCACATTGAAGATTTCAAATAAAGTAGAAAACAAGTGGTCAAAAATATTTCCAAATAAAAAGAAAGGAAATGGATAAAGTAAGCTAATTTCCAAGAATGACTTTATTAATTCTTAGTTGTAAGTTCTTATAAACTCTAGATGTCTATTTCCAAGCATGCTAAGCAATAGGACACTCAATAAAATATGAGAAAATCAATCTTCAATTCTACAAAGAGAACATTGAGGAAAAACATTTTTCATATGCTTAAGATGAGTGCTAATAGGAAGACCTTCATGAATAAGACATCCTAAAAAATATAAATTTTTGGAAATGTAGGATCTAATAATAATTGTATTTTCTAGGGCTTACTGAATTTGTAATGAATAAAATCATTCTTTGTAACAATCTTGTATAGAAGTTTTCAATTAAAAGCAAAATAGATTTTTCATCCTTTGAAAAAGATTGATTCAAATGGTTGTCAAATTTGAAAAGATTGATTCAAATTGTTGTCAACTTTGAATAAATTCTCCAGATTAGAAATTAATTTCTCAAAATTCCTTTTCCTCTTTCTATTCCAGCCATAAAGGCTAGAAGCTTTATTCCAAGTAATTTGTCTATCATACATAGACAAAAAACTACAATGATACCAAAATTACTCCAAGTGGTACACAATTTAGATGCATTAAACTCCTTCATTAAAAGGAAGCCACTATGGGCTAATTTGTTTAAGCATATCTTTTCAAATTGTAATACGATTATAATTCCGATATTTACCAATCTTACACTATCTTTTTCAAATTTATTTAAAAATTGGAGAACCACAGATATAAATAGCCTAAGAAAAAAGAAGATAGTGAAGAAAATTAATAGAAGACTAACTATTACAATTCTTTGAGTTTCCTTGCATAATTCCATTTCTTAAAAGAAGCATCCAAATATCATCTCCATTGATGTACTTTGCAATCCATTTTTATTACAAGAGAAATACACTAGTTATAATAATTAAGGAGGCTAAGTCCTCCATCTTTCTTGATACTAATAAAAATATCTAAAGAAACTCTACAAAAATCTTTTCTATGTTTCTTAGCAGATTAAAAGAATCTAATGGATAATATGATCAATTATATTATTAAAAGTTTTAGAAAAAGCCTAGCAACTAGAGTAATAAATATTAGTTGATTGAAGCATTTTCATAATAACTAAAACTTTTCCAACAAGGTTGAGCTTTTTCTCTTTCTATTTATCAAGATTCTTTTAAATTTTATTAAGCACATATTTCTCCAAAATAAGAAGATTAAACTAAAAAAAGAAGAAGATTTTCATAGAAATTGGAAAACAAATCTTTTTTCAAGATTTTCCAAGGGTTGAGTGTAACCCATTCATTAATATTACCATTATAATAAATAATAGATTTTTTCCAATTGATCCAAGAGTCAAATAACATTCAATAATTCTCCACTTCGCTAAAGGAGCATTGCTATGTTACAAAGAATTACTAATCATAAAAAGGAATCATCTATAAAGTACATGTTAAGCAATTATGTACCTTGATCATCATCATCATCATCCTAGCCTTGCTCTAATAAAATGGAATTAGCTACATGAGATCTTTATTATCATTTGCCTCTATGAAGAGCTAGATCTTTGTTTATCTGTAGTTTTTTCAAATCATCTTCAATCATTTTTTTTCCCATGTCTTTTTTGGCCTTTCTTTTGGTGGCTTTCTTAGAACAGTGATGTAGCAAGCTTTGTTTACAGGTTGATGGAGAAATCATAAGTTGTAGTCATGGGTATTTTTTCTAGGTATTTTCCTTAGGCTTGTGAAATTTCTTGATGCTAGGGCTAAGCTAGTGAACTTATCAAACTAAAGTAGGAACTTATTTTTAAATTCTTACCATAAGTTGATAGAGGCATTAGGAAGTATGATAAATCATTAAGTGGCTTTAGTTCTAAAAGTTATCACAAAGACCCTACATGGTATGTCATTTTGGACAATGTTATGGATGCCTAATAAGGTTTCAAAACATTGTACATGTTGTTGAGCATCATTAGTAGGGGTTGTGAAATCAAAGAACAAATTTATGTCTTGGAGTGATTTTTAGAATATCATAACAGTTGGTGAAGTTAAAGGGGTTGCTTACCAAGGGAGCTAAGGGTTGATTGGATACCATCCTAGTTTGAGTTCTTCTAGGGATAGAGCTTGGGAAATGTGAGGGTTGTTGTTTTCTTAAAGTGAGATGATGGGTAGTTGGTTGACTAGGGGTAGGAGTAGAAGCCCTTTGTTGACATGCTCTCTAGGGAGGTTGGCTCATAAAATGAAAAATATCAAGAAATGTAAAATTCTAATAAACTATAAAAATTAAATAAAATAGAAAATATTTAAATACTATATATTTTTTAATTTTTTCTAAAGGAAAATTGAAATTGCAAATAAAATAGAAAATGCAGAATTTTAGAAAAGTGGATTAAAAGAAAAATGATGTAAATTACCTCACCAAAGTTGGAAAGTTAAAGCTAAGGTGAGGACCGATAGAGTATAAATTTGGGAATCTAAAAAATGAAACTGAAATAAAGTAAAAAAACTAAAAATACGTGATCTTTAACTAGAACTAGTATAAAAAATGGATCACTAAAGGTTTTAGGTAATCTGGTCAAATAATGAGATAGGAAAATAAACTAGATTTTCGGAACAAAAAATAGGAACTAAATATGGATGAATGTTAACATGAGTAGGGAATAGAAATTTTTAGAAACTAGGAAAAATAAAAATTTTCAGAATCTGTATATTAATAACTAAGAATATAAATAGAAATGAAAATAGAAAGGCAAAAATAGAAATAGATAGTGTAAATCAATTGGAATGAATAAAAAGACTAATATTTTTAGAAACAAGGGAAAATAGAGGTTGAAAAAAATGTTATCCTTCTAGTGCCAAAAGGATATTGATGCATAAATTTTGGTTGCACTAACACACAAAAAAACTTGTTTAAGGACACTATCATCTAGGTTGTCTCCCGTGTGGGTATGAAAACCCAAGAATAGTCTTAGTTGGAAGGGAAATGTGGTGTTTCATAAAACATGACACTAGTAAATTAAATGATTTTAATATGTAATTGAAAATTGTAAAGTTTGTAAAAGCATTCAATAAGTTATGCCAAGAATAAGCAAAGTTTTTAAAAGAAACACAAGTCTTGTGCAATGAGAACCACAATTCAATTACAGATATTTTAAAAGTAACAGAATGAAATGATGACTTAGCTAAAAAATGAGCACAAATTGAATGATTCCTAGTGGCTTTGGCTAATTGCTAATATGCACTACCTTTGAGACCGTTGTAGTTGACCACTAACCATCAAGTGTCATTGTTCACGCTCGTGCTGTTGCTACATTGCTACCCTCGACTGCAGACATACACTGCTATTGGACTATTGGCACCATGTGCACCTCCATCGCTACTAACACATGCCATTCATGCCTCTAGCACCCATGGCCACTATTGCTGCTAGGAAAAAACCCTTGACCACTATAGTAATGGGATACCTCTTTACCGCTGCTATCACCGCCAATAGCTAGATAGTTGATGTGCCCCTATTGCACTACTAGATAGAGATCTCTCGCCACCCCTCATTGTTGTACTACTCATTGCTAGCCACCAATAGCTAATCCACACATTGTTTGCATAGCGCACTACCTGCAATGTGCATCACCATGCACAGTACACCACACACAATGCACACTGCTGACAATAGCCACCATGCACTATGGGTTACTAACAGTAGCTACCATGCACTTGCTACTGGTTACACATGCCTACTATTGACTACCATGCACCTCATACTATCCACTACTATCGTTGTTTGCAATTGTTGATGTGCTACCCATTGTCACCATACACTTGTTGTCATCACTCGTAGAGAGGGAGAGGCCCCTACTTCTTCCTTGCCATAGTTGATGTGCCTACCCCTACTCGAGAGAAGGAGACCTCCAACCATTCCCTGTTATAAGCCATTCCCTGTCAGTGCCATGAATGCTCATGTTCACCACTCATCCACGTCCACCATCATCAATTACATCCACCTTTGCCACCACTGCTTGCACATCAATTAGCAACGTCACCCACATTGCCCATCATTGTTGGTTACATCCACCTTCAAATAATGATTTAATTATGCATGTATATACCAACAATAAACTTTATGTGGTCATCGAAGACTTGACATATATGTATGATGTCAACTTGATGAAGACTGCAACTTCCAATGACTTGTAAATGACAAGTATACATTCCAGGAAACACCAATCACATTAGCTACAAAAAATTGAAGTTTCTATGGAATCAAAAGGAAATTCAAAAATTGAAATGGAATTGAGAGCTTCCAGTTTGCAATAACTACTCAGAACCAATCCTGTAAGAGTTTCACAAATATGTCTTTTGGTCATCCTTCCAAACTAAGTAATGAAAATAAGAACACTCTAATAAATATAGGAGAAAAGAAAAATTGATCTAGAAGAAGGTGGAAGCCTGCTTTGATTTCTCTAGATCCTATTATTAATTTGCTTAATGAAAGGTACTAGAAATGTAGCATTGGTCCAACTAGAATGAAGTCCAAAATTGTGAATATAGACACTCTTTTTGCATCAAGGTTAGATGAATCTTCTATGAAACACTGGCAAAGCAAATCACCAAGAAACTTTAGCAAGGCTAATGTGACTATGATTGTCCTCATCGTATATTCTTGAAGAAGAGTCAAGTACCACTAAATAAAAGAGAATTGACTTCTTCCATCATCTATTCTTATAACAACCCCTTAAATGTTGCTTGTATTTTCTTTTGTACATATAATGATGCTTTAAGTAGAAGTTAAGAAAAATATAATTAGGGGTCATCATTTTAGGAGAAAGGGGAGGATAAAAAACTGAAAAGAAAATATAAGTAGGGGTCATCGTTGTGAGGAGAGGGGGTTCTATTGATAGATGACAATAATTTAAAGGTTGCATGATATCTCTCATTAAAAGAACCCTATTCAAATTGTGAAACCATACCTTAATGATTAGATGAATAAGTCATGGCCCCTTGCCTATCATGCACAATGTTGGCATCAACACATATTTCAAAAGTGATTGTTCCAATCTTGTAGCTATGCATTGTATTAATCATCAAAAAATATTAATAGTGATGAATACTTATAAAATATATGTGAAATGCTAAATATTGACATGATAGCAAATCAAACATATGCATGTGTTCAACATTCCTAAAAAAGGTAGAGTGTTAAATGAATTATCAGTATATATGGAAATGGATTTGCTAGAAATTCTACATATTCATATAGTTTCTTAGCTTTCTAAAGGAGAGGTAATTAAATGACTTGTAATATACTAACGTGTTCATTATTATTATTATGGAAAGATAAAAGTAAATTTGAGTTGTATAATAACATTAGAAAGCAATGTTTTCTTTTCTTTTTGGTATATGCTAGTTAGTGTATTAGATAAAATAAAAATACAAGTTATTTTTAGAAGAACATGTTGATATCACAAGCATTAGTGAAAACTTGAATTCACAATTGAAGCATGAAAAGGTTCTTTTATAAGTCAATTAGAATTTGCAAAATCAAAATTTCTATTGGACCTAAAACTAATTTTTTAAAATTTAGTTATGTCCACTGAGACCTATTGGATCTATCAAACCAATTTTAGAATTCCACCCTCGGACTTATCAAACAAGTTTTAGAGATCCTTTTATAGATTTTTTTTTAAAATTTATAACTCAGTGCTACCTAGTCAAATCAAACCTATGACTTGGGGTTACGAAACAAAGACTTAAATTGCTAAGTTAATACCTCATTGAAATAAAAAGGATCATCACTTAGAGGCTCAATTCTCATTCTACCAAGGTGCAATCCTGAGAGGGGTAGTGGAGGAGAAAAAGCTTATCCTCTTTTGAGTAGTTATGCCCAAGCTTGAACCCAAGTCTTACAACCTAAGAAATAAGCACATTACCATCACTTTATGTGGTGGTCCCTTAACACCTTATTGAAATAAAATAGAAATGAACTAAATATGAAATGAAGGTGTTGGAACATAGCATAATTTACCTATAAGTACATTTCAAGATATATAGTCTAATTAGAACTTGATAACTCAACATTGCCCACTAGAATGAACTCATAACTTGGATCTTCCAAATCAAGAGTCTAATCACTAGGCTAACACCTGCAGTTAAATTTTAGCATTATGTTGGATTTTTTGAGATTTTGCTAATCTTTATATTTCCATATCTAAATAGTATATTAAGTCCTTGAATTCCATATCATTTATGCATTTTTGGACTTAACTTTGGTATATAATTTGTGTTCATTAGTTTTGAATTAATTGAAACAACTTTATTTTTTAATTATAAAAATTAGTTTTAAACCTTGCATGAATTTATTTAATTAGTAAATTTGATTTAATAATAGTAGAAAATTGAACCGTTACCATACTCAATTCCAAATTATATTTATTTTCATTGTTTAAGAAAACAATGTTCATCATGTAAACAAATTGTTAAAATACTTAAAACCTTTTTACCAAAATATTAAATAAAAACCAGATGATAGCAATAAGAAAGAAGGCCATATGGAATGGAAAGCATGGACAGCAATTTATCACGATTCTTTTTTGTTTACGAGTAGGAGTCGGGAAAAAACACGTTATTACAATCACGATTAAGAGTCGGTAATCACATTCTTACATTCTTATTGCTCAGAACAATAGAGATGCCAAATTGACACGCCATACTCTCTTCCATGCAATCACAAACGTAAAATCTTTGAATACTCTAGTAATCAAAATACGGAATTCAAAATGCGTTGCAATAGTTCGGTATTACCAGCATGTCACTGCAGCGAACATGCATACACATACTTTTACCAACATGCTTTGTTTAAATAAAATAGAAAAGGAGGTCAAGAGATCAATTTTCTTTCCTTGGTTTTAAGGAATTTTTCACCTAAAATGCACTATGTATGATGCAATCACACATAAAAAACATAAATCATTGAAAAGAAAGAGCAATCACATAAAAAGCTATTGCCCTTGGTAAATCTGAATAAACTTTCAAGCAATGCAATTCAGTTAATCTTTAGTATAATAACTACAAATCTTTATTACAATGTGGTTTTTTGCATAATAAGGAAGCCATTTGTAAATCAATTTGTTGATATCTTATGGTTTCTCTAAGTTTTCTCCAGGTTTTTCGGAATAATGATGAGATCTGATATCTAAGATTTTTACAAAACTTCCTTATATGTTTCCAAAGTCATCCTCAATTTGTTTAATATGATCGATATTAACAGTCCATTTTATATGAATATTCTAATAGTTTTAGTTGTGGGTGTTTGCACCTATATTTTAATATTTAATAAAATTATTGACATTGTTACCAAGAAAACATTTAAGGTTTGATTCAGTTTAAAGTGACATTTAACTGGTTTTAATCCTCCAAACAAATTCTCAGTAAAAAGGATCTTAGCAATATGTGATCTTTATCTTCTTTGCAGTGTAGATCCATATTCAACTTCTACATTTTTTTAAGCTCTTCGGTAAAGAGGTCACCATTTGAGTGAAAATTAAATTTCAAAAGGTCTTTATAAGAGAGCGTTATCTGATATTTTTGTTTGACGTAAGGAGGTTCCATCAGCATCTGGACCACGCTTGAAGCAGTAGGTGAAAACCGTTTCCGGCAGTGTTCTGCAGGCAGCATCCTGATTAAAAATCTAAATGGATAAGCTGTGGCATAGATGCAGCCACTGCACAAACTAAATTGAGGATTTGGACCGGTGTAAACAGAACATTCTAGAGAATCGTGGACCAGGCCTTGTAGCTAACGAATACTTAACTTACTCAGCCATAAAAGAGAAGGTGGATTTAAGGTGTATTATGTTGTATAGGTGAGTATACCTATTCCACAGCCTAAAGCATACAATTAGGTAGCTAATGGTTAGAAGTGCTAGAGTCATCATAAGGATTAATTATGCACTGAGATGAACAAAATGCGTACACACCATCACAACAACCACATCCAACAATACATGATACACCATTCTAATAGAAAAGGTAAGACACTTTTTTACACCAACATATCTAGCCTTAACCTCTACTCAAAAGAAATGCCATGGCCCTCCTTCATAAGCCGACATATCCATGTGATGAGGTTCACAATGAATAGCGTATGTAATTCTAATTTCTAAAGTAATTGTTAGAATAGCATGCAATAAACTGCCTTTAATCCATCAATAATAACACATGTTTTCTTTCCAAATGCACTATAATAATAAAAATGTTTAAAAAACATTTGACTATATCAAGGTAGAGCCCATAAATGTAATTACGGCAAGGATGTATGAATGATTTGGACAATCGCATTGTGGCAAAGAAACGAGGAGTCCACGCAAATTTTACCCACTTTGCTTTAATGTGTTTTGTATAATCACGGTATCAGAACATAACAGAGGAAGCGTGTCAGAGGAAACGGCACCGTTACAACAGCATGCAAGCAGCGATATGAGAGGAAAGGGTTTATACTATGACTTAATTCGTGGAGAATGAGGTAACCGCGACAGCCAGTTTCGTTACGAAATTGAAATTTTTAATTTTGTTACTACAACCTATTTTTAAGGTAGCAAACACATAGGGTATATTGGACACATTATATTTTTATGAAAGATAAAGATAAACTTTACAAATTAACAAGTATCATAGCGCCAATGGGACATCAAAAATAAATCATACATTTTATTGTAACATTACATATGCTATACTTGTTGTGAGTTTTTACAACCATATTATTGAAAATTGGAAATTTTTATTAAGTTCAGGAAACCATAAAGATTTGTTGACGGTTACAAAGCCTTTAACATATTTTTGAAAAAAATTAAAAACATTATTAATGTAATGCACCAAGGAGACTAATATTCTAAGTATATATATCATGCTTCAATGTAAGAAATTGCAAGAAAATTTAGTATTCATCTTTAATACTATTTGTATTGTACTGTGCCATTGTTCCAATTCTCAAACTACAGGATCCTATTTGCATATCCTTTATCAATTTCCGTTATATTAAGAGAGAAATAATTTTCTTTTGAATTAGTATATTCCTCAGTACTATTGAAATACAGATGCTTTTTCCTTGTACATTAAAAAGAAACAAAACGAAATGCGTTAAGGGAAAGTATGTATCCAATAACAATATCAATTTTACCTTATGCATGGTGAATTCTCATAGGACTTGACTACTTCTTACAAGGATGCCATACATAATTAGTTGAAGTAGTATGTCATCATAGGTGATAACACATAATGTCAACGATCCTATGATGGCATACTCCTAAAGTGATTAGGCAAAATGGAAGCCAAAATAGTCTTAGAGGAAGCTCATGAAGGTGTTTGTGGTGGACATATAGGACCTAGAGCCATGGTTGCTAAGATTAGATAGTTGATATACTATTGGCCCCATATGAAAAGTGATTTCTTGCAAGAGGTTAATTGATGTAACACATGCCAATGATATAGAAACTTAATATATGTATCACCAACTAAGTTGCATATGATGTAGATAACATGGCCATTTCAATAATGGGGGTTGGATATCATTGGACCCATAATGAATAAATCTATCGTAGGGCATAGCTTCATCATCACCACAACCAACCACTTTACCAAGTGGGTTGAGGCTATTTCCTTAAGGAATACTACATTTGAACAAGTTTGCAAGTTTATCCTAGCCAACATTGTAGCTCATTTTGGCATACCATGATCATAGTTATAGATAATGAGCCTTACTTCATCAGCCAAGAAAACAAGGATTTTGATCACAACCTAGGCATAGGATGAAGATTATCTAGAAGGCATTTAGACCTTATAGTAGGGAAAAATTGCTCTAAGATTATGGCTTCTAGAAGGCATAGGATCATCCAGTTGCAAATTCTAGCCAAATTGGAAGCATGTGCTAGTAGCACCTACCTATAGTACCAACTAGAAGGTACCCAAACCTTCTTGTAGGAAACAATTTCTTTAAGATTGTGGCTTCCAAAAGGTAAAGGATCATCCAGTTTCAGAATATTGTTGAATTGTAGGGAAGTGCAACTAGCATCCTTTCATAGTCCCAATTGGAATCAACTAGACCTTCCAGAAGGGAAAAATTACTTAAAATTTGAGGGTATTGAAAAAATAGGATCATTCAAAAGGCTAAAGAACATCTATAAGGCACTGAAAAGTTTTGGTAGAAAATAATTACTCCAAGATTATAACTTCCAAAAGGTAGAGGATCATTTGGTTGTAATTTCTAGCCAAATTGCAAGGGCGTGTGACTTACATCCTCTCATAGTTTCTACTAGAAGGTACTAAGACCTTCTAGAAGGAAAAAAGTACTATGAGAATGTGGCTATTGAAAGGTAAAGGATCATCTAGTTGTAAAGTCTAGCTAAACTACAAGGAAGGTGTAGTTAGCACCTTCCTGCAGTCCCAACCGAAAGGCACCTAGACATTTATTTATTAAAAAATTACTTGGAATATGAGCCTACCAAAAGGAAGAGGGTTAGCCACAATTTTGAAGATCATATAAAATATATTAAGATCTTGTAGAAGGGAACAATTGCTTTGAGATTGTGGATTTTGGAAGGTAGAGGGTTATCTAGTTGCAAATTCTAGCCAAATTATAAGGACCTTCTACTAGCGCCCATCCACAATCCCAACTAGAAGGTACTCATACCTTCTAGTAGGGAACAATTGCTTTGAGATTGTGCCTTCTAGAAGGCAAAGGGTCATTCGATTTAAAATTTCAACTAAACTATGAGGAAGTATGACTAGCACCCTCATGCAATCCTAACCAAAAGGCATGCAAACCTTTTGGAAGGGAACAACTACATGGAATTTGAAGCTACTAGAAAGAAGAGGGTCATTTGGAAGGCTAAAGATCATTTGGAAGGTACTCAAACATTCTAGTAGTGAACAATTGCTCTGAGATTGTGAATCCTATAAGGTAGAGGACCATCAAGTTGCAAATTCTAGCCAAATTGTGATGACATGTTTCTAGCACCCTCCCACAATCCCAACCAAAAGGCACTCAAACCTTTCATTAGGAAATAATTGCTTTGTATTATGGCTCCAGAAGATAGAGGATCATACGGTTGCAAAATGTAGCTCAACTATAAGGTAGTGCATCTAACACCCTCACACAATCCTAATTGGAAGGCACCCAAACCTTGTAGAAGGGAACAATTGCTTGGACTTTCTAGCTACCTAAAGGAAGAGGATCATATGGAAGGTTGAAGATCATCTGGAAGGCATTAAAACATTCTAGTTGCAAATAATTTTTTGAAGATTATGGGTTTTAGAAGGCAAAATGTCATCCACTAGTAAAGTTTAGGTAAACTACAAGGATGTCTGACTAGCACCCTCATGCATTTCCTATCGAAAGGTACTAAGACCTTTTAGAAGGGAATAATTACTCTAATATTGTGGCTTTTAGAAGGCAGATGGTCATCTAGTTGCAAATTCTACTAAACTATGAGGAAGTGCACCTAGCACCCTCCTAGAGTCCTAATAGAAAGGTACGTAGACCTTCTAGGAGGGGACAATTGCTTGAAATTTGAGGCCACTGGAAGAAACAGAATCATTTTGAAAGATAAAGATAATTTGGAAGGAATTAAGATCTTTTTTATATAAATAAACTCTTGGAGATTATGTCCTCTTGAAGGTAGACGGTCACCTAGCAACAAAGTCTAGGTAAATTATGGGGAAGTATAGACTAGCACCCTTCGAAAGGGAAAAGGTCATCCGAAAGGCATTCAAACCTTTTGGTAGGGATTAATTACTTAGAATTTCAAACCTACTCATAATGTATCACACTCCACTAGATCTAGACTTCTAAAATGTTTAATACCTTTTAGTAGGCCAAAATTACAAGAAGATTTCATCTTCCTCATGGCTATTGTTACTTTCTAAATACTAAACCCTAAACCCTAAACCATAAAGTAATGCTATGGTTTGAGCCTAATGTAATAGAATGTTTAAATGAACATCCAACATTAAATCTTAAATTAAGATCACATACTCTATCTAACAATAAACATCAAAACTTTAATGATTCCTAATGTCCTTCTTATGTTTCTAGGTTATAATACTTAACCTTCATCTAATGAATATTGATAGCTTTTCCAATTAAATACTAAGTTTACAACACAAGTGGTGGTATCCAAAATATTCTTGTGTCTTGGGTGGTAATTTTTAGTCTTGGCTATTATATATTTTGAGTATTTTTCATATCAATAATTACCTTAATTTCTAGTTCTTATATAACCTACTATACCTATATGAAATACATGCAAGAAAGAGCTAGTACTCTTTCAATAGATAACCATAAATCTTGAGCTTGTTTCAATAGATGATAGGTAAGATGAGGCTAAAGCTACATCCATTAGATTTATTATTTTGATTTATCAAACATGAAAAATTTTATGATTCCTAATGTCATACTATGTCTTCCAACTCATCATACTTAACTAACATCTAATGACTATTTAGAACTCTTCGAATTAAATAGTAAGTTTATAATAGAAGTTTCATATCCCAAGAGGTTATTTTGCCTTAGGTGTTATTTTTTAGTTTTTCTATTATAAGTTAGAGTTTTCTTTTAATATCCTATGGAGAGTGTGAGCTAATGCTACTCATAGCTTCTCACACTTTATGTAATAAAGTCTTCCGAAAGGTATAGTGCCTTATAGTGGGCATAAATTTCAAGCATTTTTAACCTTCCACAAGGTTAGAATATCTTCTAGTTGAAATTGCCTAAGACTACTACTCTCATTAGTTTATACTTTCTAGAATGTGAGAGAGTGCTACTTGCATTGTTATATGATTTGCATTGTTATATGTAGATCATTGTCCATATGCGACACACATAAGGTCACATCAAATGGTATAAGGTAAAAAATAAAATCAATCTTAAATAGCTTACCAGCCTATTTTGTGCAAAGAAGCTACCAAGAAGAATGCGAGCATTGCTCATTACATGAGTAATGAAGGTTAATCTTGATAAAGATATTTTCTTGAGAAGGTCAAGGGCTTGGAGATGTACCTCTGTTTAATGGTACATTGTAGTGCTTAGGTACAACACTAATCAAATAAAGATCTGTATACTCCTTGACTCCTATTGCAGGTAATTAGAAAATTATTCTATCTCTCATAGAAACAAACTGTAAGAGTTCCACTAGTAACTAAAATTCTAACTGCTCATTAACATGGCTAGGATGTTGTATTTATAGACCTACTAGGATGCCACATTGATGGGTACATGTCAACATGGAAAACCATATGTCAATAGGATCTCATCGATAAGGTCACATTGACAACATCTCATCAATAGGATTGCATTGATGACATCTCATCGATGTAGCCAACTGAAGACACTTCATTAACTGGGATGGTAAGTTAAACCTCAATGCAATTCAAAATTTATTTTCCTTTTTCTCACACTAGGATTACCTATGATAGTCTACAATAGTTTTACAAATTTATTAATGGCTATACTTAATGAAATGGCTAGAATGTAGTATATTGTTTCTTTCATGCTTGCACATGATTTTTTTGTATAAATTTTTGATTCAGTGTTTCATTTGGAATCAAAATTTCTCTATTATTTGTAGATGTTTCAAAAATAACTTAAGTTGAAACATCATAAAACTCTATAAGAAATTGTAGCAATGTTATCTTAATTTATTTTTAGAGTTTTGTATTCTCTTTATATTAATTGTAGCAACTTTTCCCTTATTTGTTTGTCTAATTTGTATCAGATTTTTTACTTGTCTATGTTGTATTAGATAGCATAGTAATTTCATATCTTTTTAACAATATTCCTAAATTTTAATCTTACTATGATGTTCAAACATCATATATGTTAGCAATATTATTCAAATGATCTTCTTGCCTATATATGCCTATATATTATTGTCTTGTGAAATGAGAGATACAAATAAAGTGGAGTCTAGCCTCCAAAATTATTTAAATAGAATACAATGGATTTATCTTGAACTTAAAAATGCATGAATTTCCTAAAAGACCTTAACAATCTATTTTTTGATAATTTCTTCAAGAGAGGCTATAACCACTTCAGTAACCACTTTAAACTCTAGCTAAACTTCAAGAGCATTGTTCTTTGTTCTTGTAGTAGATGTGAGTAGACAATGAAAATATTCAAATAATTAGCTGAAATTTTCTTGTGTATAACAAAAAAATTGTTCAAATACAGGTCATTTAAACTTTTTAAAAGAAGACTAATTCTCAACCTATTCCCCTACCTCCCCTTGCATTGTCTAGGACTTTGATTTTTTTGATAATTTTCTTCTTTTGCTGTCATGGGTAGATATCCTTCATTTAACTATAATCCAAAAGAAAATGAAGCTAATGAAGCTTATATCTAAATAGAAAGTAAATAGAATGATATACGACTGAAGAAAAATGCAATACCATCATCAAATTAATAATGAAATTTAGAAGAAATTTTAATTCAATTAAAATTATAAAGTTGTCCAAGTAGCAATTACTAATAACCAGTTGTAGCAACTTTGAAATAAGAAAATATATACATACTATCCCTTCATCTTCTTCATTGTTTTATAAAATCATCTACTCCAAAATTATCATGAGAAAGCTTTCTTTTCTTTGATTACTCTCCATTACTAAAGAAATCATCATATTTGGTAGATAGTAACATCATATCATTTGCAAAAGGCTCATGGAAACCATAGAGAATACTGAAAACAACAAAAAATATAGGAAAATAACATTTAAACCATCATGATTTTCAAAAAAAAAACATCTTTCTTGATTAAGAAGTCTATTTTTTTGTTATAATAGATCATTTGGAAAAGCTAATGAATGTTGAATATAGTGGATGTTACATTCTTTAATCGTTGTTATCATTAGTATCACACAATGATGTAATAGAAATGTTGTGCTTAACTAAATGGGAAAAACATGATATCATGATAATGCATTTAATTTTTAACAGTTATGCTATACTATATTTCTATGTTCTTAGAGAGGAGCATCATCACAACCAAATACCAAGAGGAGATTTGGTAGAGTGCAGGAGGCACAAGAGAGAGCACAAACACAAGGAAGATATCAAGTAGGCTCTCATGTTGTTGCACAAGATGTTTCCAAAAAGTAGGAGGCATATCAACGTGCACAAGAGACATTAGCATCAAGGAAGTGATAATGAAGGGAGGTGAAACTTAGATTAGCCCCCTTGTGGAGTCCAAAGAACTTCTAGTCCTTGATGTAGATTATTTGGGTAGAGATGCTCAATAAGCTTGTTGAACAGAATCTTGATTTCATCATCACCAAATGTCCTAATTATTATAAGAAGGCCTATTAGTTTTATGTGGCACGTCATCAAGGATCACCTATTTTGAAAGTGGTCAAGATTTATGACTTTGCTTATACACTCAAGAAGATCTTGGGGTAGGTACTTAACATGTCTGTTGGTGCACAGAGGAAGTATTTTGTGACTATTACTACTAAGAAAAAAAATTTGAGTAAGTTGCTTGAGGTAAAGACTATTGAGACAAGATGATCTTATACGAAGTTCAACCCACAATAGAGATTTCTTATCAAGGTAATTTAGATAAACCTCCTAGTTGTCATGCATCACACTAATGTGATGTCCTTCACCTTGATGCTCCTACTGGATTTAGAGGGAAAATGTTCACTAAACTATCCCCACATTATCATGCTGATAATGGAGATTGTTAGTAGAGATGTTATTGCAGTGCCTTTTCCATTAGTTTTTTCTACTCTTTTCAAGCATTGGAAACTCCTTGAACTTGAGGGGGATGATAGAGAAGTGAACATTTTTAGTGAGGATCAGTTTCCACATTTGGGGTATGCATTCTACACCCAACGTATCCTTGGGAGGTGACTTAATGACCTCACCTAGCTCCCAAACCCACATATCCTAGAAGATGGAAAAAAGGTTGATTGGGATCAATTTTATGGGCATACCAAGGATATGTAGGTTGCTCCTATTAATCCTAACTAGTAGCAATAGTAGTTTGGAAAAGGTATAATGCTTTTTTCCTACTTAGAGGTAATGGAGGATAAGTTGATTACTTGCATGGATGCCATGGAGTCAAAGATCCATCACCATTTTAGATAGGTGGAGAGGAGGCTTACTTGCCTATTTGTGAATGTTCAATCATCGCATAAATACTCATCTAAACATTTCTAGTCATTGTATGAGTCCTCTAGTTCAAGGGCAATGAAGGAAATTCTTGACTTTGTGTTCATTAGAATGACCACTTTGGCCCATGATATAGAGGCAAGACCATTAGAAACAACTAGGATGAAGGAGCAACTAATCACCAAGGTTGATGATACTCTCACAGAGATAGATTTCATGTAGATTGATGCTCTAAATGAAGCTCAAGATAACGATGTAGTAGCATTGGGCTAGATCATTGTATCTATGTATATGTATTCAGTCATAGTTGCCTCTAACATTGCTTTTCAATGATATTTATGTATTTACATAGTCTCTTACTAGCGCTTTTTTATAATCAATACCATGATCCAAAGCTTGATTTTTGTGTTAAATGTTGTAGATTAATGAGGTATTTTAGCTTCTCTAACTAACAATTTACATGCCTCTATTATTTTTATACATTGATGTTTCAAGGAACTGGAAGTATTACTTTTAATGCTATGATTGATTCATTTCAAATTGTGAGTTGTTTGTTAAGGTTCATGAATTTCATCTATTAATATTATAGATTCAATTTCAATAGGTTGCTGAGATATACAAGAATTATGAAAAAAATATTGTTAACACTAAAATGGTTCTATAAATTCATAGGTTCTCTAATGTAATTAATAAAAATTGTTCATTTTTAGTACATAGAAAGTTTTAGTGATTAATATAAGTGATTTGGCAATTTCTTTATTATATATGGATAAATTTCTCTAACAACTTAATATAGGATTAATTTTGATTTTTATCCCAAGTTTTCAAATAAGGCTAGTAAATAGTTTCAAATAAGGAAAGTTTGACTTTTATATTGTGCATTATGTGAGCTTCTTAGTAGTAGGTGAAAACTATATATAATATGCTATGTTTTAGAGGAATCTCCATTATAGATATGTATTTCTAGATAGGGATTGTATGGTCTTTTCAAACTTTTAGTGTTGTTGAAATCCAATTGTAGTGACATGTGAGTGACATGCATATCATAGTTCATCATAGGCCTTCTACAAAAAATAGTGCTAATGCACTACAAGCATGAATGCCCTAAAAATTGAAATCTGAGAGTAATTTGAAAATAGTGCAAGTGACATGTAGGTCATAGTCCAGTCATAGGATTTCCAAAAATAATAATGCCAACATCATGCAACCATGAATTCACTTATAGTAGATATCCAAAACTATGATGAAAATAGTGTTGACAACATGTGGATCACATTCATCTCACAATTTCAAATGTAAGTCATATGATGCACTACAATGCACATCTACTTGCCGTGCAAGTGAATAGTGTGAAGACATGTAAACTGCATATACTCACAATGTAAGTGAATAGTGCAAAGGCATGCAAACCACATGATCTTGTAGTCCTTAACTCTATGATCATGAAACCATTGCTAGTTGCATATAAGTCACAGTGTGATCTACTACCTTCTACATGATCCTCTTCCTTCTAAAAGCCTCAAAATCCAAACAATTGTTCCCTTTCGATAGGCTTGATTATCTTCTAGTTAGGGATGTGATAAGGTGCTAGTCACAAATTCTCATAGTTTAGCTAGAATTTGTAATCGGTTGACACTCTATCTTCTATAAGCCACAATCTCAAAGTAGTTGTTCCCTTCTAGAAGGTCTTGGTGCTTTCTAGTAGGGATTGTAGGAGGATGGTAGTTGCACATCCTCACAATTTACCTAGACATTATTAGTGGATTACCCTCTACCTTCCAAAATCCATAATCTCTAAAAAATTATTTACAATTAAAAGATCTTAATGCCTTTTGGATGATCTTCAGCCTTCTAGATGACCCTCTTATTTTTGGTAGCTTGAAAGTCCAAGCAATTGTTCCCTTTTGGAAGGTCTAGGTGTCTTCTAGTTGGGACTAAGGGAGGGTGGTAGATGCAGTTCTTCATACTTTAGCTACATTTTGCAACTAGATGATCCTTTACCTTCTAGTAACTACAATCTTGGAGAAAGCTTTCCCTTCCAAAAGGTTTAGGTATCTTCTAGTTGGAACTGTAGGAGGATGCTAGTAGCAAGTTCTTGCAATTTGGCTAGAATTGGAAATTGGATGATCCACTACCTTCTAGAAGACAAAATCTCAGAGCAATTGTTCCCATATAGAAGGTTTGAGTTCCTTCTGGTTGGGAATGTGGGAGGGTGCTAGTAGCACATCCTCATAGTTTGGCTAGAATTTCCAGTTGGATGACCCTCTGCCATCTAGTAGACACAATATTGGAGTAGTCATTCACTATCAAAAGGTTTTAGTACCTTCCTAATGATCCTTAGTCTCTCAGATGATCCTCTTCCTTCTAGTAGCCTCAAATTTCTAGCAATTGTTCCCTTCTAGAAGGTCTAGCTACCTTTCGATTGGGACTACTGGAAGGTCCTAGTTGGACTTCCTCCTAGTGTACCTAGAATTTGCAATTGGATGATCCTCTCCCTTTTGGAAGCCACAATCTTAGAGAAATTATTCCCAACTGGAAGGTTTGAGTGCCTTTTGGATGATCTTCAACCTCTCAAATGACCCTTTATCTTTCGAAAGCCTAAAATAATTAGTAATTGTTCCCTTTTAGAAGGGACTGTAAAAGGGTGCTAGTCATACTTCCTTGTAATTTGCCTAGAATTTACTACAAGAAGATCCTCTACCTTCTAGTATCCACAACCTAGGAGCAATTATTTCCTACCATAAGGTTTGAGAGCCTTTTGGTTAAGACTACAAATCACATTCCCATCATAACTTAAAATAGAGACATGTAGAATATAGTGTGTCTAACTACAACACACATGCATTCATAGAATCTAAGTGTAGGTTACAAGTACATTTCACAAGTTTGGTGTGTGAGAACATGTGACACACATTTCCCTTGTAACTTGAAAACTTGAAAATAGTGTGTAAGGTAGTGACTCGTAGTCATTTCATAGTCTAAAATAAAGACTTGGTTAACAAAGTGCATTGAATTATGGCTCGCATGTTCTTGCACTCTAGAATAGTGCATGCTATTGTGATTCGGGTGTTGTCATAGACTCTATGCATTAGTTGCAAGAACATTCACATCACAATCAGGTTTGAAATAGTGATGACATGTGTGACACATGGTTTCACAACCCTAGAGTGCAATCCCTTACGTGTCTCATGTAATTGGAATCCATATGTGCAAGGTCAGTTTGACATGTAGGTTAGAAAAAATCAATGAAAATATTTAAAATTAAGATTGGAAATTGATGTTTTATATATTTTAAAGTCAAATACTTGTTTCAAGCATATTTTTGAAGCTTTTGTTGAATTGTGAGTATCAAACTTATCTTAACATATGAGACACACTTAAGGATGAGTTATGAAAGATCAATAATGCTATAATAATTAATAATTAAATATATATAGAATATCAAAAAGCCCATCCAGATAGAAAACATGATAGAAAATTTATTTTAGGTACTTTCCAAAAATGAAAAAGATATTCATTACAGCCAAAATGCAACACAAATTCATTTACAAAATCATGGAAGAGATGCATTACAACAAAATAGCATCAAAAAAATGAAATGCATCATGGAAAATGACTATAATAAAATTTATTTACATCACATAATATAATTAAACCATGTTCACTGTAGTTCTAATTCAACATATGCCAAAAACACATGTTTCTCCAAACTTGATGAACTCCTAGAGAACTTAGGATTTCCCATATCATAGTCTTCCAATACACTAAAACATAATCAATAGTGAAATTTAACTCTTTATTTAGTACCAAGTGATGCATATAGATTATTGTATGCATTCCATAGTCATATCCATTTTTTCATTTCAAAAGACCTTCAACTATAATTACATTCTACTTTATAGCTATTATTTTCCTCTTTCCCTTGAGTTCCATGACACCTTCAGAGCAAACAAACTCACCATCAAATAAACAATTAATAAAATTCAACATCAGTCTTTTAACTACTGAAATATGTTATAAATAAGGCATTGAATCATACACCAAAATTTTATATGCTGGTATGTCAACAACAACAAGAATCCAATGTCCACCAATGTTCAAAAGAAGATAAAAAAATTGTATGTTTAGATTCCAAGAACTCATCCCAAAAAATTTTAAATTTAAGCTCTTTAACACAATCTATTTCTACAAAAAAATTGTCAACTTCTTTTTCAACCAATGTACCATTTACAACTTTTATGATATGTATTTTGTTGTTTTTCTTTAATCTAGGTCTTGACTGGTTCTTCTAAGACACCTGCATCTTGCTCTTGAAGGACTTCTCATAACATTGACATATATTCATGACAACCATAGAGAAACTTCTAAAGTTCCTTCAAGTGCAAGATATAGACATTTATGATGTTATTGTCTAGCTATTCTTTCCACCCTTTTTTATATAAAGTCCTAAAAGAGAATCCTATGACAAATGATATCCTCACAAGTTCTTTATTATCAAGCATACTAGAAATAAGTAACTAACTCACACTTTTAATTATTTCATAATCATCAATTGGTGTTTTCAAATTAACATTGGCATCAATTTCAAAATAGAAAAATTAGATAATAAACTTAGACCCCATTTGATTATTATAGTTTCATACATATAATAACATAATAGGTGAGCAAAAAATTAAAAATATAAATTTCTAAACATAACATATCTAACAATATCAAGTTCACTTACTTGTTGCTTTTTGGAAATTCTTGATCTCATGAATTATTTGTTCTTTGTTGTATTCTGGCTACTTTGGGTGTTACAATATCATTAAAATCTATTATACACATTGAAATTAAGGACTTTCAAAGAGAAGCTTCCAAAAATAATAAATATTTGAAGAAATATAGAAAATGTAGAACATTATACCATTATTAGGATCTTATATGATTTTGCTTCAAGGGTGAATGTTTTTGGACACCAATGCATTCTTTAGCATGCATATTTCTATATTTAGTGCTACAATTAAATCGCTCATTTTTTGGTTCTAAATAATATTCTTATCTATTAAACTATTTTCATTAGCCAAAAAGTTCTCTATTTTTGCCTTCAGTGCATTGTTCTCTTCTAGCAACCAAGACTTGTTAGATTTTACCTCCTACACTACAAAACCTAGCATGCGTCCAGTTTTAACTCTGAAAACACATTTCCTAGGGTTGAGGCATAGGTGATGCCTATGAGAACATTAGAGGACTATATTGAGATCATTGGGATGATCAATAGCTTCCTTAGACTTGACTGCTATGTCATCAACATAATTGTTTAAACTCTGCAAGAGGTAGTTGCTAAAAATGTATGTCATCACTCGTTGATAGGTTGCTCCAGTGTTTTTTAGTCCAAAAGGAATCATTGTGCAACAAAAGGTTCTACAAGGGGTCATGAAGGTGGTTTCCAATTAATGCTATGGGTTTATATGGATCTGGTTATAGCCCAAGAACGCATCCATGAAGGACAGTAAGGCATGACTAGCTGTAGTGTCAATAAGTTGATCGATGCTTGGCAATGGGAAGTCATCCTTAATCGTTACTTTGTTCAGGTCTTGAAATTCTATACAAATTTGTATACCTCCTATTATCTTAGAAACTACAATGATGTTTGATACCCATTCTGAGTAATCGACTGCCTGAATGAAACCATCTTGATAAACCTTCATGATTTCATCGTGTATAGCTAGTACAATCTCCGATTTGGTTTTGTGATCCTTTTGCTTGACTGCCTTGACATGAGGATCTAGGATAATGTTGTGTTGTATGAGCCATGGTTCTAGGACTAGCATGTTATCATATGACCATGCAAACACTTTAACATTGTCATTGAGCACTTTCAAGATGTTTTGATGTACTTGTGGATGTAATAGGAAGCTAAATTTTAGGGTTTTTTCTTGACCTCTAGAGGTATTTACAGGGATTTCAATAAGAGAATCCTTAGTTACATCCCTAGCCTCTAAGTCTAGGGCCTAGAATAGCTGTTCGTGCCAGTCCATGGGTGCTTCTAAGGATGCTATGTGAATGTCACAAGAGGATTATTCAAAGTCTACCAATTCTAGATTCAAGCATCTTGTAAATCTATTGTAGGGACCCGTCAAGGTCAAAGGTAAACAAAGATCACCATGCATAGCCATTTTTTCAATTGAACCTATTACAATAAGCAAATAGACCAAGTCAAGTGATACCTGTTCGAAGGAAAAACATGTAATGAATATATGTAAAGCAATAATGCAACATAAGATAGTTGCCATTTTAAGATCTTAGTGGACCGCCACTATCCAAAATTTGTAAATTGAAATTGCTAGTTTAAGGTCTTAGCGGATTGTAACCATGTAATATTATGAGTTAAAGTTATCAGTTTAAGGTTGTAGCAAATCGTCATTGGGCCTAAAATGTAAGACGAATACTAAAATTTCTCATTTAAGGTCATGGTGGACCATAACTTGGCTACACTATAAGTTAAAATTGCTAGTTTAAGGTCTTGGCAGAATGTAACAATGTAAAATTTGTAAAGATGAAGTGAAAATTTCAGTGGGTCCACTTTCTACACTATAGCTGAGTGCTAGGCTGCAATGGGGACATACCATGCTATAGTAGTGCTACATTGCAGGGGTGTTCCACGTTATTCAGGACATGAAACTAATAGTTATTTTTACCATGTTGGCTATAAATAGGGGATTCTCACCTAGTAAACTTGTCATTTTCATTGTCAAAGCAAACACCCAAAGTGTAGCATGGTCAAGTTGCGAGAGAGCATAATAGGTGTAGTGTAGCAGTTGATACAGCTAATTTGCAAATAAGGAAATGGCCCACAAAAGTGAATGTAGGCATCAAGGACTTGCCAAGGTGGACAAAGTGAAGCACACTCTCGGATGCCTCTCCAAGGTGTGCGTTGAGTAGCAGCAAGAGGCTCCATCTACTCAGTAATTCACTATGCTACCGTCATTTTCATTTTTCAATCTATCAAGTTAGATCACTATTTCCATCACTATTTTTGGTTATCATGATCATCATTGTGGCTACACTGTGACTATTGTTATTATTTTCATCTTGCCCCATGCGCCACAGCTATCACCACTCTGGCTGCAACGGCTATGGTGGCCGCTAGGCTATGGCAGCACCACCTTGGCCACCATTGTTAAGAATGGTCACTACGCTATTGTAGGGATTTGGGTGGTTTTGGGTGGCATAGTGCACACTCAGCATAGCATACCATCCTTAGGAGGGTTTTTTTGTTTGCAAAGTTTCAGAGTAGCGTAGCACATGCCCAACATAGCGTAGTGTAGCATAAGCAAAGGGGAAGTTTATTTTCTCTATGTTTTACCTAGCTATGTTTGCGATGGAGTAGGGCCAGGACAACGAGAATACTATGAGTTATTTTTCATAGGCCACGTTGTTTTGGTTATTGTCACTGTTAGATTGTTACATTTTAGTTCCTGTTATGCTACATTGTTATATTGATAGGCTTGTTAGGCTGTTACGCTGGCAAACTGTCATGCTGCTATGCTATCAAAGGCCCACACTGCACACTGTTAGAGTGGTTTTCTTACTACATTTTATTTCCTATTACATGTTATGATTGTTGTTCTTGTCGTATTGTTACACTTGTTGCATTGTTGAGTCTATTGTACTTGCCACTTTACTATGCTACATGGGGTGCAGTTGTCCTACTATGCTATGCGTAACACAACCATTACTATTGTACAAAGTATGGGTAGTACGCTACGCTGTATAGGACATATCTACCATACTATGTTATGCAAGGCATAGCTACTACGCTGTGCTATGTAGGGCGTAGTTGCTACGCTACGCTATGTGTGACACTTTGCTATGCTTCATGAAATGTTTAATCCTATTTTACCAGGGACTTATTGTTTCATGCCTAAGGGAAAAACTATTCAACATGAGTTATGCTATGCTATTTGGTAATTGTTACTTGAATGTTGTACTAACTCTTTCTTGTTGTATTTCACAGGGTCATGTTCAAACTAGTCCTAATTGTGCTTGAGCTGGTAGGAACCTGTGGCCAATGTCCTCCCTCCCTATGCATGGGTGGGGCATTAGGCAATCTAGTTCCAAGACAGTGCACTAGAATTCTTAGAGTTCCTCCTTCACCATTTTAGTATGATTGTGTGGTCACACTTATCAGCCGAAATAGTTACTATACTAAAACGTTGTTTCTTGGGGTGAACCAGGGCATTCTAAAGTTCATGGTTGAGAGATCGATTGAAGGTGAAGTGGGAGAAGGCTCAAATCGGTGCCTATGGAGCTTGAGGCAATTAAGTTGGATCTGGGACATGACTAAATTCAAATGCTACCATTTATACAACACGTTATATGTTTCCCATCATATGGGCACCTACTTTTAGAACCTACTTGAAACCGTTTATTTTGTTGGTGGGTGAGTCCTATGAAGGTATTTTAATAATGTTGTATCGTTTTCCTTATGCTAGTCAAAAATGCTTACTATATCTTGCATGTTGTTAGGTTTTATATTGACAAGGATGGTCTTCACAGTAACACGGATACATTGGCATTAGCCCAAATAGCTTTTCAAGAGTTCTCTTCTATCGGGAACGTGCATGCCGGTGTTACAGAACAACTTTGGCTTGACTTCAAAACCTATCCAACTAAGTATGCCAAGTTCTATGGGAAATGTGAAGAAGTTGGCTAGTTGGATAGCAAATGGGCATCTCATCGACTGCTTACCGTAGAAGACGTCCTAGTGGAAATTCTACCATGTCCTATGGCATTTAGACCTGGTACATTAGATTATGCATTTGGTTTTATGTGCTCAAGTCATGATTGGCTTTTGCCTTTGCTAATTTTTGTTGCTAACCATTGCAATAGCAAGTGAATCCAAAGAAGTTATAGTGATCACCTCTGGGCATGAAGAGACCAACCTCTTCTTCAAGTACGGGGAGGTGGATGAGACTCAACATTGGCTTTGCAATGGGGCCCTAGCCCTCCTTGTTCATAACATTTAGGAGGCTAGGCTCATGGATTTATTCTTGGCTATAAATCCAAGTGTCCCAGCTACTAAAATGCTTTCCCTAGCTAATTCCTTTTTCAAAAAGGTTGATCGCTTCCATACACAGGTTCACAATGTGCAGGTAGTATTTGAAATCAATGAAAAAAATTTTGTAGACCTTTTCAGTGTTTCCTCTAATGGCCTACATATAGGGGAAAAGTCTAGGAAAGATGCAAACCATCAAGGGGACATAGAGGAATGGCTAGGGACAAGCAAGGAATGAAAGGGGATTTACATTCATAAGGTCAAGCTAGTGGTGGTCCAAATGGTTTACCCTATCTTCTGAGCCCATGCCTTCCCCAAGCTACTCTCCTAAAGAAAAATCCTTGGAGTGGAGCAGGCTTGGATAATAAGGGAGGTCATGGAGGAAGGAATTCATTATAATTGGACTAGGTACCTTTCAAAAGGCTTGCGTGCTAAAATGATTAAGCTTTGTGACAAGCTTGATGTGCGTTTCAACATTCACTATGCCTTCCTTATAGCTTCCCTGTGATGGTTCAAAAAATTATTGGTGGTTCGTGAAAATGGCACATGCGCATAGTAGGATTGTAACTAGATATCCAAGCCATGGATTTGCCAAATTTTCCATACCACCCGATCCCAAGATCCCCCAGAAGTTATTGGGGAATCACTTTTAATAACAATGAGGGATTAGGTGGGGTATAACTTTCATGCCCTAGACAGTGTTGGGGAGGCACCTCCCATTAACATCGGCAATGTATTAAAGGAGACATGCCTCATTGAAGAAACCGTAAAAACTAGGCTGCAATGTAAAAATTCTCATCCTGTGGAAGAACCTCCCCATACAAATGGAGGGGGAGAAAGTTGTGAATCAAAGTTTGCAAAGTGCAGCCTGTAGTTGGTAAGTATGCTTAACTATCTAATTAGTGTAGCACTTGCTACGTTGTGCTACACTGTGTAGTGTAGTATAGCGTAGCACCCATTTTATGTTAGAGTATCCTGCTTATTTTGAACGTGTTTATTAGAAGAAGAAAAAGAAGAGTTTTTAGCCACTTATGTAGGGGCACATGTTGAAAAGGAAGAAGAGGCCCTGGTTGCAGAAGAAGAGGCCGCTGTCATGGAGGAAGAGGCCCTAGTTGCTAATGACCCTTTCATGGATTTGGCCTTACTTCCTAAGAGACACATGAGTGTTGAGGATTCCATGACACTTTTGAGTAAACTAGAAGAGGAGGGGCTGCAATTCAATGCTGGTGAATTTGATCGCTTGCTTAATAGTGTGTCAATGGGTGATCCCCTTGTGATCACCCCTAAGGGTTTTCTGGATAGGAGCTTTGCACTATCGTTTATGTTATTCATCAACTTCATTGTTATGCTCTCCATCATTATTGTACTGACCGAAATCATTGGCATAAAGATGGAAGGAAAAAACAAACACCAAAATATTGTTGGATGGGTACAGTTGACCTTGCCTTCGCATGAGGGCAAGCTGGAAAAGAAAATGAAGGAAGAATGCCTTGGATGGTTTGCATGCAAATCAAATAAGGACTTCCCCGAATGTAAGCTATGGCTTGGGTTGGGGTTATCATGACTAATATTCAAAATGTAAATAGTGACACAAAAAATGCAAATAGATCTTATACAGAACAATATTGCAAACAAAACATAAACCAAATGTAAAACAAAGTAAACAATATAATGGAAGGAAAAAATGAACTATATTGTATTGCTTAGAATGAATGTGCACCGATCAAAATGTAGTTGTGCATGTGGATGGCAAGTCAAGTGCTAAGCCCCAAGGTAATATGCTTGTAGATGTTTGGATGCTAGGATTTAGGTGTGCTTGAGCATCCAAAAGTTGCTAGTCAGTGTTTCCTAAGCTATCAACCTTCAAAATTGCCCATCGATTTATGTGAATGGATGGGGTATTTATAAGGTTTGGCTGGGCTTGGGTGCAAAACTCATGGATGGAATCAATGATTGAAAAATGATAGAAAAATGGATCAAGAGGCATATGGTTGATGGATAGCTGTGTGTGAATTAGACATGTGTAGGCAAGCTATGTCCTTGACTAGATGCACTGTATCTTACAACATGTGTTGGCTTATACAAGCTAGCTTACACCCATAGAAGTAGGTACAATTTAGAGTGTAAGAGCTTGACAAGCTCACAAATGATGAAAATTTACATTGAAGATGATAATGTATAACAAGAGAGATTGACTCTAGCTCACTTGAAACTTCTTGATCCCTAAATTGACTACTGTAGGATGTCGATTTGAGTGGTTTTATGACTGTTTGAGGCATCTCTATTTCACCAGGGCTCCCAGTGTAAGTTTATTTTTTCTTGGCATGTCCTTAGCACATTCTTGGCGTGTTTTTGACTAGGCGTGATCAGTACTCAAGTTGCACTCACACTGTTAGCATGACCTCAGCATGACCCCAGTTTGAGTGAACTAAAAATGACATATTTCACACCAAATTATAATTTTTGAAGCTTGTTTCTAGAGTACAAAAATTTCCTANCAAATTATAATTTTTGAAGCTTGTTTCTAGAGTACAAAAATTTCCTGACTGTGGTTGACCTTAGGAGTGATTTGCAAGTCAAAAATTGAGCTTAATGTGCCTTGTTTTAAATCACTTTTGGTAACTCATGCTAGACTCACACTATCGGCATGAGTGCAGTGTGACCACAACGTGAATTGCAAAAACTTACAATTTTGAACCTAAAATATAGAATTATAGAGGTTGGAACTTGAATTTGTCAACAATGAACTCTAAGGATGACTTGGACTTTGGAATCAAGTCATTTAGACTCAATTTTGACGTTCTCAGAGTTGCTCACGTTGTACTCACGCTGTCGGCGTGACCTCAGCTTGACTATTAGTGTGAGTGAGGAAATGTATAGCATTTGTCTCGAAATTTGAATTCTTGAATGTTGAAACTTGGAGTGGATAGTAGTGGCCTTTGAGGATGGATTGTACCATCATATTGGACCATCTTTGACCTGATTTTGGAGTCATCGTAGTTGCTCATGCTGAGGGTAAGCTAGCTCAAGCTGACTTGACAAGTCAAGCATGAGTTACATGCCTTAGTCAGATGTTTGCCTCCTAAAATCTTGGAAGGGTCTGAGTTATTCTCATTTCAAAGTGTTCGGTCAAAATTAGTGGTATTTCATTGGCCCCTCTTTGTTGACTTCTAGAGGAATCCACCCAAGAGGCATCGACAAAGAAGTACAAAACACCATGAACAAGCAAGTACCAAGCATTATCCATCAGCCCCTGGCTAGATGTCATCACACTATATTTAGAAGTACATGGGATTGGGGAAATGCAGTTCAAGATGCAAGGGGATGAGTTGTAACTAGAAAAATCAAGAGTTGATCAATGGTTATAATTGCTATTGGAATTGTAGAAGAGGAATGATCTCACATGAACAAGCCATATCTTTAGTTCTTGTCAGTAGCTAATTTTCAGTAGACTCAGAACCAAGTCATAGGAGGTGCATTCTTTGGAGAAACGTGACTCTTCTAGAGTGTTTATGAGAGCCCATTGTAAATAGCCAAATCCACACAATGATATGCAACATGATCATTTGAGACATGAGTGTAACTATTTTTTTCTAAGATAATTGCCTTCCCACCTGGGGCTTGTATGAGAAGAGCTAATGGTCTTTGGTCTATGATGTTAACGGGGTCATGAAGACCTTTTCCATGCATTTTTCTCTTTGATATTTTTATTCTTTTTGTTTTTTTTGTTTTTATTTTCTTTTTATTTTTGTTCTTTTTGGAAGAGCTTGCTTTTAGTTCTATATTAGTGCTCATGCATTTTCATTTGTATCATGTACCATGTACTGTGTTTTGCATTGCAACTGCTTAGAGAATCATAGTGTGTAATAGTGTTTTAAGAATTTTGGGATGAGTAGAATGTATCAAGGGGGTGTAACTGAATAGGATAAGGGGAACATGATGGGGAATAGGAAGTTTATTAGGAGTCAGGAATGTACTTATGAATGGATTGATTAACCTAGTTATGTGCATCAGGAAGAATATGATACTTCATCATCATGATGAAGTGCATCAGTGCGTGAACACCTTAGGAGTGTCATCCTACAAACAAAACTCCAAGAAGACAAGAAAAAATAAAAAATGATTCAGTTAACTAAAAACTTTAAACTTGAATACAACCAAGGAGATGGAGCCACCGTGTGCAATTCTAAAGTAGACAGAATCATGAATAACATCAACTTTATCTGGGTCCGTGGGACTAATTATGCAGCAAGTCTTTGTGGAACACATACAACCAATTGCAACAACATATCTTTTGAAGTATTGCTTGGTCATCAATGATGTCACTAGTTTATAGTCTTAGGGAACTTTTGCAGGTTAGTTTCATGTCATAACCCTTTGGACGGTGTTAGTTTAGCATTGTAGTGGATGGTGCATTGCTAGTTTATAGTTGTATCAGAATATGAAGAGGCAGACTAGTTTATAATCTTAGTAGACTCTAGATGCTAGTTTTACATCATGGTGAAAGAATGTGGTAATTTAATGTCATGCCGAACAGAGCTCTATGGTGTCAGTTTATTGTCATGACTCCAGGATACTCTGTGATGCCAGTTTCAAGTCATAGCCCCAGGATCATTCTATGGTATTAGTTTTAGGTCATGATGCTAGGACTATTCTATGGTATCAATTTTAGGTTGTGATGCCAGGACCATTCTATGGTATCAGTTTTAGGTCATGATTCCAGGACCGTTATGTACCTTAGTTTGATCAGACATAGTACCATTTCAAGTACAGATGATTTGTAGGATTAGTGATATCATTCCCGTCCATGTCAGTAAGTTTGACTGGTCCATTATTATACGCCCTAGTTACTAAGTAAGGTCCTTCCCAATTAGCTAAGAATTTATCTGGATGTTCATGAATGGCCTTAAGGACTAGGTCTCCTTCTTTAATTGGCCGTTGATGTAGATCATTTTTGTGTCATTGCCACTGTTGTTTCTGGTACCACTCGATCTGATAAAGTGTTCGTACATGTTCCTCTTCCACTGAGTCAAGGTCAGCAATGCACAGTTCATTGCTTTTCCTTTCATCGAGGAGGCCTGAGAGAGCTATTCGCAATGAGAAAACTTGTAACTCGAAATGTAAGACTACCTTAGATCCGTATACAAGACTATATGGAGTTTTACCTATAGATGTTTGATGTGTCATTCTGTATGCTCATAATGCGTAGACTAGTTGTTCATGCCATCACCTCTTGCTTTGATTTAACATCGTTTTGAGTAACATGATGATAGTTTTGTTTGTAGCCTCTGCTTGACCATTTCTCTATGGGTAGTAAGGTGATGAGAATGCATGTTTAATACCCAGGCTCTCACAGAAGCTTTTAGTATTTGCACTGATGAACTATGGCCCATTGTCAGTAATGATGGTCATCGGAATACCAAAATGAGTCATGATGTTTTCTATTATGAAAGTGAAAACATGTTTAGAAGTGGTCTTCCTAAGGGTAATAGCTTCTACCCATTTTGTAAAGTATTTAGTTGAAGTGATAATGAAGCTATGTCCTTGTTGGTGACCGTTTGGGACGCGACCGCCAACGAGTGTCCTCAAACATGATTTAGGTGCCTGCTGATCTATGGCAACACCAAGGTCCAGGTACCTCCAAATAAACTCAGTAGTTAATGTGAGTATGTGTGTGTGCTGTTGCGGCATGCGGTTGTGAGAAATGTAACAATTGCGTTGTGTGTAAACTACAAATGACTTACTTTAAAGAGATTTAGCCAACTTTGCCAAGTACTGTGAGTTCTTGAAAATTTCCTATTTTGTTCAATTGCCTAGTCTATGCGGTCCTTATAATACCTACTTGTAACAAATAAAATTTTGCAAAAACATTTGATCACAACTCCGCAATCTACTTCTAATTTTCCCCAGAGAAATAGATAGTTCCACAAGAAAACTAGAAATAGAGCAAGATTCAATGGAAATAAGCAGAAAAGAAAAGAAAGCAGATTTGTGAAGACCTCAAATATTTAAACAAGGTAAAATGACATGAGTAAACACTTCGCAATAAAGCTATCCCAAATTCAATATCTACGAATTGTTCAAACTTCCAAGGCTCAAACAAGCAATATCTTCAAGACAATCCTATTATGCTATCAAAAATTGCTGCATAAACTACCACGTACGAGACTCCATTTTGACTAGATAATAGATGTCAACAATCGCATTCAAACTGAACATTTAAAAGACTTGACAATTTCTGATTGAAAAACCACGAGAATTCACTTTAAAGATAAAAAGAAGCTATTCTGGTCCTATCAAAATACCAAAGATTTTTTGAACCCTCTCGACTACTGAATTGTTCAACGACATGAGTACAAACAAAGGCTCTCTTACAACAATCCCAATAACAGTCCCCACACGTTGCACAATAATGAAATTTACTACTAAAATGCTCTTAAGGCTTTTAAACATAAGTGCTTCTATGACAAAATTTTAATAGAAATTTCTATTGGCCAACAAGAATAGTAAGAGCAATCTAAAAATCCCAAAATTACTTGCCAAGGATGATACTATCTAAACCACTAGCTAAACAATTTAAACAAAACAAAAAATAAAATACATAACTCACAGGACCATGACAAAGAGGCTGAAATCTTTATTCTAGCAAGCCATCTTACAAGCAATCGTCTTTACAAATCTTCTTTGATCCCAAGTGTGATGTGTGAGACCCCATATCCCTTCTTGCTCCCCCCTGAAGCCTTTTTATAGGGTTCCAAGGTAGGTAGGGAAGTTACATATTTAAAAGTATCTCACCTAACTTCTCTCCCAAGTAACTTGGCCAAACAATTAGGAG
>MNCI01023527.1:489155-585003 GCA_015680685.1 Gnetum montanum | reverse complement strand
TTTAAATAAATCTAAAATCCCTAACCTAATTTAATCTAATTTAATTTAAATTTGAAATTCTAAGTCTAATTTAATTTAATTTAAATTTTAAATTCTAAGTGTATTTTAATTTAATTTAAATTTTAAATTCTAAGTGTCACTAAGCTCTAAGATTTTATCATAAAAATATAATATAATCTCCACCTTATTGGTGGTAGCGGTAGTTGATTTCATTTTTGCATCCTCGATAATTGTAATTAAAATTCAGAATGACCCGAAATATGAGCTTGAAGGCGAAGCCACTGATCCTACAACTAATTTAAAATATCTTCTCTAGCCAAAAATCATTACCAGCAACTACCACCACAGGAGAAGAATCAGCCGACGTGTGTTTCGTACGGGTCTGTAATTGTTGTAACCTCTGGTTCTTGAAAATGCCCTGCAAGTTTTGATCGTCCTCCAGTCATGACGTCCTGCACTCAGATCGGCACACAAATAGGCAACAACTTCATTGGCAAAGGCCAAATCGGTTTGAGCAGCGGCACCCGCGGCAAATGCAACGATGACGGTAGTAACAATGGTGGTTGCAAGATGGTTTTTAGCATTGGTGCTCCTCGTCAAGGGTTTCAAGGCACCAATCCAGGTTTTCTGGGTTTCCATCTATTGCAGATTCTTCAGGGTTTGATCACGGCTTTCCAGGTCTCATACGTGACATGTGTGATGGTGCTCACAGTGGCTACGGTCCTCGTGATGCCCGTAGTGTTGGTCGCAGTGGCCCTGGATTTTCTTTCGATCACGATGGTGGCCGATCTTCCTTCGATCGTACGCAGCCCACATCATGTTTTGGTCACCTCTGTCTGTTCCGCTGTAACCTGCACCTCTCGCGGCCAAATCAACACGATGGCAGAGGTAGTAATCGTGAGCGCAACAAAGGCCCAACCCTGTCTTCCTCCACCGCCGCGTTTCGTTTCCACTTTTGTCATTGCTACTGCTGCATTAGGGAACCATCCTTTGATAATTTTACATGTTCAGTTGTTAGGTCCTTCACTTAGCTGATTTTCAATAATGCATTATCCACGGTGTTATCTATATTAACAGGGAGTATGCTCTTTCGTAGTAAATAATCCCCTTAGTTTTTATTCCGATCTTCACTCAAGAAGATAACTTGACATTTTAGTTCTACTTTCCAAGAAGGCTTAGGATTATTTATCATTGGCTTGCTTCCCATCAACTCACAATACTAAACTGCAAATTTACAACCAGGGATTGTGCTAATTTTGAACAAAATATTCCCTATTCCATGTAATGGCCAAATGTACCAACAGTCCTACAGAGGATGATGGCATTATCGATCCAATTAAGTCTAATCCTTATCTTTGGAATGGCCATTTGATTTTTGTTGTGTGCAATTCATTAGGTGGCACATGTATTAGGTTACCATGCCTTTAGCAAATGTCACATGTCCTAACCATGGAGAAGCAATCATACTCTATGTGTGGCCAGTAGTAGCCCAAGCACCTAATCTTAGTTGCCATTTCTTTGGGTGCTATGTACCCCTCCACAAAGTCCTTTTTGGACTTGTTCTAAAATCATTTGAACATCGATACTACTAACTCACATCAACAAGATGCCTTCATAGGATTTGCGACACAAGGTGTCTCCTATTAATGCATACTGCCAAGAGCATTTTCGCACGGTGCCTTTTTGAGCATTTTTCAAATGTTGTGGAGGTTCACCTCATAGAAGGTACTCTTTTATGTCATCATGCCATTCTATTGCGTGTGTTGTGCTAATAGATGCTATAGGTATTTCATCGAGAGCATCGGTTATAGGTTCGGCCCAATTTGTTATAGAGCTAGGCAACGCATGGAACATTTTAGGTGTCATGTTTAGAGCTAGCGTAGCAAGTGCATCGGCAATGGTGTTTTTGCTTCTCGGAAAATGTTGTATATCCACTTCTACTAATTGCCTCAGTAGATGTTTAGTCAAATCATAATATGATTGCAAATTGAGAGCTTTACATGCATAAATTTCTGTGACTTAATTAATGACAAATTGTGAATCACCTCGAAGTACAAGATGTGTGAATCTCGAAGTCAATGCTGATTGAAGACCTCTAAGGAGACCTTTGTATTTTGCCACATTATTAGTATAGGGAAAGTTTAATCAATATGCGAAGGGTTGGATTTCTCTAGAGGGGTATGTTAAAATGTCCACAACACTTCCTCGTAGGGAAGTTGAAGCTCCATCAAAATAAAGGATCGCCTCATAGTGATCAGGCACAATGTCTATACTATTAACATTCTCATAAGGGAATTTAGACTTAATCATTGCTTGATCATGTGTTGGTGAGAAGGTTAATTATGTGACTATTGGTTGACCTTTTGTGGAAGATTGAGCAACATAGTGTAAGTCAAACTCTATGATTATCACTTTCCACCTAGCTATCCCACTTGACTCATAGATGTTGTTAGTGATGGCGTGGAGTACATTATTCTTGCAAATGATGTAAACTTGATTATGGAAGAGATAATGCCACCACTTCTTCAAGGAGAAGACGAGGGCAAGGCATGATTTCTCTATGTCATTGTATCATTGTTCGTAGGCAATCAAAGCATGGCTTAGGTAATATACAGGGGTCTCAACTCTATCTTTACATTTTTGACAAAGCATTGATTCAATGGAAGAATTAGAAGCTGCAAGGTAGATGTAGAAAGGTTTATCACTCTGTGGGGGATAAATGGTCAGCAATTTAGCCAGCTCTTGCTTTATGTGCTCGAATGCTTCTTAGCATTGTTGAGTCCATTGGAAATGCACATTCTTTTGTAATAGGTGTTGCATGGGTCTCAACTTATCTATCAATCTTTCAATAAAGAGTCGTATGAATTACAGTCTACCTTGGAGACCACATAGTTCGGTAAGGTTTTTTGGTGGTTGCATGTTAATTATTTCCTTAACCTTATCAAGGTCTACTCGTATCCCTGTTTCAGAGACTACAAAGCCAAGAATTTTGCTGATTTTGGCACCAAAGACAAACTTCTTTGGGTTCATCCTAAGGTCATATTTGAGAAAACGCTTAAGCACTAGGTCTAGATCTTTTGCATCTTGTTCGATTGTTTTCGATTTAACTACAATGTTGTCAATGTAATCATTGAGCAAATTGATCATGTAATCACTAAATATATATGTCATTGCTTGTTGATATATAGCACCTACATTTTTAAGACCAAATGACATCATCGTATAACAGAATGTGCCCTAAGGCATCATAAAGGTTGTTCTGAGTTGATGTTCCGGGTTGATTCTTATTTGATTGTATCCTAAAAATCCATCCATAAAGGATAAGAGTGCATGCCCTACATTTTTGTCAATAAGTTGATTGATGCTAGGCAGTGGGAAGTCATCCTTTATAGTGGCTATGTTGAAATCACGGAAGTCAATGCATATGTGTATACTACCATTCTTCTTAGGAACTATGAAAATGCTTGATACCTAGTTAGAATAGTCAATAGCATGGATGAAACTGGCTTGGTAGAGTTTTGTGATTTCAACATGGATTGCTAACGCCACCTCAGGTCTAACGTTTCATGCCTTTTGCTTCACTGGTTTGATTTTTCCATCAAGAATGATGTTGTGTTGGACGATTCAGGGGTTTAATCCTGGCATATCGGTATATGACCATGCGAATGCTTTTATATTATCTTTTAGTATTCAAGTGATGTCACTGACAAGTTGTGAGTCCAATAGGGCACCTAATTTCAATATTCTAGCTTCGCCATTAGAGGTGGCAATGGAGACTTCAACAAGGGGATCTTCAGTGATATTATCGACCTCTAGATCTAAAATATTAGTTACAATTTTAGGCCAATCTGATATTTCCTGGGTGGAAGCTATTAAGTTAGTATAAGCATATGGGTCTAGATGCAAGGATTCTAGATTGATTGCTCTTTTTACCTCCCTGTATAGTCCACTAAGAGACAATGTTGAGAGGATATTCTTGGTGTCCATGTGTTTGTTCTTGCCAATTTAAACCAAGAGCGAAGTAAGTGACATCTGCTTGATGAAGGAGTTGTTAAATGTAAACAGGCATCGGATAATCAATCTATGTACTAACAAAATTATGGAATGATAGTCATGGCATTTCTAGGCTTTACCAGGCCAATAATATTCATGTCATTTCATCATTTTGAATGAATGTATGCAGCATTGTTAATTTTGTGCAAACCATAACTTTAAAGGATTTTAAAGTCTTATGGATTTTATGTGCATCATTATGTATCTTATATGTTTATATATATATATATTTGTATTGATCTTAACCTTTTTTCCTTTCCCTTTTTTTTATTATATATTTTCCTTTTAATGTTTTGGCCTTATGTCCAAAGAATGAAATAATGAGGAATGCTAGATAATAAAGATAATGTAAATAATAATATGAAAATAAAAGTTAACCATTAACATGGTAAATTGAATAAAAATAAAACATAATTAAATAAATTAAATTAAATTGGAAATGAAAATGGGGGTTATAAAGGGATTTTGAGGTGAAGGGGTATCATTTGTGCTAGCATGAATTCTTGGATGTTTGGACTGCAGCGTCAGCATCAGTATGAGCTACAACGTGAGTTACAAGGTAGCCATGAAGGACAAAGTGAAAGAAAGCCAAGGTAAAGGGAAGAGGCAAGAAAATCTGGCATTCATGGAGGAGAGTAAAGAGCTATTCCAGCATCTCCCTCAAGTTAGGATTCTAGCATGGGATGGAGCTCTGCATAAGTAGATTTGTTTCCTCTTGTTTTTCTCTGGTATTTCATTCACAACATTAGCTAGGGCAGTGTGAGTTCTATGGCCATGATTTTGGGTTGTTTTTAGGGATTCAAGACTTGTTTTCAGGATTTGTGGTTTGCCATTATTGGTTGTTGTCTTTTGGGGCATTAGCGTGAGTATTTCAGGGCATGATTGGGGCATGAGTGGTTCAAGAAGTACGCGATCGAATAAGAGAAAGTTAGAATTTTTTTGTTGTTTTCATTTTTGCATATGGGACAAGTGTAGCATGACTACTAGGGCTTTCTGGGCAGTGTGAGTGTAGGGTTCCTTGTGCAATGTGAGCTTTCAGGCATGCCCCAACGTGTATTCCAAGGATGCCCAGTGTGAGTGAAAGGTCAGGGCAAGCCAACATGAGTGGTTTAGGGAGTGATTGCCGAAAGAATGTGCAGGGTGTGAGTGCATAGGAAAGTGCTGGGCGTGAGTGCCCAAGGACTATGTAGGGCATGTGCAGGTACATGTGTTGCAGGGTGCCCAGGGCAAGTTGTAGTGTGAGTGCCAGGGTGGCTGTAGCGTGACTACCAATGTGAGCTACGAGGGGGAGGGTCAATGTGAGTGCATTGCAGGGAGGCAACGTGAATGCAAGGAAGTAAAGGCTAGCATGAGTGTAGGCTAGGAAGGCCAGCGTGAGCTTTCCCAAGGTGTGTCGTTGCAAGGCACGTTGTTGTAGGGCCAAGGCTTCTTGGGTAGCATGAGCTATAGGATTCCTTGGGCAGGATGAGTGGAGGGTTCTTGGGCAGTGTGAGCTACAGGATCAGGGCTCAGTGTGTGCTCCTGGGGAAATCCCAACATGAGTATCAAGGTAGGAAAACTAGCATGAGTGGTAGGGGAAAACCACAACGTAAGTTTCTAGGAGGCCCCAGCGTGAGTACCAAGAACAAGCAGCGTGAGTTTCCGCAGGAAGCTATAGCATGAGTGGGTTATAGTAGGGCATGTGCACATAGTGTGCATTGTGATAGAGGTTAGCCCCAGCATGAGTGTTTGGGCCCCTCTTTGTTAAGATGTGAAGATGTAAATTGTTTGCTAAGATGTTTATTATTTGTTGGTTTTATATCTACACAGTTTGTTGTTTTCCTAGGATAGATAATTTAAATATGTTTCTATGTTTTTCTAAGTTTATGTTGAATCTATGAATGTTCATGTTTTCACACTTGTGTAATTATTTTACATTGCCTGCAGATTCCAATGTACCCTAGCGAGCGTTAAGTACATTGAATAAATATTGGTGTCCTTGTCTCATGGTGTGAAGTTGTAGATTTGAATGTTGTTTATGTGCATTTTTGATTTATGTGATTTCATACTATTGTTAGCAGTTAGAATCTTTACTTACCTAATGTTTTGGTTGTATGTAGGGGACCTAAACCTTCTCTTCTTGTGGTTGAGCTCGTTGGTGTACTTGCATGGTTTGGCCGCTTTGGACCAGACATACCTCGCTATGACATGCACATTGGGTCTCATGTGATATGGTTCCATCCCGGTCTTGGTTCATTTTTGTCATTCATCTTGCAAAATTTTAGTGTGGTTATATGGTCTCATTTACGTGAATAGTTGGCTTGTGATATCATTGAGACAGTGTTGCCTGAGTCTACAAAAGACATGCTTTCTTTCATTACCAACATAGATGAGGGAGTTTTTAAAGTTGAGGGAGGCCCTGTTGAGGGTCCTAGATCTACTTGTCCCTTGACTTATGTATGGGAACTACCTACTTGTTGTCATTATAGTAGTAGCAACACACTTTTCCTAGCCTTTCGTGTGCACACTCTATTCTAGAAGCCACCTAGGACAATGTATAGAGTGGATAGGTATGCTCTTTTATGCTCTGCTTAATTTTTTATTCTTTTAAAATTATATGATTTTCTATGCATAAATATTCCTTTTCTATGTAGGCCTCGATTTTATGAGAATGGGATGCATGATGATGATGGTGAGCATGCCTTAGCATGCACAACATTGGAGGCATTCATGGTGGGCCCCATTCTTCATGCTGCAGTACTAGACCAGATAAAAGAGGCTATTGTTGACTACCATAGGCAATTCTCAAGGGATTTTGAATGTTGTCAAGTTAGTGGTTGGCTGCATGAGGATTGGTCTTCTAATGGGCTAAGTTTTCCTTAGAGCATTGATCTTGCACCTAATGTGCCTACGCCATATACCGATGGTAAATGATCACATCCTAGACTCCATTTTCTATTTTGTTGCATCATCATGTACTATGTTTTTTTTAACCTCTTGCTCTATGTTTCCTTTTTTTTATAGTAGGCATCTCCTCTGATGAAGTTACCATTATAACAGGGTATATTGAGGCCACCCTTTTTATGAAATATGGGGAGGTAGAGCAGTCATAACAATGGTTGTAGATGAAATCTCTTGAGTTGATCATTAGTCACCTTACCCGAGTGGGTCTGATGGACTTGTTTACTACTTTGACTCCTAATATTCTGGTGACTGAGATGATCACCATTGTTGATTCTTTCAGTGATGATGCTTCCTATTTTACTACGCAGGTTCAAGGAGTCAAGTTATCTTTCCACCTGACCACTAAGTTCCTTTCTAATCTTTTTGGCATGCCCATGGATGGTGCCAGGGTGGCCATAGAAAACCCAACTAAAGAAGGCCAGGTCATAAAAGATCTTGAAGAGTGGTTAGGTATGTCTCAAGGTCATAAAGTTTTTTCTATGCAAGATGACACTTGATCAATAGAGATGAACTTCTTGTACCCCCTCTTTCCACCATGGGCATTCCCTAAATCTCTCTCTCAAGGAAGAAACCTTGGGATCGAGCCTACACGTGTCATACATGTAGTCTTAGAGATGGGCATGCGTTATAACTGGGCATAGTTTCTTGGATCTAGCTTTCATGGAGAGATTGTTAGGTTACGTTCAAACATCAATGCCAAATCCCATTTCACATTTGCTTTCTTCGTAGGGTACCTACATAGGTTTGCTAAGTTCCTAGTAGTTTATGGTGATATCTGTTATATATTGAGGGATCATTCATAGTTGTCCTATCCCTAGATTCGTCATTTGTTTAGCACCACTAGATCTTAGGACCCACCCAAAGGCATCGACAAATCAATATTTGTTACTACTAGGGGTGCAGCCAGTCGTTCCGATCATTCCCATGATAGCTTGGGATTGGAACCACCTGTATTGCACACATCTGTAAAAGGGGCTGAACGTCTAATCCGTGAGACCATTGGGAGATCCAAGGCGAAGGTGAAGAGAAATGAATGCCCTAGGGAGCTTGCCCCAAAGGTGAGACCACTAGGAGCGAAGAGGATCTGCTTTGTACTACCCGTGGAGGGTAAGTATTTTATTTTATTGTTATATATGAACCTTTTTTTATTGTGTTTTGATTTATATGTTTATTAAACATACGTATATGCTATGTCATACTAACATGAGGGTTTTGGTATTATTAGAGGAAATTCTTGAGAGGGAGAGAGAAGTCTTGGCCCCAATGGTTGAACTAGAAGTGGTTGTCCTAGGGTTGGAGGAAGAAGGAAAAGATGGGAAAGAAGCAATTGAGGAACCTCCTATCTCATGAGAGGAGGAAGTAACAAGCATCATGGGGATTAAGATTGCGGAGGCATTGGATGCGCTTAAGTGTTCAAGCGATGAGAGAGGTGTCTTCAATGGTTTCTTTGATGGATCTTTGCAACTTGGCGATCCTCCCAACTAGCAAAGGACTTTTTGATATGTTCCTTTCAGCTCAATTCATATTTTTGTATCCTTTAATTTTCATGTGTTGTTCTTTATTACCTTGATTGTTTCTAGCATCATGGGTAGATGCGGAGGTTTCTGAGGTACATACATCCCGGGCAGAGGTGTCAGGGTAACAGGCCCCAATTTAGATGACCTCCCATGCTTGTCCCACCTCCACTGACTAGCTGAGGTCATGGCCTAGGATGCTTAGTAAGATGGATTTTTTCACAGGCATCATTAATGATGTGGTTGCTTGCCTACAACAAGCTCATCTAGAACTAGGTATGTGTATGTTACATATTATGCTAAGTGTCTAGGTTTATTGTGTTTCTTTGCTTTTATTTTTTTTATTATAGCTGATTCATGTGTGTGGTACTTACACTTGCAGGTTCCATGCTTCAATGGGATCCTTTTGAGGCTACTCATATTGATGCTCTCCCTGAATTGCTAGGGAATATTGAGCAAGTCCCTAGAAAAGTTTACGATGCATTTTCTGGTTGCATCGTACAGAATGCTAAGTTGCTTTGGACTTGTAGGGGTTCAGTTGAGTATCTATGGGACGAGATGCACTCATTGAAGGAAGTACTAGCAAAGGAGAGAGAGGAGAAGAGGGATCTCCAATCCCATTATGATTTTGCTGCTATAAGGCTATCTGGTGATAGCACGTGGTGCACATCTAAAATCACCTATGTGCATTACTAGATGGTTTTGAACAACAAAGTGCAGGTGATACAGGATTTAGGCAAACAAAGGGCACAGATGGATTTTTTGAATAGGAAATGTCACAATTGGAAATCCTTTGCTACTAAAGTATGTAAGTGGGGTCAAGACCAAAAGGATCATAAGCATCAATACAAGAAATGGTTAAAGGAGGATTTAGTTGAACATTTCCAGATGGAAATGTTCATTGATGGGCTCGGCTTGTGTCTCACTTATAATAGGTTTTTTGAGTGCACCGAGGTGGAAGGATCTCTCGAGAGAACCATTACCACTGCTTCTGGGGAGGCTTCGATAGGCATGTTCTCTCTTGAGCACCCTACCCGGACCTCGGTGGACAAGGGGAAAACCTTGGCTGGTATTGATCTTAGCCTAGAGGAGGATTGGGCAAATGTGCCTGAGGAGGAGATTCTATGGCATTTGGAGGCTAGCCTAAGGCCCTCCTCACTTGAGAGTGTTTTATTATGGTGCTTACTTTTGTATAATTTTATTGTTTTTATTGTTAGTGTTACTATTTTTCTTAGTTTTGCATTCATGATATGCTTTATTTACTCTTACCTATTTTTGTTTTCTTATTTTTGGCTCTATTATAGGGACATGATAATGATGGAGCTGGCCCCAGTAGAGCAAGAGCAGATGATGAAGAGGATCTTGGGAACCAACCCCCTCCATGATCTTACTATTAATCAGGCTTTAGCTATTAAATTTTTTTGATTTTTTGGACGTTTGATGGAAATATATGATGGAAAAATGTAATAATATAGATCTAATCATGGAATAATGTGTTGGAATTTCATTACCATATTGACGTATATTTTTTTTATGTGTTTTCTCTTTTTATTTGTTTTCTCAGGTATTATCGTGAACATATGCATGTAGTGAATGTGAAATGAGAGAACAAAACGTAAATCAAATATTTATAAAAAAAGGAAAGTAATGAGAAGGCATGAATCAAAATTGTGACTTGTAAGTTGTAAAAAAAAATTTAACGTAACATAACGAGAGTTCATGAATTCATAACTTGCTGGCTCTACTTTAAAGCCATTCCAAGTTGTGTACATCAGTTTAAAGTCATGATGGACTATCACGTCTATGTTAAAGGAAGAAGAATCACTAGTTTTAGGCCATAGTGGGTCAAAAGCAATAACAATTTTAGGGAGTTTTAAAAATAACTAACCATTTCTAACCATGGCTAGTTTAACATCGCTGTAGATGTTCACTAGCAGTTTAACATCGTACTAGAGAGCTAGTAGTTTAGTGTCATTTTGGATGCTTGGGGGGTAGTTCACCCTAACCATTGAGTTTCTTTTTAATCCTTCATATTTTGACATGAGGGGTAGGGCATGTAGGCACGATTTTATACTCACCTTCCCTTCACTAGTGATGTCGAAGTACTATTCCAACCAAGATATGTCATTGGGAATGGCCCCTATGTTTGTATTGTTCGGTGCTTCTTCAGTTTTAGTAGGATCATGAGTTAACATTGGATTCATGTATTGAAGTATACTCATGGTTCCTTGTTTAGGCTCAAAGAATTCAATTTTTGACCCTTGATCCATTCCCAAGTGTGGGGAAATAAGTGATGTTATCGTATTCCCATGTATGATGATCTCACCACCCTCATAAGGTAGGTGGATCTCTTGATGGATCGGTGAGGATACAGCTCTGAGTTGAGCTAGCCAAAGACATCCTAGAATCAGATTGAACCCTAGCATTTCATCAACCACTACAAATTCAGTTGATGTGGGGAACTGGTCCCTTGTTATGAAATCCAAGGTAACCATGCCTTTCACCACGACACAAGAACCACTAAAGGATTTTAAGAAAGAAGTTGTTGTGGGATATATTTGCTCTGTAAGCCCCAACTTTTTGATGACAAGAAAGGGTATTACATTCATTTCCACACCATCATCAACATGCACCCTATGTATCTTGAAGTGGTTGACTTGTATTTTTATGAACATAGAAGCTGTAGTAGCCTCTCCTGTTTTCTCATCCCACTTGATGTCATTAGCATGAAACTCTAGGGATGTGGCCCTTGATTTTTGAGGTTTTGGGGATAGTACTACATAAATGGATGGCTCTTCTATAGGAAGGTCCTCACTAATAGAAATTGATGTCAACATATGCACGAGAGCTTCCCAATGTACATGAAATCATTACCAGATCATACAAGCTTAAGGAAGTATTCTTTTGTTTCAAAGCTTGTGTGACTTGGGTCAATGCACTCACTAGATCTTTACCATTCGGGGCACCCTTATTTGTAGAGACTTGGTCCATTTGACCTAGCATTCGTATCTCTCATGGAGGGATTTTTGCATTGGTAGCTGGGGATGTTGAGTTTGGGACCCTATGAGTGCTAGTATTCTTGTCTTGATGACTTATGCTAGACTCACCGATGGATGGAACCATAGGAATAACATCTAGCAGTATGGGCTTCAGTGGTCCTAAATGGTGTTCTCTTTCTAGGCACTCTCTTGTCAGCTTGTCGGCAAGACGCTCTCACACGGGTCATGGGGGAATGATAGGGGTTTTTGTGTCAGGGTGTTTTGGCACCTGGATCATGAAGGGAGTGGGTCAGTTTTTGGATGGTGTGGTTTTTGTTGCAATAGAAGGAGGTACGCAGATGAAAAATGATTTTTGTGGCATGGGGAACATGCATATGATGAAAGGAGTTTGAAGAGATGTTGAGGTAGGTGTATTTTTAGAGGGCCTACAGATCACAAAAGGTTTTCGCGGGACATCCTGTTCATTCTCGACATGGATAGTGTTAATCACATACAGTGCATCATTAGTATTGAGAGGGTCTTTGTAGACTTCCATGGATTGGTTTTGTGGCCTTACCAGGTTCACCTCATCAAATACTATTTTACCTCTATCAATCATATGTTGTATGTCCTGTTTTAAGGTGAAATAATAGTCAATTCTATGCCCACACCATTGGTGATATTCGCAAAACCTGTCTAGCCTAAAGCCTCTTGGAATGGGGGGCTCATTAGCTGTTGCTAGAGCTGGATTCTTAGCCAACTCACAGAAGTTATCATGTTTTTGAGCTATCATAGGAGACATTCATTTACAGAAGTGATTAACTCAACCTTTAGAAGTTGATCCAAAAATTATGAAGGCTTCAAAGGCAAGGGTGTATACTGGGTAGGATCCTTTCGTTCGAATGTACTAGTGTGACTCATGATGGTGTTTTTTTTAAGGAATATTTGGGTATAGGCATGGGTGTGGTTCATTCACGGTCGATTGGACCAGCAGGTTGTATTCCTCTTTGTCCTAGATTATTAGGTTGGGTTGTCTCTACCACCACCACTACTATCATTTTGGATTTATCCTTATCTTTCCTCGTATGTTGGCTCCTAAAGGTTGAGTAAGCTGGGTCATTACTTGTTTGCACCACCTCTTCTATGTTCTTAATTTACATAAATGCTTGTCTCAATTTATGGGCACTCAAATAATAAAGTTTCAATTTAATAAAATCATTCACGGCCACCTTAAGGATGGTAAGCAGGTATGTTTCAGGGATGGGCTCATGAAGTTCATTGAGGGCTACACTCCACCTTTGGATAAATTTTTGCACTGGTTCTAATAGTGCCTATTTGATCTGAATCAAGCTATCCAGTGTGGCTTCAGACTTTAGATTATATTTAAAGCGGGTAATGAACTGATGTAACAAATCTTCTAGGAAGGATATGGAGTTATGTGGTAAAGCTCAGTACCAGTCTAAGGCTTTTCCCATTAGGGACATAGCAAATACACGTAGAATTGCATGAGGCGAAGCTTGAAGCAATAGACACTCAAAACGAAATGTTACCAGATGGGCATTTGGATCTCTCTCTCCATTGTACTTGGTTAGTTGAGGCAATGAAATTCCCTTTGGCAAGGTTAGTGGTGGAAATAAAGGGTGGATTGGGTCATCTTGATAGAAGTCCAGCACCTTGACTTCCTCAGTGTTTATTGTTTTAAGGCACTTTAATTCCTCAGTTAATGAATGCATCATTTTTCTATGTCTACCCACTCTTGGGCAGTAGGTAGACTGGTGGGTTGAGTGGATTTTGATTGATAATAATTTGATTGTTGCATTGTTTGTGGAAAGGGAGACTGTTGGATTGATAGTTGCTATGGTGGAGCAAAATTTAGAGATGGGATTTCAAGGTGTGGTACACTGTAGTGGGTAGATTCGTTTTGCTGAACAGCTAGTGAAACCCATTGCCTAGCCATAGGTTGTGAGGTAACACCCTAAATGTGTTGGGTCAAAGTAATCAATGGTGCGCCATGGGCTTGCACTTGTGGTATGTAATCGATGGACGTGGAAGCTAGTATGACAAATGACATCCCAATTACTTGAGGTTGGAAGATTGAACCTGCATTAGTTTGAGGAGTGGGTTGTTGGATCTGCACTTGCAGAGGTATGATGGAAGTGGATGTATCAAATTGAATGTTGGGCACGGAGAAGGTGGGAATGGAAGTGGGTACTTCTTGTCAAGAAACCGGTGCTCAAGTGTTTGTAGATGAAGGAGGAAACATAGTTTCTTCCAAGAAAGGTTGGAATAATGGGTTTTTATGGGCATGGAGACTAACAATATGACATGAATTCCCATGCTCAGATTTGGCTACAAAGTCATCTTCCTCATCTCCACTCTGAGGCTCTATCAAAGGTGGTTGTAAGGCTTGACTCCTCACCATGAGAATCTGGTATATGAGTCGATGATGGTGCTCGGAAAGGGAGATTATATCAAATGATAAGGGAGTGAACTCATGACATCCTTTGTAAATAAGTTCAAAGTTTCATTTCACTTCTCTTGCTACATGATCGATAAGCAGGTTGGCTTGAATATTCACACAGATGAAGTTATATTATTCTGGTGTGAGAGTTGCATAAGTAGGGTCTTTGCCTTGTAGCCTAAGTGACTAACGCATAGGGCCTTGGGGGTTTGTCTATTCAATAATAGTTATGGATTCCATAGTAGTCACAAGGTTGGAGGTTTCAGCCCCCAAGTTAGAGATTGGTAGTGTCACTGTGTTGATCTGGGAGGATTCCATAGTGAGCATGAATAAACTAGGATAGATGAGTTGAGCATGCTTAAGGTAGGAGGTTAAGCTAATAGCGTGAGCAAGTTGACAGCGGGAGTAGCTGACAGCACGATCAAGCTGACAGTGTGAGCAAGTTAATAACATGAGCAAGTTGATAGTGTGAGCAAGCTGATAACATGAGAAAGGTTGAAGCGTGAGCAAGTTGATAGTGTGAGTAAGCTGACAATGTGAGAAAGCTAACTTGTCAAGCTGGGGAGAGGCAAGGTTGCAAGTGGTGGGAGAAACTCAATGTGATTGATTGATGGTGGTGGAAATGTTACTTGGCAGACTATCTATGAAGCGTCTCGTTTAACTAGTATGTGTATGTTGTTTGCGTTCTGATGGTGGAGTTGCAGAGTTTAAAGTGCTCGCTACAACGTAAGAGTTTTGTAGATTCGCAGTTTTGATTAATGTAAGAATTTTGTAGGTTTATGGACTCAATTAATGTAGGACTTTCACAGTTGGCCCTCCTTCTAGTGCCAATTTACTATACTGATTGAAATCATCGGCGTAAGGCTGGAAGAAAAAAAAATGCTGAAAGATTGTTGGATAGGTACAGCTGACCCTACCTTCGCATGAGGCCAAGATGGAAAAGAAAATGAAGGTAGAGTGCCTTGGATGGTCTACATGCATATTAAACAAGGACTTCCACAAACATAAGCCATGGCTTGCATTGGGGTTATCGTAACTAATATTCAAAATGTAAATAATGATGCACAAAATGCAAACAGATCATATACAGAATAGTATTGCAAACAAAATGTAAAATAAATGTAAAATAGAGTAAATAATATAATGGAGGGCAAAAATGAACTATATTGTATTGCATACAATGAATGTGAACTATTCAAAGCGTAGCTACACCTGTGAATGGCAAGTCAAGCACTGAATCCTAGGGTAATATGCTTGTAGATGTTTGGATGATAGGAGTCAGATGTGCTCGAGCATCCAAAAGTTGCTAGTCAGTGTTTCCTAAGCCATCAACATTTAAAATTGCCCATCCATTTTTATGAATGGATGGGGTATTTATAAGGTTTGGTTGGGCTCGGGTGTAGAACTCATGGATGGAATCAACGGTTGATAAATGAGAGAAAAATGGATCAAGTGGCATGTGTTTGATGGACAGCTGTGTGTGAATTAAACATGTGTAGGAAAGCTACATCCTTGATTGGATGCACTGTATCCTACAACGTGGGTTGGCTTACACAAGCTAGATTACGCCCATAGAAGTATGTAAAATTTAGAGTCTAAGAGCTTTACAAGCTCACAACTAATGAAAATTTACAATGAAGATGATAATGTACAATAAGAGAGATTGACTTTGACTTGCTTGAAACTTCTCAGTCCCTAAATTGACTACTATAGGATGTCAATTTGAGTGGTTTTGGGATTGTTTGAGGCATCTCTATTTCATCAAGGCTCCTAGTGTGAGTTGATTTTTTCTTGGCATGTCCTCAATGCATGCTTGACATTCTTTTGACCAAGCATGATCAGTACTCACACTGCACTCATGCTGTCAGCATGACCCGAGCATGAGTGAGTTAAAAATGATATATTTCATACCAAATTATGATTTTTGAATCCTATTTATTAAGTATAGAAATTTCCTAATTGTGGTTGACCTTAGGAGTGATCTGAAAGTCAAAAATTGAGCTTGATGTGCCTTGTTTTAAACCACTTTTGGTAACTAACGCTGGACTCATGCTATTGGCATGAGTGCAGCATGACCAGAACATGAGCTACAAAACTTACAATTTTGGACCTAAAATCTAGAATTCTGGAGGCTAGAACTTGAAGTTTTCAATAATGAACTGTAAGGGTGACTTGCACCTTGGAATCAAGTCATTTTGACTTAGTTTGGAGACTCTTATAGTTGCTCATGCTGTACTCACACTGTCAGAGTGACCTTAGCATGACCATCAACGTGAGTGAGAAAATGTGTACCATTTGTCCCAAAATTTGAATTCCCAAATGCTAAAAATTGGATTGGATAGCATTGGCCTTTGAGGATGGCTTGCACCCTCAAATTGAACCATCTTTAACTTGATTTTGGAGTTGTTGGAGTTGCTCATGCTGAGGGCAAGCTAGCTCAAGCTGACTTGACAAGTTGAGCGTGAGTTACATGCTTTAGTTAGATGTTTTCCTCCCAAAAGATTGGAAGGGTTTGTGTTGTTCTCTTTTCAAAGTGTTATGCCAAAATTAGTGGTACTTCAATTGTTAACATGTTTTATTGTGCATAAGATACAACTATTGATGCTCCTAACCCTTCTTCCTCAATCTGTCTCTAAACATGGACCAAGACCCCTGATAAATTTACCTTTATGGAGGGGATGGTTGATGACATGATTGATCGCCTTAGGTAGATCAATCCTAACATAGGTATCTTGGAGTTACTATGTTAGGCTCTCTAAGTTGTTACATTTCTTTGCTATGGAACTATGGATTATGCTTGCCCATGTGTGATTGATAGCTTCTCGCCTCAAGTGGGACCCTTGACAAGCCATCGAGGTTGATGTAGTGCCTGAACTCCCTCTAGAGGTAGCCAGGGTGCCTCGTCACATATACAATGAAATGAGTAAATGTGCATTGTACTTTACATGCTCCTTGTAGGAGTGTAGGCATGTGAATGAGGACCTCGAGAAGAGGGTACAAAAACTTGAGAAAGAGAAGGGCAACCAAGCCACTAAGTTGGAGGAACTTTGGTCCAGAAATGAATTCCTGTTGGCCCGTGACATTTGTGATGGTAGTTGGCATATGGCCATTATTGACTATGCAAGATATAGGATAGCCATATGGAGCAAGAATGAGGCCACTTGCAAGATTATTGAACAACGCATGGAGATGGACCTTCTTGCCCAGAAGAACCAAGACTGGAAGGATTATAGTGCAAAGGTGTACGAATGGGGACAAACATAAAAGAACCATAAGCATATGTATAAAATGGAACATGACACCTATCATAAACAATACCAGGATGCTTCTATTGAGTTGCATACCCATAAGGTATTCCTTGATTTCATTGGTTCTTCTAGAGCCTATGAGAAATTCATGCAATAGGTGGAGGTTAGTGAGTATCCTAAAAGGGAAATGACCTTACGTGCCAAGAAGACCACCGCTGCCACCTTTTATTTGGGACCACCCAAATGGACAACTGTGGCAAAAGAAAAATTTGTAGCAAGCATTGATCTAGGAGAGGAGAATTGGGCCAACCTCACTGAGAAGGAGATCCTACTACGTCTAGAGGCTAGAATGGATAAGATACCCTCTGAAATGGACGTGGGGGCATCTTGGGTTAGTCATTCTTTATTGTTCACTATTTATTTTGTAAGCCTTGTTGCAGTTTTGATTTACTATTTTTTTATTTTGTCTCATGTATGATCCAAATAAAGGTGCAGGACCCAGTGGAACAAGAAATGGCAATGCTGACGAAGACTTCTAGCATGGCAGCGGAAGATTTTTTTTCTTAGATTTAAATTTTTGCAAATAATATTGTATGGACAGAAATTGAATGAAGAACATAGTGTAAAAAATTATTTTATTTTGGTTAATCTATTATTTTATATTTATTTTTATTAATGTGTTTGGACCCTTTTGAGGGCCTCTTGTTTTGGTTTTAGGCCATTTCAGGCCACGGAAATACTTTAAGGTCATTTTGGGTCATTTCTTAATGTCTTTTTTATTTTTATCTATTTTTGAGAAATGGAGTCACCAATTTTAGGCCTTAGTAGGCTAAGATGATAGTTTAAGGAAATTCTAGGTCGTGGTAATAGTTTAAGGCCATTTTGAGCTAGGCACTAGATAATTAATGCAAGCAACAGCCATGATGTAAATGATGGACATAATGTAAACAATAGACACAATGCAAATGAGAATAGTAGACATGATGCAAACAATTAAAATAATGTAAATAGTGATCATAATGCTAAAAATGACCATGATGCAAACAGTGAACATGATGCTAAAAATGAACGCGATGCTAAAATTAAGATGGAAGGAGATAAAAAATGTTAAATCCAAGCCTTTATGGAATTCAATTAGAGGTAATCTCTAATTATGCAGTTGTTTCCTAACCCATCATGGGCCAAGCAAGGCATATGGCCAAGAGGCTTTGTTGTGGTATTCTTCAATGTCATTGCCTACTATTTGAAAAGGCAACTCAGCATACATAGTTTCTTTCTCTGAGATGGTGTTTTTGGTTGGCTTGTTAGCCAAACAAAGGGTTTCAATATGAATAGACACTTCATTCTCAGAGATTATTACCTCTAAACCCTACTCCATGTTAATGTTTTTTATGGCTTGGGCAGCCGCTTCATCATCGTAGATCACCACTTCATCACCCACGTCGGGTAGGTGGATCTCTTGATGTATCGGTGAAGAGATAGCCCTTAATTAGGCTAACCATGACCTCCCCAAAGATCAAGTTTAACCTGGGCATCTCTTCTATCATAATGAACATTGCACTTGTGGGGAATTGATCCCCTACCGCAAAGGTAATATGGATAGTCCCTTTTACCACTACATGTGCCTTGTTCAACGATTTCAGGTACAAAGTTGTCATGGGTTTGATTTGATCTACCAAGCCTAGTTTTTCCACTATGGAAAATGGAATGACATTGGTAGTAGCCCCATCATCAATGTGTACCATTCAAATCTTGTACTAGCCAACTTGAATTGTGGTGAACATGGGTGTTGTTATCACCTGACCCTTTTCATGGTCATCCTTAATGGACTTATTGTGAAAGGTCAAGTTTTTTGGCCATGGTTCTTTGGCCATAGAGGGAAGCATGACAGCATGGATTACTTTCTCTTCGGCCAACATGTTTTCATCAACTAGGAAAGATGCTAACATGTGAACCATGGCCTCATGATGTGTTGTGGAAGTCACTACCAGGTCATATAGGCTTAAAGTTTTGTTTTTCTATTTTAGGGCCTATTTAATTTGTGTAAGGGTGTTGAGAAAGTCTTTTCCACCATCTTGTTTCTTGTTGACCTTCTCCTCTTTCATTTATCCTAGAAGACGAATCTCGAAAGGAAGGGTAGTTCTAGGTTGAGAACTAGGCTTTCTACGATGGGAAGGTGATGATTGCGTGCATGCATTGTTATCAGTTGTTAATGAAGAAGGGGTTATGGGGACTATAGATAAGGGAATAGGCTTGGGGGGAGCTAACATAGTGCATTCCCTAGCTATCTTGTCTACTAAACACTCTTTCCATTTTTCTGAATGGGGAGGCTATGGTGCAGTTTTTGTTGCCTAGCTTTTGGTGGTAGAGGCACTTGGATGTTTTGGCACCTTAATGACAAATGGTGCCTATTGTATTGGTGCGGGCGGTAGTGCAACTCTAAGCACAAAGGGTGCAAGGGACGTTTGAAAAGGAACTTTAAGGACAAAGGGTTGCTGTGACTTAGTTGTTGTGGGTGTTTTTGTGTTAGAAAGAGGCACATGCACCACGAATGGTTGCTAAGGTGGTTCTGGATTATTGTCAATGTCAATAACATTGATGTTGTACCCCATGTTGTTAGCATTCAGGGGATCTTTGTAAACATGCATTAACTAATCTTGAGGCAAATGGGACTGCTCTCATCCAATACCAATTTTCCCTAGTCAATCATCCATTGGATGTCATCTTTCAGTGCCAAGTAGTACTCTGTATCATGACCACATAGTTGGTGATAGTCACAGAAACGTTCTAACTTAAAATTCTTTGGGACTAGTGGCTCATTGGGCGTAGCCAAGGAGGGTTTCCTAAGAACTTTGCAATACCTTTGATGATGTTTGATTGGCTCCTTTGACGTCCACTTATGTTCTATACAACTAGCTCCCAAGAGTTTCTTCAAAAGTTTCAAAGGTTTAATCGGTACAGGGGTATACTTGGAGCTATCCTTGCACTCAAAGTTGGGCCTCACTTGGGTCAGTGCCACAAGTATTAATGTTGAGGATTATCCGGTGTTACTTGAGCCAAGTGTGATGTTCGATGCTATGGCTACCTTTTTGTTGTTGTTGTTGTTGGGATTTCTTTCCTTGGCCATAATAGCCATTGTTGTTGCCATGGACCTACCCTTTTCTTTATCTTTCTTGATTTGTGCATTTGTATAGGTGACATAAGCTGGGTCCTTGCTAGCTTTGGCCATGTCCTGAATGCTCTTGGTCTAAGAAAAGGCTTGGCCGAGGGAGCACGGGACTAGGTAGTAGACTTTATACTTAATAAATTTGTTTACAACACCCTTAAAAATGGCCAACAAGTGGGCCTCAACAATTGGCTCACGTATCTCATTCAAGTTTGTGCTCCACCGTTGTATGAATCTTTTCATAAGTTCTAGCAAGTCTTACTTGAAGCCCATGAGCTAGTCTAGTGTGACCTTTGGTTTCAAGTTGTACTTGAGGTGGGTCACGAATTTGCTTAGCAGGTCTTCTAGGCTGGAGATGGAGGCACATGGAACTGAACAGTACTAGTCCAGAGATTTTCCTATCAGAGACATGGCAAAGATGTGAATGATGGTGTGAGGCCATGGTTGCAACAATAGGGATTTGGACCTGAAGGTCACCAAATGTGCATTGGGATTGCCCTCCCCATTGTATTTTTTAAATTGGAGGAGTTGCACCTTGGGAGGTAATGTAAGCATAGGGATAGTCGGGTTGATAGGGTTATCATGATAAAAGTCCATGACCTACATAGTTTTAGAACTAGCTACCTTGAGACATTTGATTTCCTCAGTGAGGATTTGGATGAGTTGGAAAGCTTGATCTAGACTTAGGGATGTTCCAAGTGGTACCGAGGCTGCCTAAGCAACCATCATAGATGACACTGTTTTTACGATAGCGTGTCCCATGGGAGGTTTCATTGGGATTTATTTAGTGATTGGTGTTGCCTAAGTGGTCCACCACCGAATGGGTGATGCTATTGGGGTAGTGACCATTGGTGGCGTCGTGGGGTTGGCTACTTGCCCGGTTGGCAGGTTGGCCCACAACCTTGTGTTTGGTTGCACCACCTGCAAAAATTGGTACGCTTGGTGTTGGATGTAATGTGACATCTAAGAAGGTTGCATAGTAGGAAAAGAAGTGGCTGATGCCCACCATGCAGTTGAGAGTGGGTTTGCTACTAGTGGTGGGATAGGTGTAGACAAGGGAATAGGAGTGGAACTCATGTGTAGCTGTGACATAGGCACAATGTGCACATATGGCAGTGTATCTATGACTGACATTAGGTACAATGCCAGAACAGATTGAGGAGGGAGGGTGACTGGGAAAGAAGTTGAAGGGTCCACTTTCTAGTACATTGAAAACGCTAGGTGACTACCCATTGCTAAAGAGGATGTGGGTTTTGGAGACCACAAAGGGGGAAGAAGCAAAGAGTAGGTTTGATCAGAAGATAGCAGTGAAAGGGATAGTCATGGTGTAGATCTGGCCATGACCTTTGGAGTGGGAGTCTAACACCTCCTGCCCATCCTAGAACACTTCATCGTAGTGGGATGTTGTGTCCTGTTCCCTAGACCTACTCACTTGCATTAGTTGGTTTAACACCCATTAGGATGGTGACATCAGGAGCAATTATGAACTCCTTCCCATTCTAGTGGAGGAACTTGAAGTTATGTTTATCTTTGAGTTCCTGGAAAACTAAGGGTAGATTCGCCTAGAATTTTGCATAGAGGAAATAGTATTGCTCTATGTCTTGTGCCAAATGCTCAAGTGATAGGTGCCGTAGCCTAAGGGACTGTCATTGTGCCAGCACTAGGCTAGGTGGTCACTCAGGACTTATCATAAGTTGGACAAAGTAGGGGACCTCTAGGTATAAAGTGGGAACTATAGTAGTCACTAGAATTATTTTCTGTTGTGAAAAGAAAAACTATAGAGAAGAGAGAGAAAGGCTAAAACTGGGTACACTTGGGAGTTTCGGAAGATGGCTTCCTTTATTGTTATGCCTGCTATGCTAAGAGGTTTGCTATGCCACATGAGACGTAGGTAGCATAGCGTAGTCAACAAAGTGAACACGGTATATTAAGCAATTGGAGGCTTTCATCTTGCAGGGTTCCAGAGCAACTATCATTGCAACCAGTCTATTCCACCCAATGCGTAGACAACTGCATGGGTGTCACATCTACACTAGTAGGTAACAGGGTATAGACAGCATACAGAATTACCCATGATGCATGGAAAGGGCACAAAGAGGTCCTCCTTCTAGTGCCAAAAAATATAGCGATTGAAAACATCGGTGGCTAGAACACTGAGAGGTCACTAGGTGTATAGCCTAACCTCGGATCCATGCAAGGGCCGTGTTGGAGTAAATAGAATTGGGGTGCCATGAATGGTCTAGCTGATTAAAGAAGGACTTAATTGATGTACAATAAGCTTTCTTAAATAGTTATTTTTAAGGGCATTGTGTATAACTTAAGCAATGAGTGAAAAATGTAAACTAATAGAGCATAATGCAGAATATGATAACAACAACATGAAATAAAGTAGGATAGGGTGAGAAAGTGCACTACCCCAAGATCAGTGGATTTGATCTCTATTTTACTATAGAAGATATACAATAGATGTGCAGTCTGGATGGGAACAACTTACAATGAAGCAGTATGATCACAGCTCCTTGAACTGTAGTCAACAACTTGCTAACAGGAACCTTTTGCTTGTCGGTCTTTGCCAGAGCTAATTGCCAGAGAGCCAAAATGCCAAAATGTCAAATGCCAATCTTCAAAGCGAACTACCAGAAAGGTGATTCATCAAATTCAATAATGCCAAAAGCCAACCTTGAAAGCTAATCACAAGAAAGATGACTCCAAAAGCCAACCCCTTGAACATTGTTTGTTGGTGTATTTATAGAGTCAGATGCTGGAGAGAAACATGGTTTGGATGCCATGTGTCCTAGGTCCCATAGAGTGCAAACATGATTATGTCATGTTGTTGTGTGATGCTATGCTATAGTGTCACATTGGTGTGCTACGCTACAATTTGATGCTGAACGTGAAGCTTACTATACTGTGACCATACCGTTCAAGCTGCATGTGCCAAAATCTAGTGAACTACCATGTTTGTTATAAAGAATGCCAACAACAAATACAAAGTGAAGCCTATGCTCTAGGACTATGTATTCCCTACTCTTGCAAGCAGGGTTAAGTGTAGGGACAACTTTGGGAATAGTCAAGGGGTGAAAAACAATGCAAACTTGCTAATTCTGTCTATTGAATAAATGCTAGAACATGACTTAACATTGCCAACAAGTTCTAAAACTAACTGGAGATGTCTTGATGCTTCTATGCAAGTGTTGCACTACTTACGCTACCCAACGTGTCAGCAAAACATAAGCACTTTCATGCTACACTGTGCTACATTGCGTAGCATAGTGTAATGTAGCTACAAGTCTTGAGAGGAATCTTTCCTAAAAGCTAAGGATGACTGACTGAGACCTGGCTGGGAAAATAACTTCTGTAATTGATAACCCTATCTTTCATGGTGAAGGATCTAGGGATCTATCAAGTTCATCCTTGGGATTCTTTGATGCTTTGTGTCCTTACTACATTGTGCTATGCTACATAGTGTACCACAATATAGAAGTCAATGTGACATGAATTCTTGTTTGATCTACATTTCTTTCTCAAGAAACTTTGCTTGGGGCCCAAGGGCAAAGTGGGATTGGCAGTCTTGGAGGCCAAAGTATGAGCAAGTGCAATTCTCTTGTTGAAACCACTTGGCATAGGACCTTCATACATTCTTTCACTACTACATTATGCTACGCTGCGTAGCATAGCATAGTGTAGCACCTTGTGTTGCTTAGATTTTGACTTATTTTACAAACATTTTTTCATGAGATGATGATAATTTCCTAGTGTGATGGAAAAACAAGCATGCTTGATAGTTAAGGTAGTGGCAAATATGTTCACTTCACCAAAATCAGTCTGTGCAGAAACATTGCCATAGTAGAACCCTGCTATGCTATCTAGCAGAGCACAACATAGCTCTAAAATGACAAGGATTTTTAACAAAATTTGCCACATTTTTTCTACATCATGTTGTTCATGCATCAAGGATGAAGTGGGGTGGATATCCCAGAGGACTAGGTTGTTGTCAATCGACCAATTTAGAGCCTAATCAGTCTTCTCAAGGCCTTCTGTGCTATCTAGCATAGCGTAGCATAGCAAGTCTCATAGTTAGAAAACTTGCCAAATGGTTTTTCTCATCCTGAACACTTTCAGTAGCTCCTAGCATGGTCCCTGAGTAGACCATCAGTCCGGTTAAGTGTCAAGCTAGCTAGGCTAGTGAGTGTAGCAAACCTATTAGCCCGAGAGATAGAAAATTTACTGAACTATACAAACTACCCCTAGTGCCTCTTCCATGCCAGTTGGCTTCATAGCTAGATGCCACATTGACTATGTTGTAGAGGGTGGTAGGCAAACTTGGAAGAAATTTTGGAAGCATTAGGACTTCCAAGGTGCCATATTGTCTGCACAGTCCAACGTGACACCATGTTTGTAGAGATTCTTGCCCAAATTCCATGACTACTGAATCATGAGAGTCCCAAAATTTATGGTGTTTCATCAACCATAAGGAGACAAATCCAAAAGTGGAAACAAGCACAACATGAACCCTTGGACATGGCCTTAGAAAGATATTATGCATTATTAAAGAACTACCCCAGGCCATGAATTCTCTAAGAAAAGGTTAATGTATCACATCATGGATGGGCTACATAATGAAACAAGGGAAACCCTAGGGATGTATGCCCTAGGTCAACTCTATGAGCTATGAACTCACCAATTCTAAGAGCTTATCAAGTGGGTAGTGTAGTGACTGAAAAGGTCGGTGGCTGGAACACTGAGAGGTTATAAAGTGAAACATTTAACCCCAGATCCGTGCGAGGGCCATGCTAGAGAAAAAAAGAAGCGAGGCACCCTAAATGGTCTAGTCGATTAGATAGGAACTTAATCAATGTATCTTAACCTTACGTAAACATTTGTTCTAGAAGCAAGACACGTAAGATAAACTGATGATCAATAAATGCAAGATGGTAAAAATAATGCAAAACAATGATTATAATGAGGAAATATCAAAACAAACTGAAGCAAGAAAATGCACTTCCCCCAAGGTTGTGGATTTGGTTCTTAGCCTTGTTTGAAAGGTGTACAACAGGTTATGCAATGCCAGAGAGACACTGCTTACACCGAGCGGTATAGTCACAGTTCCTCTACTTGCCGATCTATTTGCTAAGATGTCAAAATGCTTGAATCACCAAGGGATTTTTGGAGCCAACCAAAGAGCTCAAAGATAACTAGAATGCTCAATAAAGATGCCAACTATGCTTCCTGAAAGCCAACTTAAAAGCCAACTGCACCAAAAAAAGCCAACTGCATGTGAAAAGCCAACCAAGCCAACTGCTCTTGCCAACATAAAAATGCCAACCAATATGTTTTTGCTAATAACCCCAAATTTTTTCAAATGTCCTAAGCATTTTTTTCCAAGGTATTTATAGGGTCAAGAGTAGGAGAGAAATATGGTCTAGATGCCATGTGTCATAGACCCCAGAAGATGCCATCATGTCCATAGTGTGTAGGTGTGCGATGTTAGATGTGAACTTTGTTATGCTATGACCATACCGCTGAAACTACATGTGTCAAGATCCAGTGTGCTAACCATGTAAGCAAAAATTGAGCTTATGCTCCAGAACTGCGTCTTCCTTTCCTTTACAAGCAGGGTCAAGTATAGGAACACTGTTTTGGGAGCTAACTAGGGGGATGTGTAGTGGAATGGAATTTCTTATTTTGCGAAGGAGATGCCAGAGCAAGGAAAATTATTGTCAACAAGTTCTAGAGCTACCTAAAGACGTATTGATGCTTTCGTACTAGTGTTGCACTATTCATGCTTCTGAACACATTGGCGTAGCATAAGTAGCTTCTTGCTACACTGTGCTATGCTATCTAGAGTAGCATAGTGTAGCCACTGGTCTTGACTGGAATTTGCATAGGAGCTGAAGAGCATTTGTTTGCAACTTTTTTCCTTCATGCCAGAGAGCTTCTGAACTCATGGAACTCATGTTTGAAACACTTGCTTCTTTTTCATCGTTGCTATGCTATGTACCATAGCACACTGTAGCGGCTATTATATCATGCATCCTTGTTTAATTTGCAAATTTCTAGCAAGAAAATTTTCTCGAGAACTGAGGACTAAGTGGGGTGGGAATATTTGGAGGCCAAAGTCTTGTTGGAATCACTTGGCAAGATGGGCCTTTCTGCTTTGCCTTTGCTACATTGTGCTATGCTACATAGCGTAGCATCTTACACTAATGACTTGTTTTGCAATCATTCTGTCACTTAGCACTTGTTTGCTTGAGCAACTATCTTTTGAAGCTTGCTATGCTACATAGCATAGCATATCTTAGCAAAATTCTTCACTAGAAAACTTGCCGAATGGTTTTGCTCATCCCAAACACTTTTGGTAACTCCTAGCATAGTTTCTGGGTAGACTGTCAGCTAGGTCAATTATCCAGTTGGGCAGGCTGGAGAGTCCATGGGGCCTATTAGCTCTAGAGATAGAAAACTTGCTAGACTAGACAATCCATCCTCAGTTCCTACATTTTCCTATTAAACTATCATTAAGTTGCACTTATAGAAATCCTTGCCTAAATTTCAAGACTTTGCTGAAGCATGAGAGTCCTAAAATTTTATGATGTTTCACTGGCCCCTCTTTGTCGACATCTGGAGGATCCGCCCGATAGACATCGACAAAGAATATGAAACACTAGGAAGGATAAGTTGCAAATACCTCTCTCTAGTGGTTGCTCAGATGTCACTTTGCTATGCTTGGGAGTAACAGGATAGCTATGTAGGGGAAAGGGGAAAGGGTGGACTTGAGGGGATAGGTTCAGGCAAAGGAAAGTTGGGATGTAGCGTGGTCCCTCTTTGGAGTGCTTACGAGGGATTCAGCATGTGTGAACATGTTTCTTTGGCTGGCTTTTGACCTCTCATTAGAATTCTTGGAGAGGGTCATTATAAAATAGCTGATGTGCCATTTTCTTTGGGCACACACTCTTTTTACTTTTTTTTTGTGAGTTCCTTTTTTTTTACTCTTTTGTGCTTTTCTTTTGCTGTTTAGCCATGTTCATTTGAAAACAATCTTCTTTTTGCAAGACAAGTGTTTCCTCGCCAGGATGAGTTGTGTTACATCCATGTGGAATTTTGACCTAGCTACAAATGCTTCCCATGTGGTAAGTTGTGTTACGCATGTCATGGACTTTGGGGTTGAGCATATGGGATGGCTTTAGATGCTTCAAGAAAGATTGTAAAAGAGATGTGAAAAGGGAAACTACAAGTGTGAGAAATGAGATGACAAAGGTTTAAAAGGAAGGGCAGGATGTGAACTCCCAAGCATTCAAGCTAGTCAGAGTGGTCACCTTAGAACAATGTGGTGTATTGTCCTCCTAGCAAAACACATCTATGATTGACACCATCTCGACCCGTATCCTGCAAGCACAACAGAAAGCAAACTAGAAACGTAACCATGAAATGTAGTTAGGAAAAGGTCTTACTTGCATTACACACAACTAAAGTGGTAGGCATTGTTGCTGATGCATGTGACGTCCAAAGAAAGAAGGCCAGTAGTGGTTTTCATAGCAGTAGGCTGAAGGAGCCGACACTAAAGGAGCTAGGAGTTGTAGCGATGCGAGTGCTTAGGAGTGCTCGCCTAAGGAAAAAATCATGTAGTTCAGTTGTAAGGTGTGAGGCACAACAACTAAACATCTTTTGAGCTCAGATGATGGTGGGGGCTAGAGGGTAGAAACCTTATGGCTAGGCCATAATAGTGCTGGAACTCCAACAGTAGGTGCTAACAACAGAAGCTACTGCCAGTGTAATAGGCCATGGTAGCGGTAGCTCTAGAAGGTCAGCAAGATGTCAGATGACATCTCTGAAGGATTAGCATGATATCAGGGGTAGTGATGTTTCATATTTTCTAGAAGGTGTTCTTTTATCATCATGAAATACATTATGGGACTGCAATGCCCCACCATGTCGGCACTATGCAGGCTTGCTTGTTTGACCGGTGATGGATCTGAGTTGGGAACATTGTGTCATGAACCTAGTTTAAGGTCCTAGCAGATCATCTGATGCATTGGTTTAAGATCCTAGTGGGCCATAATGTGCTAGTTTAAGGTCCTAGAAGAACGCTATGCTAGTTTAAAGTCCCAGCAAACCATTGTGCTAGTTTATTGTTGTAGCAAACAGTGGATGTGCTAGTTTATCATTGTAGCAAACAGTGGATGTGCTAGTTTATCGTCATAGTGGATAGTGGATGGGCTAGTTTAAGGTTGTAGTGGACCATCTATGCTAGTTTAAGGTCATAGCAGATGTTCTATGCCAATTTATAGTCATGGTAGACTATCTGTGCTAGTTTATTATCATGGCAGATTGTCTATGCCAATTTATAGTCGTAGCAGACTATCTCTGCCAGTTTATTGTCATCGCAGACTGGGGATGCCAATTTATAGTTGTAGTGGACTATGGCACTTACCTTGCTTTTGCATTAGATGTAGTATGACTTCAAGTATAAATGGTTCACAAGATTTGCAAACTCTCTACCATCCATGTTTGCCAACTTAAAAGCTCCATTCTCATAGGCATTTGTGACTATGAATGGAGCTTCCCAGTTTGCCAAAAATGTTTCTACATGTTCACGCATAGCTTTGAGGACTAGGTCCTCATTTTTAGTCAGCTGTCGATGTAGGTATCCATGATACTTTTACTATTGCTTTTCCTGATACCATTCACTGTGACCCAGTGTTTGTACACACTCTTCCTCTAAGGAGTCAAGGTTGATGATTCTAGACTAGTTGTTCTATGCCTCATTCACGATGCTCGAAAGGATCATATTCAGTGATGGTACCTGCAATTCAAGAGGTAACATTACTTTAGATCCATAAACTAGGCTATAGGAAGTCTTACATGTAGCCATCCTGCATGTCATATGATAGGCCCATAGCACATAGAGGATTTACTCGTGCCATTGCCTCTTGCTATTGCTAAGCATTATTTTAAGCAAGTTGACGATGGCCTTACTTGTTGCTTCTGCTTGACCATTTTCCTATGGGTAGTATGGTGAAGAGAAAGATTGCTTAATGCCAACGTTGCTACAAAAGGTTCTGGTTTTTGCACTACTAAACTGTGGCCCATTCTCTATCACAATAGTCATGGGAAGACCAAACCTTGTTACAATGTTGTCTAAGATGAAGTGGAAAACCTATTGAGATGTACTTTTTCTAGGGGGAATAGCCTCTACCCGCTTCGTAAAGTACTCAGTGGCAGTAATGATGAAGCTATGCCCTATGGAAGAATTAGGTGTTATGGGTCCTATGATATCTAGTCCCCATCATTCGAATGGCCACGTGATCTGCATAGGGTGCAACTTAGTAGGTGAAACATTTATAAGATTTGCATGATGTTGGCATGTGTCACACATCTTGAGTTTAGAAAAACAATCACATTCCATGCAAGGCCAATAATACCCTATGCATATGATCTTAGCTACCATGGCCCTAGGAGCTATGTGTCCTCCAGATAGTCCTTCATGGACCTCGCTAACAATTTTTTATGCTTCCTCCCCACCAAAAAAAGTTAACAGTATTCCATCAAAGTGGTGCTTACATAAGGTATTATCTCCTATGAAGACATACTACCATGCTCGCTTTTAGATTGCATCCCTTTGGGCAGATGTCAAATCGTCTAGGGGTTCACCATGCTATAGGTAGGCTTTCACGTTAGCGTACCATTATTGGGTGTTGGTATGCTTATGGAGGTCACATGTACTGCTTGGGTGATAGGGTCTATGCATTTTGTTATTGAAGTAGGTAAGGTTGCAAATAGGTGTGGAGGCATGTGTAACGCTAGTGTAGCTAAGGCATCAGCTACGGTGCTTTTGCTACGTGGCACATGCTAGATGTCTATCGTGGTGAACTATTTTAACAAGTTTTTGGCCGGATCACAGTAAGGATATAAGTGTAAATATTTATTGGCATAGACTTTAGTGATTTAATTGAAAATAAATTTAGAATTACCTCGGATTGCCAAATGTTAAATTTTTAATTACCAGGCTACTAGGAGGCCCCTAAGGAGTCCTTTGTACTCAGCTACATTGTTTGTACAAAGGAACTTGAAGCAGTAGGAAAAAGGTTGAATGTCCCCTAAGGGGAACATAATGACGATGGCCGCACTACCATCTCACATGGTTGTGGTGCCATTGAAATGCAAAATGGCCTCAAAATGCAATGGCACAAGGTTGATGCTGCCAACATGTTCATTAGGGAATTCGGGTTCTATGGTCACTTGATCGGTAATGGGTGAGGTTGCAAGCTACGTAGCTATTGCTTGTCCTTTCATTGATGATTGGGCCACATAGTATAAATCAAATTCCACTATTATTACTTTCCGTTAGACTATCTTGCTACTTTCATATAAGTTGTTCATGATAGCCCAAAGTAAGTTGCTTTTGCATATAATGTTCACTTGGCTATGGAACAAGTAGTGTCTCCACATTTTTAGCATAAACACTAGGAAGAGACAATTTATTTCCACTTCTTTGTATTTAGCTTTGTATGTGATTAATGCATGGATCAAGTAATAGACTAGGATTTTAGAGTCGTCTTCTCTTTTTTGGCATAACAGTGTTGTGATAGATGTGTCCGAGGTGGAAAGGTAGATGTAGAAAGGCTTATCCCTCTATGGTGGGTAAATAGTTGGGAGGTGTAACAGCTCTTTCTTTAAGTCTTCAAAGGCTTGTTGACACTAGGTTATCCATTTGAAGTTAATCTCTTTCTTTAGTAAGTGTTGCATGGGGTCTAACTTGTTAGTCAACCTTTCTATAAACCTTCTGATGAATTGTATTCTACCTTGCAACCCATACAATTATTTAAGGTTAGTAGGGGGTGCTAGGTTAATGATGGCCTTAACTTTATCAGGGTCCACTCATATTCTAGCCTTTGATACTACGAACCCTAGCATGTATCTAATTTTTACGTCGAAAAAAAACTTCTTTGTATTAAGACACAAGTCATGCCTATGAAAATGCTTAAGGACTACCTCTAGATCTATGGGATGATTAATAGCCATCTCAGACTTGACTGCTATGTCATCCATGTAATCATTGAGTCGCTCTAGGAGGTAGTCACTAAATATGTGGGTCATGACTCATTGATAGGTTGCTCTGGCATTCTTTAAACCAAAGGGCATCATAGTGTAACAAAATGTTCACCAAGGGGTCATGAACGTACTTGTTAACTGATGCTTTGGGTTAATGTGAATTTGATTATAACCCAAGAACCCATCCATAAAGGATAATAATGCATGACCAGCCGTAGTATCAATAAGTTGGTTAATACTCAGAAATGGGAAGTCATCTTTAATCGTTGCTTTGTTTAGATCCCGAAAGTCTATATAGATTTGTATACCTCCCATTTTCTTAAAGACTACAACAATGTTTGATATTCATTCCAAGTAATCGACCACACAAATGAAGCCTGCTTGGTATAACTTGGTGATTTCATCACATAAGGCTAGTGTAATTTCTAGTTTAATTTTTTGAGCCTTTTGTTTAACTGGTTTGACACGTGGGTCCAATAGAATGTTATGCTGTATTAGCCATGGGTCCAAACCCAGCATGTCATTGTAAGACCATGCAAATACTTTGATGTTATCTTGAAAGACTCTAGATACATCCTTTTACATTTGTTCATCTAGGAGGAAACTTAGTTTTAGTGTCTTTACTTCCCCCATGGACATCTTTACTGGTACTTCGATGAGAGGGTCCTCAATAATGGCCCTGACCTCTAAGTCCAAGGATTAGACCAAATGTTTGGGCCAATCTAGGGACATTTCCAAAAATGCTACAGTGTTATTAGTAGATGAATCCTAGTCTATCGACTCTAACTTCAGATTTCTTGCAAGCTTTCCATGAGGACCTATCAAGGTTAAAGGTGAGTGTAGATCATGTTGCATGGCCATCTTGTTCAACCTTCCATAGTAAGAAAAAGCCCAGTCAAGTAATACGATTTTGTAGCTATAGCGCATAATAATAAATAGTGCAAAGTAATAACGAAACATGCAATGATCATCAAATATTTGGCTAAGTTCATAAGTTACTAGTTAAGATCTTGGCAGACTGTAATATTGCAAGATCTAGTTCTAAAATGCAACATGGGTGCTAAAGCTACCAGTTTAAGATCATGGCAAACCATTAGCAAGTTGTAAGTGTAAGGTTACTAGTTTAAGGTCTTTGCAGATTGTTACCAGGTTGGTGGATAAGGTTACTAGTTAAGGTCTTTGCAGACTGTTAATAGGTTTTGTGAAATGTCAATAGTTTAAGGTCTTTGCAGACTGCTAATGGGTAGGCTTTATAAAACATCACTAGTTTAAGGTTTTTGCAGACCATGGTATGCGGGCTTTATACAGGTAGGTTGCTAATTTAAGGTGGGACAAAATTTTTAGTTGGGCCCACCTATTTGCAAATAAGAATGCTATGCTATCATAGGTTTTTGACACAAAAGTGCTATGCTACATGGGGCATCCCACATTAATTGGGGTGCAAAAATGACAAGTTCTTTTCACCACATCAGCTATAAATAGGGGTTTACCCCTAGTAAACTTGTCATTTTCATTGTCAGAAAGTAAAGCCCACATCTAGAGCATAGCACGGTCATGCCAAGAGAAAGAAAAATGGTGTAGCGTAGCAGTTGGCAACATTTGTGAGTGAAGCAATGGCACCTAACAGTGAACATAAGCACTGAGGGCTCACAAAGGTGGATGAAGTCAAGGACACTTTGGGGCGCCTATCCCAAGCGCATGTTGAAGTGCAGGAGGAGACTCTATCTGCTCATTAAGTTTCTATGCTACCTTTATTGTTTAGACTTCTACAATCGATATTGTTAAAATCCACATCCCTTGACATTCTTTTGGTCAATGTTTTTGCCACTATGCTGCCGCTATTGCCGGTTGGGCACTACAGCTGTACGAATGTTATGCTATAGCTGCATGCAGTATTACCTTGACCACCATTGTTGTGGTTGCCTTGTTGCAGAGGTTTGGGCAAGTCTAGACAGCTTAGTGCATAGTTAGCGTAGCATGCCACCATCAGGAGCATTTGGCCATCTATGAGATTTGAAAAGTGAGACACATGTTTATTTTAGTATAGTGCGAGTTATCTTGTACAACCAAATTATGGTTGGATGGCTATAGCATAGTGAACTCTTACTTGTCTACACTATGTAGTGTTTTTATTATAGTATGAGAGTATGCCGTAAGGTCTTTTGGCTTGTCACATTGTTAAGCTGTTGAATCTACAATATCGCTACATTACTAAATTCATTTTTTGTTAAGATTGCCATATTTCTATGCTTTTCATAGTGATGTGTTGATTACATTGTTGTATTATTGCACATCTGTCTGTTGTTGTTCATTTGTATCATTACATGTCATCTAAGTGTTGTTGCATTATCTAAGGTTTGATGGTTATGCTACACTATGAGGCTTGCTTTGTTATTGTTTTTTGTATTATGTATTTTTATTTTTAATTTTTTGCAATTGCAAAATCATGCTACACTACATGCAATGAAAATGTAATGCTATGCTATATGTGATTAGAGGGTTATGCTACGCTATGTGTAAACTTCACTCGCACATAGTGCTAATGTTTGGTTCTTCATTATGCAAGGTCATGTTGAAGCCCATCTTGATTATCCTGGAGATTGTAGGAGTCCTGTATTGCCTTAGAGAATTGGTGGCCAATGTCCCTCCCCCCCATGCATGTGTGGAGCGGTAGGTAGTCTAGTTCGAGGAGGGTGCATAGGACTTCCTACAATTCCTACTCTAGCATTTTAGTGTGATTGTTTGGTCACACTTGTCAGTGGAGACAACAACTGAAATCACAGAAACCCTATTGCCTAGGGCAAATCAGGGTATTTTGAACTTTTTTACTAATGGGTCAATCAAGGGTGAGTAGGTGGAAGGTTCCAACCAGCATCCAAAGAGACTAGGACACTTAATTTGGATTTGGGAGATGCCTGAGTATAAGTGCTATCACTTATACAACACATTGTTTGTTATCTTTCACATGAGCACCTGATTTCAAAACCCACCTGGAACTATTTACTATGCTAGCGGGTGAGTTCTACGAACATATGTTTTGCATTGTGTAATCAATCTTACAATAGACACATGTGTTAATAGTGTAAATATGCGTATTTTTGCTATGTTTTTTATCAGCAAGAGTGATTTCCATGGTGACACAAACACCTTGGCATTGACATAGATGGCCATGCAGGAGTTTTCCTCTACTGGGAATGTGCACGTTGGCATAATAGGCCAATTTGGGGGGGATTTCAGAACCTATCCAACCTAGTATTCCCAATTTTATGGGAAGTGTAAGGAAGCTAGTTAGTTCAATAGGGAATGAGCATCCCACAGGCTACTCAGCGTTGAAGACATGTTGGTGGATCTCTCACCATTTCCCATGCTGTTTAAACCTAGTATGCTAAAGTGTGAATTCACTATTACATGTTTGAGTGATGTTTACCTTTTTATAACCCTCTTTATTTTTTTTTTGTTTTTGTTTTTTCTCTGCGAGCCATTTTAGTGGCAAAGAAATCCCAGGAGGTGACTGTAATGGCCTCTGAGCATAATGACACCAACCTCTTTTTTAAGTATGGGGAGGTGGAGGAGACTTAGTGTTGGCTCTGCAATGGGGCCCCAACCATGCTTGTCCATAACCTTCAAGAGGCTGGGCATATGGATTTATTTTTGGCTATTAACCTGAATGTCCCCCCTACCAAAATGCTTTCCCTAGTTGACTCCTCCAAAAAAGCAAACCACTTCCGCACATGTGTTCATGGTGTGCGAGTGGTGTTTGACATCAACGATCAATTATTCGTGGATCTTTTCGATGTCCATTCTAATGGTATTCCCATAGGTGAAAAATATAAGAGAGATGCAAGCCATCAGAGGGATATTGAGGAGTGGCTAGGGGCAACAAAGGACCGAAAGGGAATCTACATTGAGAAGGTCAGGCTATGGGTGGCCAAAACGGTTTACCCCATCTTCCATACCCGTGCCTTCCCCAAGCTACTCTCCCAAGGAAAACTCATTGGAATTGAGCAATCTTAGATAATGTGGAATATCATGGAAGAGGGGACCCATTACAATTGGGCAAAACTCCTTTGCAAAGGCATGGAGGTTGAAATGGTCAAGCTTCATGGGAAGCTTGAGTCTCATTTCAACATGCATCATGCCTTCTTTATAGCCTGCCTACAGTGTTTTGCAAAATTCTATGTAGTCCATGAGAATGGGGTCTAGGTACTACAAGATCATAACTAGATTTCCAAACCATGGATCTGCCAAGTCTTCCATACCACCCAAGCTCAGGATCCCCTAGAAGCTATTAGGAGTCATTTTCGATGATGACCAAGGATCAAGTGGCACGCAACTTTCATGCCCAAGACAGCTTGGGAGAGGCACCCCCAACTACCACCGATGTAGTGACCAAGAATGTCGATAATTGGAAAACACCGAGAGGTCTTTGGTTGTGATAGTCTTAACCACGAATCCGGGCAAGGGTCATGCTAGATAAAATGGAAATGGGGCACCCTGAATAGTCTGGTCGATCAGACAAGAACTTAATCAATGTTACTATAACCTTTTGCAAACATTTGATTTAAAAGTAATGCTTATAGCAAAAATAATAATTTTTAAATGCGAGGAGATGAAAACCATGTAAAAATGCAATGACAAGCAAGAAAGAAAAGAAAAATGGAGATAAGAAAATGCATCGCTTCAAGATTATGGCTTTACTTTGTCAAAGTGGATACAATTGGTTGTGTGACACTGGGAAGCACAAAGATCCCAAAAGTAACAAGGGCACTCAAAATTAAGCTAACCATGTACTTGAATGCGGGTTCAAGAACTGACAATGCCAAAATGCTACAAAGCCAACCAGGTTAGCTTGAAACAGACAGAGTTTGTTTTTGCTAACTACTAACAGAATTGGCTAACTGCTCAGGTTTGTTCTCAAAATGCTAAATGAAATTCTGCTAACATTTGCCAACAAGAATTTCCAACTACTGCTTAAATTCACTCAAAAATGCCAATTTTCCAACTTACCAATTATTTTTTCCAATTTGCCAACCAACCTACCTAGCAACCTTTTGAGCATTGCTCATTGGGGTATTTGTAGGGCCAGGAGGGTGTGAGAAACATGGTTTAGATGCCATGTACTGTGGACCCATGAGGTATTGACATGTCTATCTTACATGGACATGCATAGCTAATTGATTGACGAGCCTGCCATGCTGTAATCACATTGTTAGAACATGGAGATGTGTGCCAATGATGCAGACAAGGTGAAAGGCACATTGATGTAGCATAGCTGCCTGCTACACTATGCTACACTTTGAGGCATAGCATGTTGGCGCAACATAGGAAATTTCTACACTGTGTTACCTGCTACGTTGCGCTACGCTTTGGAGTGTATCATATTGGCATAGCGTAGCAGATTGCTATGTTGTGCTACCTGCTATGTTGTACTATGCTTTGGAGCATAGCATGTTGGTGTAGCATAGTAGCTCTGCTACGTTGTGCTACGCTATGTAGCGTAGCATATCATAAACAGTATTTTGAAGGAGAAAATTTCTTTGCAGTTGATTGCATGCAGTAAAAACCTTTGAAGTGTTTTGACTGGTTTTGCATGTTGCTGGCCTTAACTGAAAAAATGCTGACAATTTGCAAATGTTGTTCCTTGCCATATGAAACCTTTAAACTTTCTGATCCTACCTCCTAAGATGCCTTTGTCTTTCTTGCATCATCGCTATGCTGTGCTACACTTCATAGCGTAGCATAGCATAGCAACCGAGATAGCGTACATATTTTGCTTCCTTATTCACTGAGTTTTCCTAAAGACTTGAAGTTTGAGCGAAGAAAAATGGATTTGGAAGGCCGGGGGGTGCTTGCTATGTATATTTAAAATCACTAAGCAAGCTGGGCCTTTCTGTATTGCTTTTGCTATGCTGTGCTACACTTTGTAGCGTAGCATAGCATAGCACTTCATCCCAAAACTGTCTTTTGAGGCTTACTACACTACATAGTGTAGTGTAGCGTAGCAAACTTCTCAACTTACAAAATTTTCTGAACTATTTTGTGCATCCTAAGCACCACTGACAACCCCATGTATCGATTCTAAGTACATTTTCAGCTGGATGAACTTTCCAGGTGGGCAGGCAGGAGAGTCCGTTAGGCTTGTCAACACTAGACATAGAAAATTTTCTGAGCTGGACAGTCTAAACTTGGAGCATCCATTTCTTGAAAAAGTGACATGATGCTGCCTAAATTCCAAGGACCTGGTGAAGCAAGAATGTCTTCAAAATTTAGGGTGTTTCATTGGCCCCTCTTTGTCGATGTCTGGAGGATGAACCCAAGAGACATTGACAAAGAATACGAAACACACAAAAGATAAAATGATAATAGTGTTCTTCGGTGATTGCCAAGATGTCGCTTAGCTGTGCTTGAGAGTGTTTCATTGGTTACATGGGGCAAGAGAGGAGTTACGTGGAGAGGGAAGGAGGTTCAGGAAAGGGGTAAAGATGAAACTTAGTAGAATCCCTCATTGGATTTCTTGTGAGGGAGTTGTTTTCATGGTCATCTTTGCTTTTTCTAACCTTCCCCCATCGAAATGTTCATAGAGGGTATTTGTGAAATAGCTTATGTGTCATTTGTTTTAGGCAGATTTTTTTTTGTGCATGAGATTTTGCTCTTTTACGCTTTTGCCTTTTGCTATTTTGCCTTTACATTTGTAAACAACCTTGTTCTAGGATAGGTTTTTCTTTCCGAGGATGATTTGTGTTACATCCACATCAGCCTCTAACTTTCCTACAGATGCTTCCCATGCAGTGAGTTGTGTTATGCACGTCATGGACTTTGTGGTTGAGCATATGGGAGGGCTTGATAGGCATTAGGAAAAGATTGTAAAAGAGGGGAGAGTAGAAATTGTGGGTGTAAGAAACGAGGTAAGGGAGCTTAAAGGGTAGGGAGGACAGAATGTACACTCTAAAGTAACCAAGCTAGTCAGGATAACCATCTTGTAATGCTATAGCATTTGCTGTTGTGGCAAGACACACCTTTGACTAACACCCCTCTGGTACACACCCTACAAACATAACAGAGAGCAAACCAAGAGAAACAACCATGATGTGAAATGAAGGCAAAGGTCTTGTTTTGGATGCTGTTAGAGAAACTGATGTTGTTGCTAAGACATGTAGCATCCAAAGTAGGAAGGCTAGTAGTGGCCTTGGAAACATCAGCATGGAGGAGTTGGCATTGAAGGCACTAGGAGTTGCTGTGAATGCAAATGCTCAGGAATCCTTGTCGAAGGCATGAATTCTTGGTTCAGCTATGAGATTGGCTATCCAATAGTTGAATGTTTCTTGATGTCAAATGCTAGTAGGGGCTAGAGGTTAATAATATTGTGGCTAGGTCATAATACTGCTAGAACTCTAGCAGTAGGTGTTGACCAGGGAAGCTATTGCCAAGGAGATGAGCCTTGGTGGTAGTAGATCTAGAGGGTTAGTGCGATGTCATACGACATCTCTAGAGGATTAGCAAGATGCCAAGAGTAGTGAAGTTGCATATGTTCTAGAGGGTGTTTCCATGGCATCATGAACTAAATCCTGGAATTGAAATGTCCCACCCCATGTTGGCACTATGCATGCTCACTTGTCATGTACTGGTGTAGATGTATGCTAGGAACATGCTGTGAACCTAGTTTAAGGTCTTGATAGACCATGATGTGCTGGTTTAAGGTCCCAGCATACTGTTCTGCTAGTTTAAGGTCCTAGTAGACTGTATGTGCTAGTTAAAGATCCTAGCAGACCGTATGTGCTAGTTTTACATCGTAGCAGATGAGCTTTACCAGTTTTACGTCGTAGCAGATGATTTCTTTGCTAGTTTCATGCATCAAATGTAGTACAGCTTGAGGTACGAGTGATTCACTGGATTTGCAAACTCGTTGTCATCCATGTCTAACATTTTGAAGGCCCCATTCCCAAAAGCATTTGTGACCATATATGGACCTTCCGAGTTGGCTCAGAATTTGTTCATATACTAATGGACAGCCTTAAGAAAGAGGTCTCCCTTTTTTATTGGTCATTGCTATGGATTTACATGATGTTTTTACCTTTGCTTGTTCTGGTAATGCTCTATGTGACTCAATGTTTGTGCGCACTTCTCCTCTATTGAGTCGAGGTTGATGATCCTTGACCTGTTGTTTTGGGCTTTGCTCATGACATTAGATAGGATCATCTGGAGTGATGGTACCTACAACTCAAGCAGTAACATAGATTTACAAACAAGACTATAAGGTGTTTTACCTGTTATAGTCCTAGCTGTCATCCTGTAAGACCACAGCACATAGAGGATTTGCTCATGCCATCGCCTCTTACTATTGTTAAGCATTTTCTTCAACAAGTTGATGATGGACTTGTTTGTGGCCTCTGCTTGTCCATTCGCCTACAGGTAGTATGGTGAGGAGAATGATTTCCTGATGCCAAGATTGCTACAGAAGTTTTGGCTTTCTACACTGCTGAACTATGGCCCATTGTCGATCACAATAGCCATTGGAAGTCTGAACCTTGTCACGATGTTGTCCAAGATGAAGTGGCAAACCTACTGAGATGTAGCCTTCCTTAGGGGAATAGCTTCCACCTACTTAGTAAAATACTCAGTGGTTGTGATGATGAAGTTATGCCCTATGGAAGACTTAGGCGTGATAGGGCCTATGAGGTCTAGTCCCCATCACTAGAAAGGCCACGTAATCTGTGTTGGATGCAATTCTATTGGTGAAACATGTATGAGATTTGCATATCTTTGGCACATATCACACATCTTGACTTTGGCCAGGCAATCACGCTCCATGTGAGGCCAATAGTACCCTAGGCGTCTGATTTTTGCAGCCATAGCCCTAGGTGCTATATGTCGACCATACAGTCCCTCATGTACCACCTTCTACGCTTGCTCCTCGTTTACACATGCTAGCAATATCCCATCATAGGAGCGTCTGCATAGGGTGTTATCTCCCATAAGCATGTATTGCTGAGCACGCTTATAGACTACATCTCTCTGGGCAGATGTCAATCCACCTGGGGGCTCTCCATGTTGCAAGTAGCAATCAGACAGGGACTTAATTGGTGTTACTATAACCTTTTGCAAATGTTTGAGTTAAAAGTAATGCTTATAGTGAAAATAATAATTTTTAAATGTGAGGAGATGAAAACCATGTAAAAATGCAATGACAAGTAGGAAAGTAAAACAAACTGGAGATAAGAAAATGAATTGCTTCAAGATTATGGATTTACTCTGTCAAAGTGGATACAATTGGTTGCGTGACACTGGGAAGCATAGAGATCCAAAAAGTAACTAGGGTGCTCAAAACCAAGCCAACAATGTACTTGAACATGGGGTTAAGAGCCAACAATGCCAAAATGTTACAAATCCAACTAGGTTAGCTTGAAACAGATAGAGTTTTTTTTTGCTAATTGCTAACAGAATTGGCTAACTACTTGGGTTTGTTCTCAAAATGGTAAATGAAATTTTGCCAACATTTGCCAACAAGAATTGCCAACTGCTGCTTAAATTCAGTCATGAATGCCGATTTGCCAACTTGCCAACCTTTTTTACCAATTTTCCAACCAACCTACCTGCCAACCTTTTGAGCGTTGCTCGTCGAGGTATTTATAGGGCCAGGAGGATGTGAGAAACGTGGTTTGGATGTCACGTACCCTAGACCCACGAGGTATTTATGTGTGTATCTTGCATGGACATGTAGAGCTGATTAATTGACGAGCCTGCCATGCTATAATTACGCTATCAGAACATGGAGATGTGTGCCAATGATGCAGACAAGGAGGGAGGCACATTGATGTAGCATAGCTTCCTTCTATGCTTTGAGGCATAGCATGTTGGTGTAGCGTAGCAAATTGCTACAGTATGCTACCTGCTACGCTACACTATGCTTTGGAACATATCATGTTGGTGTAGCGTAGCAAATTGCTATGCTGTGTTGCCTGCTACGTTGTACTAGGCTTTGAAGCGTAGCATGTTCGTGTAGCATAGTAGTTATGCTATGTTTTGCTACGCTATGCAATGTAGCATAGCGTAACCAACAATTTGAAGGAGAAAATTGCTTTGTGTTCGACTGCATGCACTGAAAACCTTTAAAGTGTTCTAACTGGTTCTGTATGTTTGCTACGCTATGCTATGCTACATAGCATAACATAGCATAGCAGCCAACCTTAACTGCAAAAATGTGGACAATTTGTAAATGTTGTTTCTTGTTAATCAACTTAGCTATAAACATAGAAGATGTTGCATAGGGTGTAACTTGTCAGTCATCTTTGCTATAAAACTTTAGATGAACTATACTCTACCTTGTAGCACATGTAGTTCTTTAAGGTTTGTAGGAGGTACCAGGTTGACGATGGCCTTAACTTTGTCAAGGTCCACCCGTATTCTAGCCTCCGATACTACAAACCCTAACATGTGTCCAGTTCTCACCTTGAAGAGATACTTTTTAGGATTGAGACATAAATCATGCATTTGAAAATACTTGAGGACTACACCTCGATCGTGGGGATGATTAGCCGCTTCTTTAGATTTCACCGCTATATCATCCACATAGTCATTCAATGTTTCTAAGATATAGTCGCTAAAGATGTAAGTCATGGCTTGTTGGTAGGTTGCTCTAGCATTTTTTAGCCCGAAAGGCATCATAGTATAACAAAAGGTACCCCTTAGGGTCATAGATGTTGTTGTTAACTGATGCTCTAGGTTGATACGAATTTGGTTGTAGTTGAGGAAACGATCCATAAAGGATAACAGAGCATGACTAGCTGTAGTATCAATGAGTTGATCAATGCTCAGAAGTGAAAAATCATCTTTGATTATTGCCTTATTTAGATCCTGGGAGTCTATACAGATTTGTATTCTTCATATTTTCTTAGAAAATACAATGATGTTAGACACCCATTTCGAGTAATCAACTACTTGGATGAAACCAGCTTGGTAAAGCTTTGTAATTTCATCTTGTATGGCCAGTGCTATCTCTGGTTTGACCTTGTGAGCCTTCTGCTTGACTACTTTCATGCGTAGGTATAAAACGATATTGTGCTTCATCAACCTCAAATCTAGACCCAGCATGTTGTTGTATGACCATGTGAAAACGTCAATGTTGTCTTGCATAATTTTGGCTACATCTTTGTGTGTCTATGAATCTAGGAGGGAACTAAGTTTTAATGTTTTTACCTCCCCCCTAGATGTGGTCATAGGCATCTCGATGAGAGGATCCTCGGTTACATCCCAGCCTCTAAATCTAGGGTTTGAACTAGATGCTCAGGCCATTCTGGGGATGTTTCCAAGGATGCTATGGTGCTAATGGTGGATGATTCCCAGTCTATTAGGTCTAGGTCTAGTTGTCTCATGAGGTTGCCATGTGGACCTGCTAAAGATAAAGGGGAAGAGAGATCATGATAGATTTCCATTATCACTCAACCTGCCAAAATGAGATGAAAGTCTAGTTAAGAGGTAGTTGTTGGTAGTAATCATGTATGGAGAAAATTTATAAGATGTAATCAGTTAAGTGTGATGCAAAGCTTAAAACATGCTAGTTTAAAGTCATGGTAGACTACTAAGGCGTAAAGGAAAATGCAAAACTACTAAAAATGCAAAACTGTCGATGTGAAATGCAAAATTGCTAGTTTAATGTCATTGTGGACTACCTAGATGTAAAGTGGAAAACTACCAGTGTAATAAATGGAGAGCTACTAGTGTAAACATGTAAAAATACTAATGTAAAAAGTGCAAAATCGCTAGTTTAATGTCATTGCGGACCACAAATGCGAACGTGTAAAAAGTCGAAACTGCTAGTTTAAGGTCTTTCCGGACCACTAACTAGAGTGAAGCTACGCTAAGACTACTATTTTGAGGTCTTTTCAAATCAATAGCAAGCACGATCTTTTTGGGAAGGTGAACAGCTAGCTTGAAGTGTATGAAGGCTTACAATCAGTCCCACCTTCGTTAATGCAAATAGTGCAACTACGTCGTGGCGAGCATGCTACAATGTACGGTACGCTCCACATTAAATGGAGAGGGAGAATGACAAGTTTTTGCTTTACGATTTCAGTTATAAATAAGGGTTTACCCCTGGTAAACTTTTCATTTTCATAATAATAGGGCATAGCTTGCATTCTGAGCATAGAGAGATTATGCAAACAAAGAGTAAGGTGGTGCAGCGTAGTGAAGAGTAAGGCAGTGTAGTGTAGCAACTAAAGAAGAGTTGGCAAGTAGGACAATGGCTCAAAAGAGGGAATGCAAAATCAAGGTGCTCACTAAGGTCAATGAGGTGCAAGGAACCTTGAAGTGGATGTCACAAGCATGTGTTAAGGTGCAAGTGGAGACACCATTGGCCCGGTAGGCTACTATGCCTTCTCTGTTTCCTTATGCCTCTGTCATTTTTTTCTTATTTTTTTGCTATTTTCTATTCTATGAATTGTGCTTTCTATCATTTTTTTATCATTATTTTGGCCTTTACATCGTCACTGTTACTAAATCTCCCACAACGAATGTAAAGATGCTATGCTAGGGTTGGATGCAAGGCTGCCTAGACCACCATCGCTATGGCTACAGTTGTCATAGAGGCTTGGCCAATTTAGGTACCTGACATGCAAATAGCGTAGCATATGATCCCTAGGAGGGTTTGGCCATGCGAGATGTGATAGGGTAATGTGTGTTCTGTTGTGATGTGATGTGAATAATTGTGTCAAGCATAAGATTTCTCTTGGAACTAATGTAATATTTTGAACCATTATTTGTTCAAAGATTTATTTTAGGTCTTGTTGTTACTACGCTAAGCTAGGTTTGCTATGCTATTCCCTTATTGTGTTTCACTACTCTAGATGTATGCAAAGAATCATGCTACGCTAACTACTAAGTGCTAATTTTTCTACGCTATATCAAAAATTCACTCGAACATGTTGTTAACATCTACCGTTGTGTTGTGCAAGATAGCACTAAGGCCAATTCTGATTGTCCTAGAGATTGTAGGGGTCCTATGCTGCATGAGTGACCCAGTGGCCAATGTTCATCCCCCCCATGCACATGTGGGAGAGCAGGTGGTCTAGTTCTAAGAAGGGGCATAGGAGTTCCTACAATTTCTCCTCAAACACTTAATCGTGATCGTTTGGTCAAGTGTGGCAGAGGAGGTAGCAACCACCATAATAAAGACCTTGTTGCCTAGGGAAAATTGAGGTATTCTACAATTTTTGACGGATGGGGCAATTAGTAGTAGGTAGGGAGAAGGATCCCACCAACGCCCCAAAAATTTAAGGCATTTAGCCTAGATCTAGAGTATGCCTGAGTACAATTGCTACCACCGATACAACACATTGTTTATTGCATGGCACATGGGAACATGTTTCCAAAACCCACCAGGAATTGTCTACAGTGCTGGTGGGTGAGTTTCATGGCTATGTTCCATTACTCTATGAAATGCTTGCTATGCTAGACAAATTTTAATGATGTGTTCTTGTTACCAGGTTTTATGTCAACGAGGAAGGGCTTCACGGAGATACACACATGTTGTCCCTAGCACAAATGGTGCTATAGGACTTTTCTGCCATTGATAACATACGCACAAGTGTGATTGGCCAGTGTGGGGGTGAGTACCATACCTACCCAACCCAGTACCCTAGGCACTACAATGGATGCAAGGATTCCGGTTGGTTGGATGCATGGTGGGCACCCTTTAAAATGATCACAGTTGAAGATGTTTTGGTTGATCTCTTGCCGTTCCCGTCAGTGTACAAACTCGGTAAACTACACTATGGTTTTTTGCATGTCTGAGTGTTGTTTTTGTTAAACTGCTACTTATGCTTAGCCTAACTCTTTTTTTGTGCATTTTTTTAATGTTTTATGCAAACTGCTATAGGGGCGAAGAAGTCCCAGGAGGTGACGGTAATCACCTCTAGGAACTAGAAGGCCAACATCTACTTCAAATACGGGGAGGTATATGTGAGCCAACATACGATATGGAGCATGGCCTAGGAGTCCTTGACCAGGAGCCTTCAAGCCGCTGGGCTCATGGATTTGTTCCTAGCCCCAAATCCAGACATCTCTACCACCGAGATGCTCACCCTAGCTAAATCGTCTTCCAAAAAGATGGACTACTTTCGTACATGCATACATGACATGCGGGTGATCCTTGAAATTAATGACTAGCTATTCGTGGACCTTTTCAGTGTCCCTGCTGATGGCGTCCTCTTCGGGTCGAGGACCAAGAAAGAGGTGAACCTTCAGAGGGAGGACATTGAGGAGTGGTTAGGGGTTAAAAAGGGGTGGAAGGGAATCCTCATGGAAAAGGTTAGGCCGAGCATCGCCAGAGACATTTACCCCATCTTATGTGCTCACGCGTTCCCCCAGCTACTTTCCCAAAGAAAGGTCCTTGGGATTGAGTAAGCTTAGGTTATGCAGGAGGTTATGGAAGAGGGGGCACGCTACAATTGGACATAGTATCTATGCAAGCGCTTGCAAACTAAAATGGTTGGGCTTCATAAGAAGTAGGAGTCCTATTTCAATGTGCACTATGCCTTCTTCATAGCTTATTTATGGCATTTTTTGGAGTTCCTAGTGGTCTGCGATAAGGGAGTATGGATTATGCAAGATCACAACTAAATTTTGAAACCATGGATTTGCCAGATTCTCTGTACCACCCAAGGCCAAGATCCCCCAGAAGCCATTGGGGAGTCATTTTCTATAATGACTAAGGATTGGGTCGCCTGCAACTTTCACTGCTAGGACAATGTGGGAGATGCACCCTCTACTGTTGTAGGTAGCATATTTTAGGGGAAGCATCTCATCGTAAAACAGTGGCTGCCAAGTCACAATGAAAGAGGCTTCACTCAGATGAGGAACCACCCCACACATTTTGAGAAGGAGGGACATTACTGCAGTTTAAGTTATGTAGGCCACAACCTCCCATCGGTAAAGGCTCCTCTGTTTGGTTGTTTCTTTACCTTTTGTTTAAATGCTTGCTACGCTATGCTACGTTGGGTAGCGTAGCATAGTGTAGCTCCTACTTTAAGCTAATGTTTTTTAAAAAATAATACAAACATGTTTTTTATTGCCTAAGGAAGAATAAGAAGAAGAAGAAGGAGAAGAGTAAGTATCGGCCCCCAAGTCGGGGGTCGCGAATAAAGAGACAGGGGGCCCAATCATAAAAGAGAGGGCCCCTGTCAATAGGGAAAGAGCTCCCACCATGAAGGAAGGAAATCTTGTCATCAAGAAGATGCTTCCTGTAATGATGGAAAACATCGGTCATTGGAAAATACCAAACAAAAATCCGTGTACAAAGTCTTAACCACGGATCCGTGCGAGGGCCATGTTGGAGAAAATGAATCCGTGGTGCCCTGAATAGTCTTGTCGATCAGACAGGGACTTACTCAATCAGTAAATCAACGAATATTGCGATATTATGCGTATTATATAGATATTCTGCGAAACAAATTGATTCGATGAATTGAAAAAGGAGTAGAAAATGATGTAAATAAATTGAAATAATGACAATGTCAACGTGACAAGGAAGATCAGATTTACAAAGGATGCACAGTTCCAAGATCTATGTTTTGAGTTGAAGACTGAGAATATTGTATATAAAGTTCCAATGGTAAAATCTACTTATCTTGTGCGAAGCATATAGAAAATAACAAGAAAACTATTCAACAAGGAGTACAGAATGAAGCTCGGTCTACCTTGTGAGCCAAAGATGGGATGTAAGGAAGGTCTAGCTTGGATGTCTATCGATCAACTATTTCTAATCAATAGATCTTGCCAACCGCACCAGACAATCTCTCAATCTCTGATCTGCTCCCTTTGCCTTCGGTAGTCTCTGCTCAAAATTGCCAATGATTGCCAATGGAGAGAACTGTATTTTTGTCAAAGGACTGATCACTCCTGCTGTCAATGCTCAAGCAAATGTCTTCTGTCTCTGCTCAAAAGGTGATAGTTGCCAGAAAAGTCCAAGATGAAGATCCTCTTTCCTTTCCACCAATTGGAGTATTTATAAGTTTGTTAGTACATGGAGAAGGCATGGCCCTGATTACACATGTCTCGAACCTTCAAAATACCATTCACTTGGCAAAATTTATGTTGAAACTGGTCATGTCGCATCACATTTTTGGGAAGGGGAGCAAAGTACGCTATCGACCACTTCTGCTAAAGCAGCTTCATGATTATGCACAATACGCTCATCAGCGTATTGTGCGTGTGGATAACAGGTGCGTATCTGGTCCTGCTTTAGTCAGCTCTATGATGTATTACACTTGTTTACACTATGTTTTGTGGCAAAGCATAATAGAGCATGGAAGTAGTTGATTCAAGCTGTTTTATGCTCATCCATGCTGCAAAGCGTAATAGAGTGTAAAAATGATCAAATTTACAATAATATTATGTTTTTCTACGCTGCATAGTGTAATGAGCGTAAAGTGACCAATCTGCAAAAAATAAGAAATCAATCTGCTGCGCTTCTTTAGACTCTAACTTTGGCTTTCTCAAAGCTGATTATGCTGCTCTGCGTAACAAAGTGTAAACTCAGGCCTGAACAAAAAGCTTGGTGGAATATGCGACAAGTCTTTCTGATATCGGGCTATGTTAAACAGAGTTACACTAAGAGACACTACGCTATGTTGCGTAATGTAGTGTAAAGAGAGAAAACAATGTAAGGTTGAAATTTGTAAGAAACTTGGATACTTGATGTTGCGCTCCTCTTTGCCTTGTTCTGTCTTCTGGATTTTTGTCGCAAACTTTTGCCCAAATCGTGAATCTTCACCTTAGGCTGATTCATAATTTCTATGGTGTTTCAATGGCCCCTCTTTGTTGATGTTTAGAGGGCTTGCCCGAAAGACGTTGACAAAGAATATGAAATACCGGATGGGTAAAAGTACCAACAACGTTCATCAACGATCACTTAAGTGTCACCCTGTCAAAGTAGAAGTGCAGAAATGAGGGAAATAGGAGATAAAATGATATGGGAGGAAATTATGACAGAGGTAAGAGGAAAGAGGTTCAGGGAAGACTCAAATGAGGTTTGGGGAAGACTCAAATGAGATTCAGGCAAGACTCAAATGAGGTTTAGGGAAGATGCAAATGTGTGAGTATAGTGTCTTCATGAATAAGCACTTAGGCCTTCTCCTACGATTGAGTTTTCATAGAGTTATGTCGTCATATTGTAGATGAGGGGGGTTGCATAGATGAATTTTGTTGCGTCTACATAGCCTGGATGAGTTGTGTTTCATCCATTTTGCTGACCCCACTTTTTTTTTGGCGTCCACTAGGCAAGTTGCGTTACGCTAGTTTATGGACTTGATTGTAATGTAAATGCTGAAAGCGTACGCTGCGTATTTACATTTTGCATAAGGGAAAATAGATGGGATAGTCAAGGAGGGTAATAAGGGCTAGAGGTAGGATTATGAGGGAAAATAGGAATGCACTTTTGAGTGGACATGCTAACTTAAGTAGCCATCTCAAAACACTGTTTGCATTTCACCGCTTAGATGAATGCACCTTTAAATGACATCCTCGTAGCAAGTAACCTGCAATTAAATGAGAAAAAAGAGGATACCATTGCTCGGTTGGATCACCGGAGAGGTTGTTGAAACAAGTACCATCTGGGATGAGACAGAGTGAGCGGTCCATGAAGGAGGAACCATAGCCAGAGGCTAAGGTTTTCAATGTTGATGTTCGGCCCAACATATCGTCGCCAGAGACCATCAGACTCATCACACCTGACTAGTTATGCAAAGAAACAGCTAGGTGAATCTGTGAAGCCAGAGCTTGATAGTAATAATGAGTGGAGATCCCCAAGGTTTTTGTCGATGAGAACTCCTTTGGGGCTTTGGTCAATGAAACTAAAATCTCAGAGGTGCCATTGCTATAGTGGGTGCAATGAAGGCATCTCCGAGGGGTCAGTAGTATGCCTTTCAGCACATCTGAGGAATTAGCAGAATGCCTATGAGGTAGCGACGCTGGGGCTGTCCCAACATCCCATCCTATTTTTTTGGCAGCCACACAGAGATGATCATGCTCGCTTGATTCGTATGTTGGCGGTCTGTAGGTTCTAGTTATAAGTCCTGGTAGACTATCATTACTCGTTTTAAGTCCCAGCAGATCATGGTCCCAATTTAAAGTCTGGGCAGACTGAAAAGTGCTAGTTTTACATCGTAGCGAATGGTGGTAGAACTGATTTATGGTCTTAGCAGACTGTGCTATGGATGTCAGTTTCATATTGTGACCCAGGGACAAATTTGTGCTAGTTTCATGTCTCAGTAGATGGATACTTACCTGTGCTAGTTTTATGTCTTGCCGGATAGCCAGTGCCAGTTTAGCGTCATGGCAGATGCATGTAGGAAATACCAGTTTTATGTCTTGGTGGACCTGTACAACACTGTCATTTTTACATCGTAGCAGACTATTGCAACTTGCTAGTTTTACATCATGGTGGACGATTGTTGCCAGTTTAGCTTTGTGGCGGACGCGTGCAAAATGTGCCAGTATTACATCATAGCGGACGATTGTTGCCAGTTTAGTGTCATAGCAGATGATTTTTTCCATGCCTGATGTTAATACTAGATATGCAGCTAGATGTAGTACTGCTTTAGATATATATGGTTCACAGGATTCAGTAACTCGTTGCTGTTGGTATCTGCTAGCTTGAACGCATCGTTGCCATACACATCAGCTACAAAGAAAGGGCCCTCCTAGTTTGCAGAGAACTAGCCTACTAGTTCGTGAACAACCTTGAGAAATAAATCTCCCTTCTTGATCAGACATTGTTGAAGGTTATGACGGTGCTTTTGCCTCTGCTTATCTTGATACCTTTCGATGGTATCAAGCATCTGTATTCGCTTCTCCTCTACTGAATCCAAATCCATGATCTGAGACTCAGTGTGTTGAGCCTCATTTATAATCGTGGAGAGGACCATTCGCAAAGAAGGAATGTGTTATTCGAGGGGCAGCACTACCTCAGATCCATAGACTAGGCTATAGGGCGTACTGTTTGTAGTTGTTCTACATGTGGTACGATACGCCCATAGCACATAGAGGATCTTTTCATGCCATCATCTCTTGTTGCTTTAAGGCATTTTCTTGAGTAAGTTGATAATGAACTTATTTGTCGCTTTAGCTTGATCATTCACTTGCAGGTAATAAGGCAAGGAAAAAGATTGTTTGATACCAAGGGTGTCACAAAAGGATTTGGTTTCCAGACTGCTAAATTGCGGCCCATTGTTGGTCACGATAGTTATCAGGAAGCCAAATCTGGTTACAATGTTGTCTAGAATGAAATGATAGATTTTTTGGGATGTGATCTTTCATAGAGGAATGGCTTCCACCCACTTCGTGAAATACTCAGTAGTGGTGATTATGAAGCTATGACCTATGGAAGATTTAAGTGTGATAGGCCCTATAATGTCTAGTCCCCATCATTGAAATCACCATGTTATCTGAGTCATGTGTAGTTCTGTAGGTGACACATGTATAAGGTTCACGTAACATTGACACGTGTCGCACGTTTTAACCTTTGTAAGACAATCTTTTTTCATGTACGGCCAATAATACCCTAAGGACAGATTTTAGAGGCCATGACCCATGGTGCTACGTGTCCTCTGCATAATCTCTCATGGACTTCGCCGACTATACATTGCGCCTGGTCTTTGTTAACACAAGTAAGCAGTACTCCATCAAAAGAGTGTCTATAGAAGGTACTATCTCCTATGATGATGTACTGCCTAGCTCACTTGCGGATTGCATCTTTCTACTCGTGTGTTAGTTCGTGCGGTGGTTTGCCATGCAAGAGGTAAGTTTTAATGTTGTCATACCACTCTAGCGTTCTACCCTCGAGTAGTGAAGATATTTGTGCCGCCTGAATAATAGGACTTGTACAATCTGTTATTAAGGAGGAAAAAGTGTCGAATAGGTGTGATGGCATGTTTAAAGCTAATGTAGCCAGTGCATCGGCTAGTGTGTTATCGTTTCAGGGCACGTGTTGGACATCTATCGTTGTGAACTGCTTTAAAAGATCTTTAGCCATATTGTAGTAGGGCTGTAAATGTATAGCTTTGCAAGTGTAGACTCCTATGATTTGATTTATAACAAGCATCAAATCTCCCCTAATTCCCAGGTGTTGAACATCAAGCTCTTTTGCTGCTAATAATCCCCTGAGAAGTCCCTCGTACTTTGCCACGTTGTTCGTACAGGGAAAGGTCAAGCGGTAAGCGTGAAGACGTACATCCTCAGGTGAAAGCGAAATGACTATGGTGGCACTACCGCCTCTAGTGGTTGAAGCTCTATCAAAATATAACATTGCTTCAGGACCTGTTAAAATAGGGCTTAAACTATGTACATTCTCGTCTGGAAATTCAGGCTCTATGGTTGCCTGATTGTTAATAGGCGATGTTATTAGTTGGTCAACTATCTCTTGCCCTTTTGTAGAAGATTGACCAATATAATGTAGATTGAATTCTGCTATGATGGCTTTCCAATGAGCTATTTTACTACTTTCGTACAGATTATGTGTAATAGCCCTAAGAATGTTATTTTTGTAGATTATGTTGACCTGGCTATGAAAGAGATAGTATCTGCACTTTTTGAGCGTAAACACTAATGCTAGGCAATTATGCTCTACTTCATTATACCTTGTTTCATACGCACATAGAGCATGACTCAAGTAATATATGGGTACTTCTGACCCATCATCTCTCTTTTGATAGAGTAATGCAGCTAAGGCTACGTCTGATGTTGCGAGGTAAATGTAAAATAGTTGATCCCTTTGTGACGGGAATACTATTGGCAAGCGTTGAAGTTCTTGCTTCAAGCTGTCAAACACACACTGACAATCATCTATCCATTCGAAATTACCCCCCTTTTTGAGCAAGTGTTGCATAGGGTGTAACTTATCTGTTAGTCTCAAAATGAACCGCTTGATAAATTGTAACCTCCCTTGCAATCTGCGTAATTGCTTGAAATTTGTAAGGGGTGTCAATTCAACAATGGCTTTGAACTTGTCAGGGTCTCCTCGTATACCAGTTTTTGATACCACAAACCCCAGCATGCATCCAGTTTTAAACCCGAATACACACTTCTTTGGGTTGAGCCAGAGGTCTTATTTAGAGCATCTTTTAAGGACTAACTCCAGATCCTCCGAATGATCTTCTGACATTATAGACTTAACAGCTATATCGCCAACATAATCATTCAGTCTCCCTAGGAGGTAATCGCTAAAGATATACGTCATAGCTTATCGATACGTGGCTCCAGCATTTTTTAAACTAAAAGGCATCATGGTGTAACAAAAGGTCCCTAGGGTGTCATAAAGGTAGTTGTCAGCTGGTGTTCTGGGTTGATGTGTATTTGATTGTAGTTTGAGAAGCCGTCCATGAAGGATAAAAGTGCATGCCCAGTAGTTGTATCCACTAGTTGGTCAATACTTAGTAATGGGAAATTATCCTTGATTGTAGCTTTGTTCAAGTCTCGGAAGTCTATGCAAATGCGTATCCCTTCGATCTTTTTAGGAACAACTACAATGTTAGATACCTAGTCTGAGTAATCAACCACGTGAATAAAACTAGCCTGGTACAGTTTAGTGATCTCATCACGTACTACTAGCATGACTTCTAGCTTAATTTTTCATGCTTTCTGTCTAACTGCTTTGATATGGGGATCTAGAATTATGTTGTGCTATATTAATCTTGAGTCTAGTCCCGACATATCTTCGTATGACCATGCAAACACTGTGATGTTATTCTGGAGGACATGTTTTATGTTGTCATGTACCTTTTGGTCTAGTAAAGAACTAACCTTAAGATTTTTAGTCTCATGTTTATGCATAACCACAAAGACCTCGTTAAGGGAGTCTTCAGTTACATCTCCAGCTTTCAGATCTAGCATGCGCGTCGATTGTTTTGGCCAATCTAGAGATGTTTCCGACGTGGATATGGTTGCATCATCGAGGGCAAGGTTAGTTTCTATTAGTGTGGAATCAAATTGTCTAATGGTTTCCCCGTGTGAGCCTGTTAAAACTAGGAGCACAGATAAAGTTTCATCCATTTGACAATTGTTCTGCAAAATTGTCAAATATGAAAGTAATTAGAAAAATGCTAAGTTGGATGCGATAAACATTTAGCGTATAACACTTGGTTTAGTCTAAAAGGAAAAAGGATGTGATGTGACGTTCTTGAACATGACAAACTAACTGAATTTTGAACATCGTGAACAACCTATAATTAATGCGACCTAATTACAAGGAGATAAGATGCAGTAGTTTAAGGTCATTTCAGACCGTAATGCATGCGATATCTGTCGCAATTAAAGCCTTGAGTTTTGGGTTCCAGTGAATACTGACGCCAGAATTTGGGCAAGTTTCACTTAAATCGGGCATCAAGTTGATTAGTTTTGCATATAAGTAGGTAGTTCTTATCAAAAATAGGCTGTTGGCTATCGCGAATTTGAATTCTCGGCTATCATAGAGAGAAGGAGAAAGAGCAAAAGATTGCAGTGCGTTATTCATGAAGGTGTGAAGATGTGAAGGACTGTAACAATGGCGCCGAAGGTAAGGGGAAAGAACACCGAATTGGCAAAAATCGATGATGTACAAGGGAGTCCATAGTGTGCTTCGTAGGCTTTGGTTGAAGTGAGAGATGTCACTCCCTTGAATCGGTAGGCCATCCCTTGCTTATTCGTATTGCTTTCTGTGATATGCCTTTTTTTGCTTCATCTGCATAAATTAGAGTTTTATGCTATAGACCTCAGGTTAAAATAGGGGTTCATATAACTGTATTGTGTCTATCGTCATTATCTGAGACAGACCTTGTACTATTACAAGGTTTTAGGTGATTTTGGCTATATGGCTAAAGCGTAATTTTGTAAATTTTCCTATAGTTTAAACATGCAATCAGAATCTAGACGGTAACATGTTTATTTTCTGTACAGTATCATGGTAAAACCTATCCTAATCATTTTCGATATAGTCGGGGTTTTATGTTGTATAAAGCCTATCGTACCCAATGTTCCTCCTCCTCAGACTCATTTGCAGGGGAAGGCTATATGGTTCCGAAAGGTGCGCTAGAGTTTCTGCAGTTTTTTCTGTGTAACTATAGTATTATCGTGTGGTCGCACTTGTCGAGCAATGTGGCTGGCGCTATTTTGAAACATCTGTTAGTGGGTTCTACGCAAGGCATCCTGGCTTTCCTGATAGATGGGGCTATTGATACTAGGCGTCCCCAGGACTGTGAATTTAGTGCCAGAGGATTGAGGCACTTAAGTTGGATCTAGGAAATGGCCAAATTTAGCTATCATCATGCATAAAATACTTTGTTTGTGGCTCATCACATCTTGACTTACTTTTAGAACCCACCAGGCACAGTGTATTATTTGGGCAGGTAAGTTATTTTACTTGCGATATTGTTAATATGTTTCTAATGTCTAAATTTGCAAAGCGTAGGATAGTAATGTGTTATATGATATAGGTTTTTCATCAACAAAAATGGGTTAGTAGGAAATAATGATACATTGTCTTGGACCGAAACGACAATAAAGGAGTTTACATCCACTAGCAACGTATGCGCCGGTGTAATGGGGTAGATGGCCTTCGACATTCATGAGTATCCCATCCGTTATGATGATTCTTTCAAAAATTGTCAGAATCTTGGGTGGTTACATGAAGAATGGACTTTGAATCCACCCCTCACCCTCGTGGACGTGCAAAGGAAGCTCCCTCCATTTCCTTTTCCATTTGGACTTGGTACGATTTCGTTGCTGCTATTAGTTACAAGATATTATATATTTTTTCTTGTTTTGAAATGTTGCGTAATAGTGTTTTCGCTATGTTGACATGTGCCATGTATTATCAGTTAGGGAATCCTGGGAGATTACCATCACTATTTTCGGACGCGAGGCGAACACCCTCTTTTTCCATTATGATGACATAAAGGAGGCACAACGCTAGGTTGGCCATGCGGTGGCCTCGGTTGCCTTGGTCACCAAGCTGCGGGAAGTGAGGCTGATGCATTTATTCTTAGTCGTAACCCTTGATGTCCCTGTAAGAAAAATGTTAACCCTAATTAACTCCTTCAGCAAGGGAGCTGAACGATTTTGCACACATGTGCATCCCATGCGTGTAAACTTTGATATCGATGCTTAGCTATTCACTAACCTCTTCGGCATCCCCTCTGATGGTCTTCCCATAGAGGAAAAATTGAGGAGAAGCATCAAATGTCAGGAAGAGCTAGAGGAGTGGTTGGGGATGAAGAAGGAGGCCAAGGAGATCCCTTGTGAAAAGATCGAATTAGAGGTCACCAAGACTATTTATCCCCTCTTCTGAGCCCGAGCCTTCCCCAAAACACTCTTGCAGGGGAGGTTCTTTAGTATAGAACAGGCCCATATTATGCGAGAGGTAATGGAGGAAGGGATCCAATTCGATTGGGCAAGCTATTTCATTGAGGTGTTACGCATTGAAATGGTGAGGCTCCACCAAAAGCTTGAGTTGCATTTCAGTGTGCACTTCGCCTTCTTCATAGCTTACCTCCAATGTTTTGCTGAATTTTTGGTTATCTAGAGGAATGGGATCTGGATCCTATAAGACCGAGACTAGTTAACCAAACCTTGGATTTCTCATATCTTCAGCACTACCTGGGCATAGGATCCTCTGGAGGGAATTGGGAAGTCGCTGTCTATAATGACTAGGGATGTGGTGGCACCTTGAATGTGGGACCCTGACAGCGTAGGTGGGGTGCTTCACACTTACACTGGCGATGCATCACGGGGAAATCTCCTGGCTACATAGATAGTAGAAGCCTTGGTTCAACGGAAAAGGCCTTGCCTAATCGAGGCCCCTGTGGAACCAGCGGGTGGCACAGACAGAACTGTGCAAGTCAGACTTTAGCAGAGTAAACCTTCGCCTGGTAAGCGTAAAGACATGGTGAAAGTTACGGAAATTGTTGTGTTACACAAATTTATCTAGGGTATTTTGAACTATTTAGATGTGTTATGGGGTATGAACATGGAGACCTATAGAGTGGTTGACCCTTGAAACAGGGGCAGTGGTATTACGACATGGGGAAGGGGCCCCAGTTTTGGAAGAGGAGGCCCTAGTTGTTAGAATAAGTGACGCACAGACCCTTGTGCATGAGGAGAGAGAGGAGGTAGAAAACATTGACGCACTCCCCACTGTAATAGGCAGAGGTAATTAGTGTATTAGAATTTTTTTAGGAATTCTATTAATAACTAGAAATTTTGACTTAATTACGCTATAGATGAACAAGGTGCATCCCCATCCGCCATTGTCAACAGAGTGTGGGAGGAATTCCCTTATAAGTTTTCCTTCATGGAAGGCGTTGTCAGTGATATGATCGAGTGCCTCGAGCTCGTGGACCCTAGGGCTAGTATGTTACTGCTATTGTACGCTTATTTTATTATAAGGTCATAATGTTTATTTACATTTGATAATATTTGTTATCAGGAGCTCACTTTTGATGGGACCCTACGGAGCCCATTGACCTAGACACAGTCGAGCCTTCATTGGATGACGCAGTCATGCCATGCAACATTTATGAGGAAATGTGCAAATATGTGTTACGCTCAACCTGCTCCTTATGGGAGAGTTAAAACGTCAATGAAGACCTCTAGAAGAAGCTGTAGAGGTCAAAGAAGGAAAGGATGTCTCTGACCAAAGAGGTCGGAGACTTAAAATCGCGATGTAAATTCCTACAGGTGCGAGGAATGGGTGAAGAGGACTGGTGGATAGCTATTATCGACTATGCTCGCTACTGGATCGTAGTCAGAAATAGCATTCAAACCAGTCGAGAATTGGTAGAGCAAAGGATGTAAATAGAGCTCTTGCCCCAGAAGAACCAGGACTAGAAGGACTTTTGCGTAAGCATCCAAGAGTGGGGGTAGAAAGAAAAAGATCACAAGCATCTGTATAAGCAAGAAAGTCTCACTTATTGTCAGTACTATTGAGATTTTTCCATCGAAGCTCAATCCTGATGGGTGTTCCTTGATGTCATTGGCACATCTAAGGCCTTTGAGAAGTTCCAGGAGCAGGTGACGGTAAGCGCATCCCTGGAAAGGAAAATTACTCTTCCCGGGGAAGAGACTATAATCCCTACTTTCTTCCCTGAACCATCTCGATGGACTAGCATGGAGAAAGGAAAAGTGAAGGCTAGAACTATTCTGGAGGATGGAGTTTGGTCTGAGTTAACCGAAGATGAAATTATGCAACACCTATGGGTCGGTTTAGACCAACTTCCCTTTGCTGCGGATGTAAGACCATCGCGAGTAAGTGTAAGTGGTACTAAATTTTAAATTTTCTAATTTATCATATCATGGATTTTTCTTATGTATTTATTGTATGTAGGTACAAGGAGTGGATGAAGAAGGTAACCAGGATGAGGAGCGTGTTCAGGAAGAAGAGTGTAATGACGTAGACCGTCCTCTTGGGGAGCTAGTGTTAGTACGACAACCTCGTGAAGATGACATTCCTCATGAGGGAATACCCTCTAAAAAGTATGGCCCACTCAAGGATGATTTGTTAGGCTTAGAAGCTAACTTAAGGGATATGGGCGATAGTGGTACTAAAGGGGATGCGTAATTGTGACTTACATATAATTTTATTGATGAAATTGAACTATGGCAATATGAATGTTGGCAAGATTACTCATGAGATTTTGTTTATGGATTTTTATTTATTTTATGTTTAATTTTATGTCTTTATTTATACAAAGCGTAAACATAATTGTTAAAGACTTTGGATAAGTTACGTTATTATGACTATAGAATGGGATTGCTAGTTTTAAGGCCTTTGCGGGCCATCACGTAGCGTTTGCGTAAGATACAAAGAGATTAGCAAGTTTTAGGCTATTGCAGGACTTTGCTAGTTTAAGGCCATTGTAGGTCATAACTAGTTTTAGGCCATTGCTGGCCATTTGCGTAAGTCTAGAAGTGTAATTGATAAAAATGTACATATCTACGTAATTGTGCTAATATGACTAATAGAAGTCAAGGAGCGTAAATGGCAAAAAAATGGAAAATGTAAATGGCGTAATGGATAGAAAGTGTAAATATGTATTTATATATTAAAGAAAACTAACAATCAAATTTGATAAGCGTAATAGAAAAACTAGTAAAAATGTAACGATGCACGTAAATACCACTCAGATCAATCGCTAGCACACAATTGTTTCTTAATGGCTTTTACGTTCAATGGTGCGTAAGGGTGGGGAGTTTTGTGACCTAACTCTTCCATACCATATTCCTGAAATGGTAGGTCGGCCTAGGCTAGGTTGTCATCATTCATTTTGGCTTGTTCAAGAATTTGGACATGATTTTGATCTTTAGGCATCTCGATCTCCGAACCCCGTTCTTCCTCTATGTTATTGACAGTCCTATGAGTTGTTTCATCACCATGTATTACTTCTTCTCCCCCCACTTTAGGGAGGTGTATCTCTTGGTCTATTGGTGATGAAACTACCCTTAGTTGAGCTAGCTAGGACCTCCCTAAGATCAGATTGGAATCGGGCATCTCCTCGACAATGATAATATGGCATCTGTTGGGAATTGATCCCTTACCAAAAATTTGATATGCACCATCCCCTTGACTTGAACTCATGCCCCATTGAACAAATTTAGGCATGATGTTGTTGTAGGATTGATCTGATCAACTAGGCCCAACTTATCCACTATAGGATAAGGGATGACATTCACAGCCGCTCCATCGTCAACATGCACCCTCCAGATCCGATGTTGACCAACCCGGATGGTGATAAACATGGGTTCTATCGTTACTCGACCTTTCTCGGGATCATCTTTGATGGATTCATCATGAAAGGTCAAACAGGTTGGTTTAGGTTGCTTAGCGGCAGGAGGAAGCATGACAACATGTATCACTTCCTCTTCCGCTAGTAAGCCTTCATCCACTAGTATGGATGTCAGCATACGGACCATAGCCTCATGGTGTTTCTGAGATGTCATAAGTAGGTCATAGAGGCTCAACATTATGTTCTTCTATTTCAGAGTCTTCTTGACTTGTGTAAATGCATCGAGGAGGTCCCATTCTCGGCTAGGTGGCTTATCCACTCTGTCTTCTTCCTGAGGCAGAATAGCATCAGTCGGAGGATTGTGTTTCTTTCTACCGAGGGGAGGTGGCTATGTTTCTGTATCCTTATCCTGCCCATAAGGTGTAGGTGAATAGATAGAGGCCAAGGGCCTGGGCTTAGTGAAGCCTAGCGTGGAATGATTTTTGGTGGAATTAGTTGAAACATCTCCTTCCCCCTTTTTATTTGGTGGTGATTGATGGTTTTGGTTAGAAGCTTGCCCCTGCGTAGAAGTGGTAGCCGGTGGTTTTGGTACTCTAAGGATAAAAGGCACCTTAGGAGTAGGCACAGGCGTGGCTGTGGCTTTATTGCTAATGTGAGGTTGAGTTATAGCTAGAGAGGGCACCCGAATAACAAAGGGTGGCCTTGAGACGCTGCTAACTGTCGGTGAAAAAACTATCCCCTGGGGTGAACTGGTAGGTACGCATAAAACAAAGGGTTTTTTAGGTGGTACCTTCCCTTCACTGTCTGTACTCACCACGTTGATTGTATACGGTGCGTTATTTGCATTTAATGGATCTTTGTACACATGCAACGCTTGGTTTTCGAGATGTGTTCGACTACTGCTGTCTAGTTTCAGAGAACCATCATCAATCATGCATTGAATGTCGTCCTTCAATGCCCAGCAGTAATCGGTATCATGACCACACAATTGATGGTAGTCACAAAAATGGTCCAGCCTAAAGGACTTCAGAACTGGTGGTTCGTTAGGTAGGACTAAAGAAGGATTCTTCAGCAATTCACAATGACGTCTATGACACTGGAGAGCTTCTTCGGATACCTTTTTATTCTGAATGTATCCTGCCCCTAATAATTGTTTCAATAGTTCCAAATGTTTTATAGGCAGGGCTGTATATTTTGAGCGATCTTTACGCTCGAAGTTTGGCCTTGGCTGGGGGGCTTTTCAGGGGCAGGTGTGTCCTGGCTGGTGCTACTTACACTAGCTGTGGTCTTGGCAGACGCTGTGGGTGACTTCTTGTTATTCTTATTTTTAGCGTCCTTAGCTAGCGTAGCTACTGTCGTCGTCATTGCTTTGCCCTTGTCTTTACCCTTATTATTGGTGTTTTATAGGCCACATACGCCGAGTCTTTGCTAGCCTCAGTAGCATCCTAGATGATCTTAGTTTGGGCGAAAGCTTGAGTCAAGGAGCTAGGGGCAAGGTAATACAGTTTAGACTTGATGAAGTCGTTAAGTGCTCCTTTGAAAATAGCCAGCAAATGGGCTTCCGTGATAGGCTCATGGATTTCATTCAAAGTAGCACTCCATCATTGTATAAACCTCTGGAGTGGTTCAAGTGGGTCTTGCTTCACTCCCATAAGTTGGTCTAGTATGACTTTTGGCTTTAAATTATACTTAAAGTGAGTCACGAATTGTGTTAGGAGCTCTTCCAAGGTTGATATGGAAGAGCGAGGGAGCGCTTGATACCAGTCCAAAGCTTTCCCTGCCAGAGACATTGCAAAGACATAGATAATTGTATGAGGCCATTGCTGCAATAACAAGGATTCGGACCTGACGGTAACAAGGTGAGAATTAGGATCTCCTTCCCCATTATATTTAGTAAAATGAGGCAAGGACATCCCTGGGGAAAACAACAGCATAGGAACCACTGGGCTGATAGGATCATCTTGGTAGAAATCCATGACTTGTATCATATCAGAACCAACAGCTTTAAGGTGCCTAACTTCCTCAGTGAAGTCTGAATAAGCAAAAAATCTTGATCCATACTTGGTGATGAAGAAGTCTATGCAGGTGGAGTTGGGGGTTGGACTAAAAGAGCTATGCCAAGAAATGGAAATTGAGTGATGGTTTGGCTAATGGGCGGTGCTACCGGGGCTATCCCCATGGATGGAGCAGCCTATGAAAGCCACCACCCACTGGGTTGAGTAGAGAAATTGGTTGTCACTGGCTGTGTAGGATGGAAATTATAAGGATATTGTGCAACTATCGGTGGGACATGCATGGTAGATGAGGCTAAAGGTTGCATACCGTATAACATAGATTGATCATGTTGTGCAATAGGCATGACCCACTAACCAGTTGTGGGTTGTTGAACGGATCACTACGGCTGAATGGTGGTTGCGATCTATTGTCTTGCGGTGGCCTATGATGCTAAGGTTTGCACCAGATTTTGCGCCAGGCAGGTTATAGGCGTAGCATGGGCTTACACTTGGGGAATGAAATAGGGTGTAGTGGACGTAGGTACCACCGATGGAACACTAATTACACGTGGTGATGAGACTACCCCCATGTTATTTTGAGATGGTATTTGCACTTGAAAGACTGATGATTGCGTAGTGGCCTGCAGGATGACAGGAATGTGGGTTTGGGTGGTTGTGACTGAGTTGAGATGGGCAGCTTCTCTGGTGAGAGGAAATAGGGGATTTATGTATGTGTGGAGGCTGAGGGTATGGTATGAATCCACATGTTTAGACTGGGCTACGAATTCATCTTCCTCTTCCTCCCCATTTTGCGGTTCTAGAATGGACCATGTAGTCTGGCTCCTAGCCATAACTAGTTGGGTCAGGAGTTCATGATAATGTTCAGTCAGGGGGATAATTTCATACGCGGTAGGGATGAAATCTTGATCCCCTCTATGGACCAACTAAAAAATTTTTTTTGCCTCAATCTCAGCTCGGCTAAGAGCAAGCTTTGTCTGGAACTTGATGCAAATGAAATTATATTTTTCAGGAGTCATGACGGTGAATACAGGGTCCTTGCCATGTAATCTCAACGAACAACGCAATGGTCCCTGAGGTCCTATGGCACTAGAAGCTAGTCTGGTGGTGGTGATGGGATTTACAAATGTGGCACTCGAGTCGGTGGTGATCATAGTGGTAATGGTTACATATGCAGAATCCATTTCTCAGATAGGTTAATGAAAACAAATGACAAGATCTAAAAGGCAACGGCCAAAAAGAATTATGATTGGGCTTTCTACCCTGTAGGATTCCAAAGGAATCATTATTGTGACCAATCTACACCACACAATTTTTCATAAACTTTCCTAGAGGTATTACATCTACGTTTTTATGGACGTGGGTATAGATCGCTTACAGGGCTACCCATAAAATACGGATCGAAGCTTTATTCCCCTCCTTCTAGCGCCAGAAAACTATAACGATGGAAAACGTCGATCGTTGGAAAATACCAAACGAAAATCAGTGTACACAGTCTTAACCACGAATCCGTGCAAGGGACGTGTTGGAGAAAAAAAATCCACGGTGTCCTACACGGTCTTGTCGATCATACATGGACTTACTCAATTAGTAAATTGATGAATATTGCGATATTATGCATATTATATAGATATTCCGTGAAACAAATTGATTCGATGAATCGAAAAAGGAGTAGAAAACGATGTAAATAAATTGAAATAACGACAACGTCAACACGACAAGGAGGATCAGATTTAAGAAGGATGCACAATTCCAATATCTATGTTTTGACTTGAAGACTGAGAATATTGTATATAAATTTCCAATGGCAAACTCCACTTATCTTGTGCGAAGCATACACAAAATAATTAGAAAACTGTTCAACAAGGAGTACAGAATGAAGCTCGGTCTACCTCGTGAGCCAAAGATGGGATGCAAGGACGGTCAAGCCTGGATGTCTATCGATCAACTATTTCTGATCAATAGATCTTGCCAACCGCACAAAACAATCTCTTGATCTCTAATCTACTCCCTTTGCCTTCAGTAGTCTCTGCTAATGGAGAGAACTATATTTTCACCAAAGGACTGATCGCTCCTATTGTCAATGCTCAAGCAAATGTCTTTTCTCTTTGCTCAAAAGGTGATAGTTGCCACAAAAGCCCATGATGAAGATCCTCTTCCCTTTTTGCCAACTGGAGTATTTATAGGTTTGGTAGTACGTGGAGAAGGCATGGCCCTGATGACACGTGTCTCGAACCTTCAAAATACCGTTGACTTGGCAAACTTTATGTTGAAACTGGTCATGTTGTATCACATTTTTAGGAAGGGGAGCAAAGTACGCTATCAACCACTTCTGCTTAAGCCGCTTCATGATTACGCACAATACGCTCATCAGCGTATTATGTGTGTGGATAGCAGATGCGTATTTGGTATTGCTTTAGTCAGCTTTATGCTGTATTAAACTTGTTTACGCTGCATTGCGTCGCAGAGCGTAATAGAGCATGGAAGTAGTTGATTTAAGCTATTTTACGCTCATTCACACCGCAAAGCGTAATAGAGCATAAAAATGGTCAACTTTACAATAATATTACACTTTTCTATGTTGTGTAGCATAATGAGCGTAAAGTGACCAATCTACAAAAGAGAAGAAATCAATCTGCTGCACTTCTTTGGACTTTGACTTTGGCTTTCTCAAAGCTCATTATGCTGCTCTACGTAACGGAGCATAAACTTGGGCCTAAACAAAAAACTTGGTGGAATATGCGACAAGTCTTTCTGATATCAGGCTATGTTAAACAGAGTTATGCTGAGCGACACTACACTATGTTGCATAATGTAGCGTAAAGAGAAAAAACAAAGTAAGGTTGAAATTTGTAAGAAAATTGGAGACTTAATGCTACGTGCCTCTTTACCTTATTTTGTCTTCTGGATTTTTGTTGCAAACTTTCACCCGAATCGTGAATCTTCACCTTAGGCTGATTCGCAATTTCTACGGTGTTTCACTTCCCACCAAAGAGGAAGACTTTCCTGATGATGAAGAGGAACATCTTATGGATGAGGAGGGTGCTAATACTTTGAAAGGGAAGGCACTAGTGAATAAAAAAGTAGCCCACACTAGCCAAAAAGAGACTCTTGCTAGAGATCCCTCTATTGAATGATGTTTGGCATCGGGGGAGCAGACGCATGCCAAGGGTGCTACCATGGCTTTAAGCTAGAAAGGGAGAGAACTACAACTAGAAACTAATGAGTTTGGCAATGTATTCAATGAAATGTTGATGGGTGATCCCCCCATTGTCACCCTTGAGGGTTTATTAGGTAGGAGCCCCTACATTGTCATTCATGTTTCTCATCTCTTTGTTACGGTCTACCTCGATTTGACACATTTAGTTGCATGATAGACACCACTACCAACACTACAGGACCTTCCTTGGTTTCCCTAGAACCATGGGCCAAGACCCTTGACAAGTTTACCTTCATGCAAGGGGTCGTTGATGACATGGTTAGCCATCTTAGACAGGTTGATCCTAAAGTGGATAAGTGAAATGGCTACACTAAGCATGACTTTGCTACGCTAATGTGTTTGATGCACTTTTTATGTATTGCAACAGCCTCTCGACTGAAATGGGACTCGAATCGGCTATTAAGAGTCGATGCCACGCCCACATTTCCACCCGAGGTAACTGAGGTGCCTCGTTAGATATACAACGAGGCTTGAAAATATGTTTTGCACTTGGCACACTCCTTTTGGGAGTGCAGGCACGTCAATGAGGACCTGTGGAAGTGGGTCCAAAGGACCGATAGGAAGAAAGCTGAGTTGAGTGCCAAGGCAGGAGATCTCAAATCTAAGAATGATTTCCTCCTGGCTTGTGCAAACAATGATGATGATTGGTGCACGGCTATCGTAGATTACGCTAGATATTGGATAGTCATGTGGCGCAACAATGAGGCCACTAGAGAAATAATAGAACAAAAAATGCAAATGGACTTGTTGGCTCAGAAGAATCAAGATTGGAAATATTACAATGCCAGAGTTTACGAATGGGGTAGTCCTAGAAAAATCATAAGCATATGTATAAGCTGGAACATGCCACCTACCGCAAACTGTATAGAGATGCTTCTGTGAAGGCGTTTACCTGTAAAGCATTTATAAATGCTATTGGCACTTCTGATAATTATAGCAAGTTCAAGGAGCAAGTGACAATCATAGAGTCTCCTGAATAGGAATTGGACCTTCCCACTGGTGAGACCGCCACTACCTCCTTTTCTCTGAGACTGCCGAGATGGACGACCGTTGAAAAGGAGAAAGCTGCTGCAAATGCTGGACCAAGCGATAGGCACTGGGTCGATATCACGAAAGATGAGATCTGAGAACGCCTCAAGCTTAGGTTGGATCACATACCCTTTGAGATGGAAGCAGGACCATCTCGGGTTAGTCATTTCCCATTATGCAAAAATTTTTATATTTTTTTAGCATTTATGTGTTCTTGTAGCTAACTATTTCACTATTGTAATGCATGCTCTAGGCAAAGATGCAGGGCCCATTGAGGGCAAAGATGAGGATGCAATCGAAAGTGGTGCAGAGGGAGAAAATGTGGCAAGAGGTGACGTACAAGTAGGTGGAGAAAGAGAAGATGATGCGCACAAAGATAACCCATGATAGCATGGGGTTTTTAAATTTTTTTTGAATTTTTGACAAATAATTGCAAACATTGGTTAAGTAAGACTATTGAGTAGAAAATGAAAATGAGATTTTAGCAAGTTTTTTGATGCTACACTAGCTTATGTATTATGTGTGCTAACTATATGATTGGTTTTTTTATGTTTTTGATTTTGTCATAGTTTTAGGCCATTTTGGGCCCTTGCTAGTTTTAGACCATTTCAGGCTATAGACATGATGTACTCAGAGGAAAAATAGTTTTAGGCCATTTTGGGCCATAGCTAGTTTTAGGTCATTTTGGGCCAGAACTAGTTTTAGGCCATTTCGAGCCATAGCTAGTTTTAGGTCATTTCAGGCCGCAGCCAGTTTTAGGCCATTTTGGGCCATAGCTAGTTTTAGGCCATTTCAAGCCACAACTAGTTTTAGGCCATTTCGGGCCATGGACACAAATGAAAGATATGTTAATGATTAAAAGAAAAAGAGAGTTTGGCTTAACTAGCCTAGATGGATGCATGCGAAGTGAATGAGTGATAACTGTACAATGGATGTTAATTGGGCATGAAGTAGTGGGGTTTCTACACTATGTATAACTACCTCTTAAGCCATCATTGGTTGGGCGAAGCATAGGGCCGAGATGCTTTACCACAACCTTTGCTTGTATCGTTGTCCTCCACTTGGAAGGGCAACTCTGCCCATGCATTTTCATTTTCTGAACTAGCTTGTTGAGCCGGTTCTTTTTCCAAACAATTAGTTTCAGAGATAGGCACTTCATTCTCACAGGTTACAACTTATGAGCCCTATTCTGTGTCTACATTATTGATATCTTGTGTAGCTACCTCGTCACCATGGATTAGCATCTCCCTACCTGCATAGGGTAGATAGATCTCCTGGTGTATGGGTAAAGAGATAGCCCTAAGTTGTGCCAACCATGATCTCCCCAAGACCAAGTTAAACCTAGGCATCTCTTCAACCATGATGAACATTGCATTTGTAGGGAACTAGTCCCCCACAATGATGTCAATATAGACCATGCCTTTTACCATGACCCATGCCCCATTGAATGACTTTAGGTCCAACGTTGTTGTGGATTTGATCTGGTCAACCAAACCCAACTTGTCCACAATAGGGAATGGGATGACGTTTGTAGCAGCCCCATCATTGATGTGTATCCTCCAAATCTTATGTTGGCTAACCTAAATTTTGATGAACAGGGGTGTTGTGATCACTTGACCTCTTTTAGGATCTTTCCTAATGGAACTATTGCAAAACGTCAGTTGGGATGGTTGAGGTTCTGTAGGCGTAGAAGAAACCATGAATGAATGGATTGCCTTTGCATCTGCTGGAATGTTCTTGTCAACCAGAATTGTCATTAACATGCAGACCAAAGCCTCATGGTGCACGGTACACATCATGATCAGGTCATATAGGCTCAACATGATGTTTTTCTATTTCAAAGCCTATTTGACCTGGGTGCAGACACTGAAGAGGTCTTGAACACCCTCCTATTTACTACCCTCTTCTTCTTCCATCCGTCCCAGGAGACGAATTTCCAGAGGAGGGGTAGTCTCAGGTCTGGGTTCAGACTCTTTTTGGTAAGGCAGTGAAGATTGTGCAGGCGTAGCAACGTTCCCTTTTGGCAATGAGGACATAGACGTAGGGGGTGAAAGCGTAGTCTAGGAAGTACTTGGGGTGGTACTTTCCATCGATGTCTCACACGTGAAGTGCACTTCTCATTTCTTAGGATGAGAAGGCTTCAGAGCTGTCTTATGTGGGGTGGGGGCTATTGAATGGTCTGGTCCCCTGATAATGAATGGAGCTAACAGTGTTAGTGCATGTGGCGGTGAGGTTCTATTAATGGGTGGTGTAGGGGAAGATGCCCCAGGAATAGACAATGTAGGGGAAGATGCCTGAGGAGGGACTCTTAATATGAATGGCTATTGTGAGCTTTTGTTAGCTGGTGGTGGTACTGGTATCCTGTGCTGAGGCACGTGGACCACAAATGGCTACTGGGATGTTTTAGGATTACTATCAATGCTGATAGTGTTGATGATGTAGCTGGTGTAGTTGGCATTAAGGGGATCCGTGTAGACTTGCAGAGATTGATTTTCAGGGCGTTCTAGGTTGCTTTCATCTAACACCAGCTTCCTCTGATGAAGCATCCCTTGAATATCATCCTTCAATGCCATATAATAGTCCATGTTGTGACCACACTGTTGGTGGTAGTCACAAAATTGATCTAGCCTGAAACCCTTAGGAACTGGAGGCTTGTTGGGCAAACCCAACGAGGGGTTCATGAGGAGTTCATAGTACCACTCATGCTTCTTAGCTCCCTCTTCCGACATCCATTTGTGTTGGATGTACCCCACTACTAGTAGTTGTTTCAAAAGATCTGAAGGCTTGATAGGTAGTGGGGTATACTTCGAGTGATCTTTACGTTCAAAGTTTGGTTTGGGTTGTGCAGATGTGGAAGATTGTAGTGCATTGCCCTGTTTGGATGTGGGTTTAGCTGCAGGTGTGGCCAGTTTCTTATTGTTCTTGTTACCATTGTTAGGTTTGGCCTTGTTTGCCATAGCAGCCACTATGGCAGTCACAACCTTACCCTTGTCTTTTTCCTTCTTTGTGAAGGTGTTCTTATATGCAACATAAGCTGAGTCTTTGCTTGCTTCAGCCGCATCTTGAATGCTCTTAGTCTGGGAAAAATCTTGACTAAGAGTGTGGGGAATGAGATATTACAGATCAGACTTGATAAATTCATTCATTGCACCCTTAAAAATGGCCAGCAAATGGGCCTTTGCGATGGGTTCGCAGATTTTGTTGAGCGTAGCATTCCACTGCTAGATGAACTTCTGGACTAGTTCCAGAGGATCCTACTTCACACTCATTAGCTGATCCTACATGACTTCTGGCCTCAAGTTGTACTTGAAGAACATTACAAACTGGGTTAGTAATTCCTCTAGAGTTGAGATGGAGGATCGTGATAGCGCATGGTACTAGTCTAGGGCTTTTCCGGTCAAGGACATGGCAAAGACTCGGATGACTGTATGCGGCCATTGTTGTAGGAGGGGACTTAGACATGAATGTAACAAGGTGTGCATTGGGATTCCCCTCCCTATTGTATTTCATAAAGTGGGGAAGTGACATCCTGTGGGGTAATGTTAGTGTGGGGACCACCGGGTNGGGAAGTGACATCCTGTGGGGTAATGTTAGTGTGGGGACCACCGGGCTAATGGGATTGTCTTGGTAGAAGTTCATGACTTGTACCGTGTCGAACTCGATAGCCTTGAGGTGTTTTATTTCCTCAGTAAGGGTCTGAATAATCTAGAACACTTGATATAGACCTGGAGATGGTGCAAATGTTTGGGGAACTACCAGAGCATCTCCCGTATGTGGAGTAGCAGGAGTAGCAGCATGACCTGTCGGTAGTGTCGTTGGGGTGGCCCCTGTGAATAGTGGTTCCTGCACTATCCACCACTCGGTAGGTGGTGTTGTTGGAATAGCAACCTTGGGTTGCACCATGGAATCGATGGCTTGTGTGTGAGGTTGAAAAGACCATATTCTCGTGCCAAGTTGTATCATCTATGGGGTTTGGTAGATCTAGTGGGGAATGTGGTGAGACATCTGTGATGGTAGCATAGCAGGAGGAGAAGTAAATGGGGTCCATCATGTAGATGGGCTTGGGCCCACCACTGACTGTGGGATAGGTGTAAACATAGAAATGGAAGAAAATGCTACATATGACTATGAGGGAGGTACTATGTGAATGTGTGGCAGGGTAGCCATGATTGATGCGTGATGGGATGTAGGAATGAATTGATGAACAATTTGCAGGGGAATAGTGGCTGAGAATGAAACAGGGGAATGGGGGCATTGATACATTAAGGACATGACATAGCTACCCATCATAGATGTAATTGAAGATTGTGATAGGATAAGCGTGATCATGAAGGGAGTGGCAATAGACAGCGGATTTGTCCAAAAGGACAAGGTAGGAGGGATGGTGGTAGGGTTGGTTTGACCTCCATCATCAGATTGAGAATCCAATTCCTCCTATCTATCCTGGAAAGCCTCATCATGGTGAGACACTGTGTCTTGCAACTCCCTAAGCCTAAGGGTTTGGATCAGTTGATTTAGAAGCCATTGGTTCATTTGCATTAATGGGATGGAAGAACCTGGGGTGGGAACAATCTCCTTCCCATTGCAGTAGGTGAACTCGAAGCTACTTTTCTCTTCAAGTTCTTACGCATCTAAGGGCAAGGTCACCTGCACCTTAGCATAAAGGAATTTTTATTTCTCATGTTTTTGGGAAAAACCCTCAAGTCCCTGATTTTGGATCCTAAGGGATTGATGTGACCCCAGCCCTAGGCTGAGTGGTTGTTTGGCACTTGTAATGCCTTGAACCGTGAAGGGAACCTCTAGGTTAGAGGTAGCAACAATGGTAGTTGAAGAAGTCATTTTTGGAAATAAAGAAAACGAGTAGATCTAACAACAATCTAAGGCTTTATGTCCTGTAGGGTTCCAGAAGAACTGTCAGAGCAACTAATTTTCACCACACGGCACGTAAACAACCTCGAAAGGGTGTAACGTTTATGCTAGCACATATTGAGGTATGAAAAGCAAGTAGGACTATCGTAAAAACTAGGAGAACAGCTAGTGTTCGAAGGCTTTATGTCTTGCTGGGTCTCGAAAGAACCGTCGAAGCGAACGATTTGTAGCACATGACGCTTAAACAAATGCAAAAGTGTGTCAATTTTATGCTAGTGCATGCTAGGGTATAAAATGCATACAAGACTACCGTAAAACACGCAAAGGGCACCAAAAGGCCCTCCTTCTAGCACCAGAAAATTGTAGCGACCAAAAATGTTGACAGCTAGAAAACACCAAGAGGTCGTCAGTCATGATAGTCTTAACCCTAAATCCGTGCAAGTACCATGCTAGATAAAATGAAAATGTGGTGCCCTAAACGGTTTGGTCGATTAGATAGGGACTTAATCGGTGTTACTATAACCTTCTGCAAACATTTGAGTTAAAAGAAATGCTTATAGTAAAAATAATAAGTTTTAAATGCGAGGAGATGAAAATGATGTAAAAATGCAATGACAAGTAAGAAAGCAAAGAAAACTAGAGATAAGAAAATGCACCACTTCAAGATTATGGATTTAATCTATCAAAGTGGATACAATTGGTTGCACAACATCAGGAAGCACAGAGATCCCAAAAGTAACTAGGGTGCTCAAAAGTAAGCCGACAATGTACTTGAATGTGGGTTCAAGAGCCGACAATGCCAAATGCTACAAAGACAACTAGGTTAGCTTGAAACAGACAACGTTTCTTTTTGCTAACTGCTAACAAAATTGGCTAACTATTCGGGTTTTTTCTAAAAATGCTAAATGAAATTTTGCTAACATTTTCCAACAAGAATTGCCAACTACTACTTAAATTCACTCAAAAATGTCAATTTGCCAACTTTCCAACCTCTTTTACTTATTTTCCGACCAACCTACATGCCAACCATTTGAGCATTTTTCGTTAGGATGTTTATAGGGCCAAGAGTATGCAGGAAATGTGGTTTGGATGCCACATACCCTAGATCCACGAGGTGTTGACGTGCCTATCTTGCATGGACATGAAGAGCTGATTGATTGATGAGCTTGTCATGCTATAATTACGCTATCAGAACATGGATATGTGTGCCAACAATGCAGACAAGGAGGAAGGCGCATCGATGTAGCGTAGCTTCCTGCTACACTATGCTACGCTATGCTACGCTTTCAAGCGTAGCATGTTGGCGTAGCGTAGCAAATTGCTACACTGTGCTACCTGCTATGCTTTGGAGTGTATCATGTGGGTGTAGCATAGTAGATTGTTATGTTGTGCTGCCTGCTACACTGTACAAGGCTTTGGAGTGTAGCATGATGGTGTAGCATAGTAGCTCTGCTATGCTCAGCTATGCTATGTAGCGTAGCATAGCGTAACCAATAGTTTGAAGGAGAAAATTGCTTTGGAGTCGACTGCATGCACTGAAGACCTTTGAAGTTTTCTGACTAGTTCTACATGTTTGCTATTCTTTGTTATGCTACATAGTGTGGCATAGCAGAGCAACCAACCTTAACTATGAAAATGCTGATAATTTGCAAATGTTGTTTGTTGCCACGTGAATCCTTTAAACTTGCTAATCCTGCCTCCTAAGATGCCTTTTTCTTTCTTGCATCATCGCTACATTGTGCTATGCTGCATAGCATAGCATAGCATAGAAACCAACATAGCCTACATATTTTGCTGCCTTATCTGTTGAGTTTTCCTAAAGAGTTGAATTTTGAGTGAAGGAAAATGGCTTCAAAAGGCTGAAGGTGCCTGCTAAGTGTATTTGAAATCGCTAAGCAAGCTAGGCCTTTTTGTCTTGCTTTTGCTATGCTGTGCTACGCTACATAGTGTAGCATAGCATAGCACTTTGTCCCACAACTATTTTTCAAGGCTTGCTATGCTACATACCATAATGTAGCATAGCAAACTTCTCAACTTAGAAAATTTTCCAAACTTTTTTGCGCATCCTAAGCACTGTTGACAACCCCATGCATCGCTTTTGAGTAGACTGCTAGCTGGATGAACTTCCTAGGTGGGCAAGCCAGAGAGTCCGTTAGGCCTATCAACACTGGACGTAGAAAATTTGTTGAACTAGATAGTCTGAACTCGGAGCATCCATTTCTTGCTGAAGTGACATGATGCTGCCTGAATTCCAAGGACCTCGTGAAGTAAGAATGCCTTGAAAATTTATGGTGTTTCATTGGCCCCTCTTTGTCAATGTCTAGAGGATGGCCTCAAGAGACATCGACAAAGAATACGAAACACCATGGATGACAAAACACTAAAATTGTTCTTCGATGATTGCAAATATGTTGCTCAACTATTCTTGAGAGTGTTGCATTGGTTAAGTGGGGGAAAGAGAGGAGTTACACGAAGAGGGAAGGAGGTTCAAGAAAGGGGTAAAGATCAAACTTAGCAGAATCCCTCATCGAAGTGCTTGTGAGGGAGTTGTTTGCGTCGTCATCTTTTCTTTTGTTAACCTTCCCCCCTCCTCAAAATGTTTAGAGAGGGTATTTGTGAAACAGCTTATGTGCCATTTGGTTTAGGCACATTTTTTTTGCATGTGAGCTTTTTCTCTCTTATGCTTTTTCCTTTTTCTATTTTGCCTTTACATTTGCAAATAACCTTGTTCCAGGATAGGTGTTTCTTTCCTAGGATGAGTTTTGTTACATCCACGTGGGGCTTTAACCTACCTACAAATGCTTCCCATGTAGTGAGTTATGTTACGTGCGTCATGGACTTTGTGGTTGAGCATATGGGAGGACTTGACAGGAGTCAGGAAAATCTTGTAAAAGAAGGAAGAGTGGAAATTGTGGGTGAAAGGAACGAGGTAAGGGAGCTTAAAAGGTAGGGAGGACATGATGTGCACTCTAAAGTAACCAAGCTAGTCAACACAACCACCATATAACTTTGTAGCATTTGTTATTGTGGCGAGATGCACGTTCGACCAACACCCCTCTAGTACACACCCTGCAAACATAACAGAGAGCAAACCAAGGGAAACAACCATGATATGAAACTAAGGCAAAGGTCATACTTTGGATGCTATTAGAGCAACTAATGTTGTTGCTGAGACATGCAGTGTCCAAAGTAGGAAGGCTAGAAGCGGCCTTGGAAACATCAGCGTGGAGGAGGTGGCATCGAAGATGCTAGGAGTTACTATGAATGCAGATGCTCAAGAATCCTTGCTGAAGGCATGCATTCTTGGTTCAGTTGTGAGATTGGCTACCCAATAACTAAACATCTCTTGAGCTCAGATGCTGGTAGGGGCCAAAGGTTAACAATATTGTGGCTGGGCCACAATACTGCTAGAACTCCAGCAGTAGGTGTTGACTAGGGAAGCTATTGCTAGTGCAATGAGCCATGGCGGTAGTAGGTCTGGAGGTTCAGCATGATTTCTTATGACATCATTGAAGGATCATCAAGATTCCAAGAGTAGTGGCATTACAAATGTTCCAAAGGGTGTTTCCATGGCGTCGTGAACTACATTCTAAAACTGCAACATCCCACCCTGTGTCAGCACTATGCACACTCGCTTGTCATGTACTGGTGTAGATGTATGCTAGGGACATTCCACAAACCTTGTTTAAGGTCTTGGTAGACCATGATGTGCTTGTTTAAGGTCCCAAGAAACCGTTGTGCTAGTTTAAGGTCCTAGCAAACTATATGTGCCAGTTTAAAATCCTAGTAGACCGTTTGCTAATGCTTTGCCAGTTTTACATCATAGTAGACAAGCTTTGCCAATTCTACATCGTAGTAGATGATTGCTTTGCTAGTTTCATGCATCAAATGTAGTACGGCTTGAGGTATGAGTGATTCACCAAATTTGCAAGCTTTTTGCCATCCATGTCTACCAGTTTGAAGGCTGCATTTCCAAAGGATTTTGTGAACATATATGGACCTTTCCAGTTGGCTAAGAATTTATTCATATGCTCATGGATATTCTTAAGAATGAGGGCTCCCTTCTATATTTGTCATTGATGTGTATTTGCATGATGTTTTTGTCATTTCCTATTTTGGTAATGCTCTGTGCAACTCAATGTTTGTGCGCACTCCTCCTCTATTGAGTCGAGGTCGATGATCCTCGACTTGCTGTTTTGGGCTTCACTCATGATATTAGATAGGATCATCTGGAGTGATGGTACCTACAAATCAAGTGGTAACATAGCTTTAGATCTACAAACAAGACTATAAGGTGTTTTACCTATTGTAGTCCTGCATGTCGTTGTGTAAGCCCACAACACATAGAGGATTTGCTTATGCCATCGCCTCTTGCTATTGTTAAGCATTTTCTTTAGCAAGTTGATGATGGACTTTTTTATGGATTCTACTTGTCCATTCACCTATGGGTAGTATGGTGAGGAGAATGATTTCCTGATGCCAAGATTTCTACAAAAGTTTTAAGTTTCCACACTGTTGAACTGTGGCCCATTGTTAGTCACAATAGCCATTGGAAGTTTGAACCTTGTCACGATGTTATCCAAGATGAAGTGGTAAACTTGCTAAGATGTAGTCTTCTTCAGTTGAATATCTTCCAACCACTTCGTAAAATACTCAATGGCTGTGATGATGAAGCTATGCCCTGTGAAAGACTTAGGCATGATAGGGCCTATGAGGCCTAGTCCCCATTGTTGGAAAGGCCATGTAATATGCCTTAGATGCAATTCTATCATTGAAACGTGTATGAGATTTTCATACCTTTGGAACATATCACATGTCTTGACTTTGACCAAGAAATCACACTCCATATGAGGCTAATAGTACCCTAGACATCTGATTTTTATAGCCATAGCCCTAGGTGCTATATGTCCACCACATAGTCCCTCATGTACTTCATTGACCACATTTTGGGCTTGGTCCTCATTTATACATGCTAGCAATATCTCATCATAGGAACATCTTCATAGGATGTTATCTGCCATAAGCACGTATTGCCAAGCACACTTACAGACTACATCTCTCTGGGCATATGTCAATCTTCCTGGGGGCTTGCCATGTTGCAGATGTCAATCAGACAAGGACTTAATTCGTGTTACTAAAACCTTTTGCAAACATTTGATTTAAAAGTAATGCTTATAGTGAAAATAATAATTTTTAAATGTGAGAAGATGAAAACGATGTAAAAATGCAATGACAAGTAGGAAAGCAAAGCAAACTGCAAATAAGAAAATGCACCACTTCAAGATTATGGCTTTACTTTGTTAAAGTGGATATAATTGGTTTCATGACACCGAGAACCACAAAGATTCCAAAAGTAACTAGGGTTCTCAAAAGCAAGCCAACAATGTACTTGAATGTGGGTTCAAGAGTCGACAATGCCAAAATTCTATAAAGCCAACTAGGTTAGCTTGAAACACACAAAGTTTTTTTTTGCTAACTGCTAATAGAATTGGCTAACTGCTCAGGTTTGTTCTCAAAATGCTAAATGAAATTTTGCTAATATTTTCCAACAAGAATTACCAATTGCTGCTTAAATTTTCTCATGAATGCCAATTTTCCAACTTGCCAACCTTTTTTACCAATTTTCCAACCAACCCCCTACCAACCTTTTGAGTGTTGCTTGTTGGGGTATTTATAGGGCTAGGAGGATGCGACAAATGTAGTTTGGATGCCACGTACCCTAGACCCACGAGGTTTTGATGTGTCTATCTTGAATGGACATGTAGAGCTAAGTGATTGAAAAGCCTACCATGCTATAATTACACTATCAAAACATGGAGATGTGTGCCAACGATGCAGACAAGGAGGAAGGCCCATTGATGTAGCATAGCTGGCTACTACACTATGCTATATTTTGAGGTGTAGCATGTTGGCATAGCATAGAAAATTTCTATGCTACGCTATGCTTTGGAGCATATCATGTTGGCATAGCATAGTAGAAAATTTTCTATCTAGATAATCTAAACTCAGAGCATCCATTTCTTGCCAAAGCAACATGACGGTGCCTAAATTCCAAGGACTTAGTGAAGCAACAATGCCTTGAAAATTTAGGGTGTTTCAATTGGCAGTGTGACAAGGGGGTGCCTCATTGTAGAGATGGTGATAACCTAATTGCAACACAAGAGGTCTCTTCTGATTAAGGAACCTCCTTGCATAGATGAGGGAAGAGGGAAGAGGGAAGAGGTTGTGGCTCAAACTTCACAGAGTGCAGCCTCCAATTGGTAAGTTTTTATTTTGTTTATTTGCTAACGTTTGCTATGCCGTGTTACACTAGGTAGCGTTGCGCAGCATAACAACTACTTTAAGTTGATGCTATATACTTATTGCTATTATGCTTCATCAGCTAAGGAAGAAGAGGAAGAAGGAGAAGAAGAGGTGGTGGTCCCTACAATAGGGATCATTGGTGAAAATGAGGAGGCTCCGGCTACAAAGAAGTGGGCCCTGGCTAATGAAGAAGGGGCCCTTGCTATAGAAGAAAGGACTTCAGCTAGTGGGAGGAGGTCTCTGTCGATGAAGAGGAGGCCCCTACTAATGAAGAAAGGGGCCCAACCAATGAGGAAGAGACTCCTGGTAATTAGGAAGGGGCCCCTGCCGATGACCCTTTTGCAAAGAGTAGTTTGTACTAGAAGGGAACATGAGCATCGAGGATGTTGCTATGCTATTAGATCAACTGGAAGGAGAGGGGATTCATTTGGATGCTGGTGAGCTTGACTGCATATTTGACATTGTGTCGATGGGTGACCACCTTGCTATCACCCCTGAGGGTGTGCTGGGTATGAGTTTTACACTATCATTTATGCTATTCATTAGCCCTATAATGGTTCTATTGACTTTAGCTAACATATTTTACTATGTAGCTGATACCACTGTTGATACTTTCAGCCCATCCTTGATCCACCTACAACCCTGGATCGAGACCCCTGATAAATTTACTTTCATGGAAGGGGTGGTCAATGACATGATCGACCATTTGAAGCAGGTCAACCCGGAAGTGGGTAAGTTAAACTCCTACACTAGACTCTAAAGTGTTATTTCATTCACCATTCCACTTTGACTAATGCATTTTTTTATCCAATTAATAGCCTCTTGTCTCAGGTGGGACCCTAAACAAGTGATTGAGGTTGACATCATGCCTGAATTTCCACTGGAGGTGATCGAAGTACCTCGTCACGTATATGATGAGGCAAGCCAATGTGCCTTGTACTTGACATGCTCTTTGTGGGAATGTAGGTGCATGAATGAAGACCTCTAGAAATGGGTACAAAGGCTTGAGAAGGAGAAGTCCAACTTGACCATTCCAGGAAATAATTCCCTATATAGGAGACACCAACGATGGTAGTTGGCACATGGCCGTCATTGACTATGTAAGGTATTGGACGGTTGTGTGGTGCAACAATGAGGCCACTCATGATATAATAGAACAATGCATGCAAATGGAACTATTAGCCTAGAAGAACCAGGACTGGAAAGATATAGTGCTAAGGTTTATGAGTGGGGAGAGGTGCAGAAAAATCATAAGCATATGTATAAGCTAGAACGGGCTACCTATTGTAACCTATATAGGGATGCCTCAGTCAAGTCGCATACATACAAAGTATTTGTTGACATTATTGGCACTTTTGGGGCTTATGACAGGTTCATGTAATAGGTGACAGTGAGTGAATCCCTTGAGAGGGAAGTGACCTTTCCTACGACTGAGACCACCACTGCCGCCTTTTCTCCAGGACCCTAAAGATGGACATCCATAGAGAAGGAGAGAGTTGTAGCAAGCACTAATTTAGGCAATAGGAATTGGGCTAACATCATGGAAGAGGAGGTCTTACAATGCCTTGTAGGAAGCCTAGATCGAATACCCCTCAAAACAAATGTGGGTTCATCTCGAGTTAGTTACTTTTTGGAATAGTGATAGCTTGTTTTATTTGAGTTATTTTTTTATGTGACTTTAGCTAACTATTTCGTTTTTCTTGTGGTGCAAAATCTAGATGAAAGTATAAGGCCTAGTGAAGCAAGGAACAATGGAGTAGGTGGAGGGTTATAGCGTAGTGGTCGAACATTTTATTTGAATTCAAAGAATGTTACAAAGATTATTAATTTGTGAAAGAAAAAATGAAATACAAAGAGATTGATTTTGCTTATTTGTTATGTGTTGTAATTATTTTTATTTTATTTTATTCCTTTTTATTTATGAATTGAATTCGTTAGGAGCATCTCATTTTAGTTTTAGGCCATTTGGGCCATGATGATAGTTTAAGGCCATTTTGGGTCATCGCTAGTTTTAGGCCATTTTGGGCCATTGCTAATTTTAGGCCATTTTGAGCCATTGATAGTTTTAAGCCATTTTGGGCCTTTGCTAATTTTAGGCCATTTCAGGCCATTGGACAATGGTAAGGGAAAATTTTGCTAGTTTTAGGCCTTAGTGGCAGTGGTGTAATGTAAATGGTAGATGTAATGTGATTGGTTTAAAGAATGAATTAAACACTTAGTGTAGATGAGTGAATGTGAAGCAAAGATAGAGAAAATGCATAATGAGCATTAATTAGGTAAGGAGCAGTGGAGTTTTTATGCTACATGAGTAACAATCATCCTTGCAACTGCTTTCTAACCCATCATGGGCTTGGCAACATGTAAGGCTAAGAAGATTTGTTGCAGTATTCTTCTACATCATCGTATACTTCATGAAAAGGCAATTTGGCCCATGCAGTTTCATTTTCTGAGACAGCGTCTTATGCCGACACTTTTTTCAAGCAATTGAATTTGCTAGAGATAGGTATTTCATTTTTAGAGGTTATGACCTCTGAACCTTGCTCCATATCGATGTTTTTTATCGCCTAGGTTTCCAATTCATCACCATGGATCACCACCTCCCTACCCGCATAAGGTAGGTGGATTTCCTAATGTATTGGTGAAGAGATGGCCCTACATTGGGCTAACCACGACCTCCCCAAGATTAGGTTAGACCCAAGCATCTCTTCTACCATGATGAACGTTGCATTTGTGGGGAATTGGTCCGCTACCACAAAGTTAATATGGATAGTGCGTTTCTCCACTACCCATGCTCCATTGAATGAATTTAGATATGACGTTGTCATGGATTTGATTTGGTCCACCAAACCTAGTTTCTCGACTATGGGGAATGGGATGACATTTGTAGTAGCCCTATCATCAACGTGTACTCTTTGGATCTTGTGTTGACCGATCCAAATTGTGATGAACAGGGGTGTTGTCATTGCTTGACCCTTTTCAAGGTCATCCTTAATGAACTCATCATGGAATGTCAACTGAGATGGTGATGGTTCTTCGGTTGTAGCAGGGAGCATAACCACATGGATTGCTTTCTCCTCTACTGGCATGTTTTCGTCAATGGGTATGGACATTAACATGTGAACCAAGGCCTCATGGTATGTAGTAGAGGTCATTACCAAATTGTACAAGCTCAAGGTTTTGTTCTTCTATTTTAGAGACTGTTTGACCTAAGTAAGGGCATCTAGGAGGTCTCATCCACTTTCTAGTTGCTTACCACCCTTCTCCTCCCCCATTCGTCCTAGAAGAAGAATTTCTCAAGGAGGAGAGATTTTAGATTTTGGACTAGACCATTTTGGGTAGGGTGGCAATGATTGCATACGCATAATGGCATTAACTTTTGATGATGAGGTAGGCATAGATGCAAAGGACAAAGTGATAGGCCTGGAAGAACCTAGGGTAGTACATTCCTTGGCCGTTTCGTCTGTCAGAACCTCTTCCCATTTCTTTGAATAAGAAGGCTATGATTCCATCTTGCGTTGGCTTTGTGGGATGAGGATAGTTGAGTTTTTTAGCCCCCTAATGAAAAATCGTGTTTGTGGCATTAGTTCCAGTGGCGGTGCAGTTTTCACTGTGAAGGGTGCAAGGGTGGATGTCTAAGGAGGAACTTTGAGAACAAATGGCTATTGTAGCATCTTGTTTGCCATTGTTGGTGTTGCTACACTACGTTGAGGTACGTGAACCACAAATAGTTGCTGTAGCTATTCCAAATTATCATCTATGCCAATCGAGTTAATAATGTACCCTACATCGTTACTATTGAAGGGGTCTTTGTAAACATGCATGGATTGATTTTCAGGGTGAACAGGGTTGCTTTTGTCCCGCACCAACTTCCCTTGATTAATCATCCATTGAATGTCATCTTTTAAGGCTAGACAGTAATCCATGTCGTGACCACAAATTTGGTGGTAGTCACAAAATTGTTCCACCCTGAAGTTCTTAGGAACTGGAGGCTTGTTGGGCATAGTGAAGGAGGGGTTCCTAAGGAGCTCACAGTACCACTGATGTCATTTGGTTACCTCCTCTAACATCTTCTTATGTTAGATGTACCCAACCCCTAGCAATTGCTTCAGATCAAAAGTTTTGAAGGCTTGATAGGTAGAGGGATGTACTTAGAGAAATATTTACACTTGAAGTTAGGTTTAGCCGGGGTGGGTACCTTTGGTGTCAGCATGGAAGGTTGGCCAGCGTTACTTGGGCTAGGTGCGGGGTTAGTTGCCATTGTGGTTGCTTTCTTATTATTGTTACTATTGTTGGGCTTTGCCTCATTTGCCACGGCAGCTACCGTGGCCGTTGCAGCTTTGCCCTTATCTTTGTCTTTCTTGGTATGTGCGTACTTGTATGAAACATAGGTTGGATCTTTACTAGCCTCGACTGGGTCTTGGATGCTCTTTGTCTAGGCAAAATATTTTCTGAGAGAGCATGGAGCTAGGTAATATAGCTTGGATTTAATAAAATCATTTACTGCCCCTTTCAAGATGGCCAGCAAATGGGCCTCCATGAAAGGTTCATGGATCTCATTCAAGGTGGTACTCCACTGCTGTATAAACTATTACACAAACTCTAGCGGGTCTTTTGTAACACCCATTAACTAATCTAGCATGACTTTGGGCTTGAAGTTATACTTGAATTGGGTCAGGAGCTCCTCCAGTGTTGAGATGGAGGCACATGGTACCAGTCTAGAGCTTTGCCCATCAGAGACATGGCAAAGACACTAATAATGGTATGCGGCCACTGTTGCAGCAACACAGACTTTGATTTGAACATTAAAAAATGCACATTGGGATCATCCTCCCCATTGTATTTTGTGAAGTGGAGAAGGGGCATCCCAAGGGGTAATGGGCTAATGGGATCATCATGGTAGAAATTTACAACCTGCACCATGTCATAACTGGTAGCTTTGAGGCATTTAACCTCTTCAGTAAGGGTCTAGATAAGTTGAAATGCTTGATCGAGACCTGGAGATGACGTAGATGGTTGTTAGGTTGCGGGGGCAACCATTTTTTGTGGCATAGTAAGGGAAGTAGCCTAGCTCATAGTGGGGGTCGTTGGGCTGCCCTCGCGAATGGTGTTATTTGTGAGGTCCACCACCCTGGGGGTGGTGTTGTTAGAGCAACTACCACTGGTGGTGCTATAGGGTTAATCATTTGTGGGACTAATTGAATGGGCCACAGTCCCATGATTGGTTGTGACAACTATGGGACTTGGTATGTTTGGTGGTAAGGATAAGATGACATCTAGTGGGGCTACAAAGCAAGAAGCGAAGTGGCTGGGGTCCACCACGCAGTGGGGCTGCACTTGTGACTGATGGTGGAATAGGTGTAAAAGATAGAATGTGACTGGAAGCTCCATGCAACTATGAGGCAAATGCAGTGTGTACATAGTATAGCATAGCTATGACAGGTTCTTGATATGAGGACAGGACAAAATGAGGAGGGAGAGTGCCTGGGTATGAAATTGAGGGAGGTGCATGCTGATACATTGAGGGTGCAAGATGGTTGCCCATGGTTGATGAAAACATGGGTTGAGGCAGATTCATGGTGATCACAAAGGGATCCATCACAAAAAGTTTGTTTGAATTGAAGGTCGTAGTGGGAGGGATGGTGGTAGGGTAAGTCTAGCCACCCCCCTCGGACTAGGATTTCAGGTCTTCCTACCCATCCTGAAATGCTTCATCATAATGGGATGCTACGTCACAATCCCTAGGCTTGCAACCTCATAGCAGCTGATTGAAGATCCACTTATACGTCTCTGTCAAGGGGATGGCAACATTGGGGTTATAGAAAAAATCCCTCCCATTTCGGTAAAGGAACTCGAAACTACATTTGTGCTCGAGTTCTTAGCAATCTAATGGTAGATCTTCCTAGATCTTTGTGAAGATAAAGTCTTAATGCTCTACGTCTTGTGCCAAGAACTCAGGCTACAAATGTCAAATCCTAAGGGTCTAGCATGATGCTAGCACCGAGCTAGGTGGCTACTCAACACCCATGGTGCTTTGGGCTAGAAAAGTAGCCTCAAGGCTCGAGGTGAATATGGTAATTGTTGTCAAAATCATTTTGAATGGTAAAATGGAAGATCACAAACTAGACACACAAAAATTGATAGAAGATGGGAGGCTTTTCATCCTACGGGGTTCCAAAGGAACTGTCGTGGCTATCAATCTGCATCAGATGATGCATAAAGAAATACTAAAGGGTGTCATGTTTATGCTAGTGCATGACATGGTATATAGAGCATGTAGGACTACTCATAAGACGTGGAAAAGGCACCAAAGGCCCTCCTTCTAGAGCCAAAAAATTGTAGCGACTGAAAACATCAGTGGTTGTAACACTGAGAGGTTGTCAAGAAAATAGTTTAACCTTGGATCCATGCGAGGGCCATGTTAGAGAAAAATGGAAGTGGGGCACCATAAACAATATAGTCGATCAAACAAGGACTTAATCGGTGTATCTTAACCTTATGTAAACATTTGTTCCAAAAGCGAGACACGCGAGATAAACTGATGATCAATAAATGGAAGATGACAAAACTAATGCAAAAAAATGATTATAACGAGGAAATAGCAAAATAAAATCAGGTGAGAAAATGCACCACCCCCAAGGTCACGAATTTGGTTCTTAGCCTTGTTTGAAAGGTGTATAACAGGTTATGCAACATTGGAGACACACTTCTTACACCGAGTGGTATTGTCATAGTTCTTTTGCTTGCCGATCTATTTGCTAGGATGTCAAAATTCTTGACTCACCAAGGGATGTTTGGAGCCAACTAGAGAGCTCAAAGGTAACTAGAATTCTCAAGAAAGATGCCAACTATGCTTCCTAAAACCAACTTAAAAGCCAACTGCACGTGAAAATCCAACCAAGCCAACTACTCTTGTCAACATAAAAATGGCAACCAATATTTTTTTGTTAACAACCCAAAATTTTTTCCAACCTCTTGAGCATTATTTTTCAGGGTATTTATAGGGCCAAGAGCAAGAGAGAAATATGGTCTAGATGCCACGTGTCTTGGACCCCATAAGATGTCATCATGTCTGTAGCGTGTACGTGTGCGATGCTGGATGTGAAATTTATTACACTATGACCATACCATCAAAACTGCATGTGCTGAGATCCAATGTGCTAACCATGTGAGAAAAAATGGAGCTTATGCTCTGGGACTACATGTTTCCTACCTTTACAAGTAGGGTCAAGCATAGAAACAATGTTTTTGGAGCTAACTTGGGGGATGTGAAGTTGAGTGGAATTGCTAATTTTGCCAAGGAGATGCTAGAGTGAGGAAAATTGCTTTACAAGTTCTAAATCTACTTGAAGACATCTTGATGCTTCCATACCAATGTTGCACTATTCATGCTATTGAACACATTGGCATAGCATAAGTAGCTGTTTGCTACGCTGTGCTATGCTACATAGCATAGCATAGGGTAGCCACTAGTCTCGACTAAAATTTGCGTAGAAGCTGAAGATCATTTGTTTGCAACTTTCATCCTTCATGTTGGAGAGCTTCTGAACTTGCAAAACTCATGTTTGAAACACTTGCTACTTTTGCATCGTTGCTATGTTGTTCTATGCTATGTAGCATAGCACAACATAGCAGCTAGCATATCATGCATCCTTGTTTAAGTTGCCAATTTCTGGCAAGAAAATTTCCTCAAGGCCTAAGGACTAAGTAGGGTAGGAAGTTATGAAGTATGAAGTCTTGTTGGAATCACTTGGCAAGATGGGCCTTTCCACTTTGCCTTTGCTACATCGTGCTATGTTACTTCTACTCTTTTTACTACTTACTAACAATGTATCCAAGTGTGGCATTTATAGGCTAGCATGGAAGAGGTGATATTGAATCCCCAACATTGGAGGTTGTGCCCTAATATTAGATACATATTAACCTAGCTTTGATTTCTAATATCTAATATCGAAGCCCTACAAAACATGACTAATCATATATCCACAACTAAATGAAAACTCATAATTAGGTTAAACAAAATGAGGAACAAGTTCTTTACAAAATATTAAGAAGGTATGGGATTATTAACTAACTTAAATAATTAAAAAAATTGACTCTTCCATGCCACAATGGTATTTTAAAAAAATGAATATTATATGATAAAACAATAAAATTGTGGAAGCTCGTGTAGTTCTTAGAGGTGATGGCTCTTCCATTGGTTGCTTCCCTTTGTCATTAGGCCTCTAGAATTTGTAGTGATTTAGGAGCACTTGAAATTTCTCCTTCTCCATTCTCATGTCATGTACTATCTAGGCCAATGATTCAATGTGTGCTAGAATCGGTACATTCCATAGACATGACAGCTATAGAAAAATCTTATTCACATTCACATACAACACCTCAAATGTTGTCATCCCTCTTCAAAAGCCCTAGCCTTTTCTCTTAATTCATGATAATCTAATAATCTCCTGACCAAGTCTGAGGCTAGATCTCTTTGACTATGGTAGAAAGCCTTAATTATTTCTAATTTTGATTTTTCCATGCAAAGATTTTGTAGTACAACTTTCCTATCTACAAAAGTTTTTTCATAAAAGGCATAGGCTTTTGCTACTTATTGTTTCAACTTATTTCTAAGCTAACTTGCTATTAACATGGCAAGGCTAGCATATCAAAGGTTAGCTAACACCATGTACTCTTTCAAATCTTCAATCTATAGGTCCTTCTTCTTCACTTACACTTGATGGACTAGGGCATAGCTATCCAAGATGGGATACTAGTTAGGATTTTATGCTAATTAGAAACTAATGTAGGCCTTTGCCATCTATATTTCTTTCTCATTAATCTATTTCTACATGCCAAACTTGTCCTGGAAGTGATCTTTCAACTTCTCAAGCTTCCTAGCCTTGTTCTACCATGCACTTATCTCTATTGTAGACTTTTGGCATATTGCATGCACCTCCTTCATTAAGAAGGTTTGGTTCTCCCTAGCCAATCTACTTATATCTTGGTTGACCCTCACTAGTTGCCCCCTCAACTGGTGGATACTTTCTTCCAAAATATTTTTCTGTTTCTTGACAGTGGTCAACCCTGCATTATTGGAAACAAGCTGCTTGTTCTCTTCTTATGTGGCAATAAATGCCTTCGCATGGTCATATGCTTGGGGTTCAATGGTTGAGGCATTTTAGAACAATTTCTCCTTTTCTTCTTTAGCAGCTTTACTTTGTTCAATCAATTTTCGAAGTTGCACTATGAAAAATTACTTTAACTAATCAAGCATAATGAAATGGGAAGGGTTCCTCCTTTCTAATCTCAAGTTGATAATCTCTTGTCGCAATCTATGCACCTCTACTTTTGCATGCTCTACCTTGGTCTTTTCCATGACTAGTTTTTTCTTTGTAGCAATTATATTAGATTGTATAAAAATGACATCACTCAAGATGTGAAAATGAGTTTTCATAACTTCCCCAATTTACAATAATTTGTCATGCATATCCTCATGGACCGTAGGAGTCATCAAAGTCTTGATAACATTTGAGCATCTTTGGGTCCAGTTAAGTCCAAAAGGGGCACAACAGGCACATTAAAGGATTCTTTAATATTATCTATCATAGCATTTACACATACCACATCTTAGTGTTGCATGACCATGACTATGACACCTTCTCCTATTTCAAGCACCAGTTGGGAAAATGCAACATATTCAGAAATTTACTATGACTACAAGGCTTCTCCTCTTGATTTTAAAGACATCTATTCCCTTGATGTATTGGTAGAAACTATAATCTGAATGACATCATTTATGTCTCAAAAGAGGTTGGATTCATCCCTTCTTCCCTAACTAAGAGTTTCAACAATTCACTACAGATGGTTCATTGCGGGTCTATAATCCTATCGCAATGGTAGTGGAACTTGCAACTCTTACAATTTCTCTAGTTCTTATTATGGCTTCTTTTCTAGTTCTTGTTCTTATTCATCATCAAGGTCTTTCCTTGGTGTTATTGGTTTGAGAAACTTAGAGAAAGAAGCATTTTAGGGCCTCCTAGGAACCTCATTAGTGTAACCTAGGATTCCAATGCACTTGCATGCTTTCTAATTAGGCAAAGGAATAGAAGTGTTAGCTTCCATGCCTTTATTTCCTCCAACCACATTTGAATCTCCATGAAGTACAATTGAACAAGGTTGGCATTGTATTTTCCCATCAAGATTACACTTCCTCTAGACACATAGGTTGATATCCTATTTGGGGAACAAATGGTATGTGCCAATTTTGTAATAAATCCTCTCTTCTACCATTACATCACTATATTTTTTTTCTTTGTTATATACTCGCTTCAGCCATAGCTTTCTGGTTTCTGCATCAAACCTTATGGATAGGTGTCCTACCTTGGCTCCCACATTTGGTATGTTTAAAGCCTCTACAATGGCCTTAACTAAGGAAGAACTAGACACTCCATTGATGTTGATGATGGTGCCCTTCTCTTTATTGTGCTAGAATTAGTACATCTCACCAACGTACCATTCTCCACTTTTAGAGAGGATGTGCCATAAAGGCGATGCCTGAAGCTAAGTTCTAACTACCTCAAGGACAAATGCCATGAATGTCCTGAAGTTCATTTCCACAATAACCATGGTCAACATGGATCTCTCTCAGATGGCTTGGAGGCATTCTTGGGACAATGTGAGGCATCATCCTTGTACTTGAGCTTGTGGTTCTACATTCTTCACTTGGACCAAAAACCCTATAGCAAAAGCCTCAGGATGAATGCTAAATGATTGGGCCTCCTACTCTTCAAGATTGGCTAGTGGGCCATATTCTCCTAGTCAACCTCTATTTCTTATCAAGCATTTTCTTGCACCATGTGAAGGTCCTTCTTGTCCTCCTCTTTTTAGGGCCATTTGTAATCAATCAAGGATTTTGTGTTACTAAGATGTTTTTCATTTATCATCAATAGGTTTATACCTTACTCATGAACTTAGATTAAGCTCTTAACTCATGTGATTGAAAAGTTAGAAAAATTTCAAGAAAAATGCCCAAAAAGTGTTAACTTCATTTATGACCCTTCGCAATTGGCTTCTTTTCCCTAATGTATGCCATATAATGATGTTTATGATCCCTTGGGTAAGAGAACTAGAGATTTTGGCATGCATACAACTAATTGTTCATTAAGACACTTAAGGTTTTTAGCATTCTTACCCTTATAATACCTTCTAGATGATAGCATTTTTCAAAAAATTGGTGCAAGTTCTCCATACAAGAACCTTCTCCTGACTAAATTGAACACTTCATTCATGAAAATTGGAGTAATATGAAGTAAGATATCATGTGTGGAAGTTGGATCAACAAATCTTGTAGTTGAGAGAGAGATGCAAAAAGTACCCTAGCTCCAATTAATGATAATGAATTTTTTAAGTATTGTGGGGATCTTATTTATAGGTTTTTATAGACTTGATATTGGGTACTTCACATCGGGTATCTGATATCAACTCCCACCCAATATCGAGGGGCAGAAAATTTCATTCTATGAGGATATTCATTATGGAAAATGAAGCTTTTTCATTGCTTGGAAGGTTTCATGTAAAATCCAAAGTTCTAGGATAAGAAAATTCATATTTAGGCACTGTTAATGTCATAAGATGGAATCACAAGCATTGAAATATTTAGAAGATGCAAGAGAAGGGTATTGGATCCATGGTATAGAACAAATTGGTTATATGATAAGGGAAGGTTTTGAATTTATCATTTATCCACTTGGAAGGTTTAAGACAATGTAGTTGTATCAAACAAGTACATGTTATAATAGTTATACAAGTGGGTCCTTCCCAAAGCAAGCTTTATCCCTTAATGCCCTTGTATAACCACACCTAAAAATGTCTATAGGCACCAAAGGAGTTGAATGCAACAAATACCTGTTGAACAAAACACAGATGTGAAAACCACCAGTTTGAGAAAATAACTTTATATTACAAGAAAACCTACAAGTTATGACCATACAGATAGTAAGATGAGATGGATTTTTGAAAGGATTATAGAATTTAGAATTTGAGATGCCTCACCATAGGCCTAATGAATCCTTATGTGTTATTAATGGTTAAAGTAATCATTAGCCCTTCTTTTAAAGATTTGAAGAAATTCCAAACCAAATTCTAGTGACATCACATTGTTTTATCTCATTGATTAACAACCATAAGACTACAATTATTGCAAGGAGTAGCATCACTTGCCATTTTGTCCAAGGGAGGCATTTATTCATGATACTCTTTTTCTGAATTCTAAGAAGTCACCAACCTTCATGCACAGGCAACATGTATTTTCAATGATATTCATAGAAAATTATCCAATTCCCTTTTATTTTATTTTTATCTATGTCAACCTTACCAACGGACTACCTTCAGGCATGGGTAACATATCTTTCTAGTGACATGGTAAGGCAACACTTATTTACTCTTACTTTCCTTTTTTGTTAGTTATACAATAATTACAACCTTAGAAACATTATAGGACATATAGAAGTGATCAAGGAGATTCCACAAATCTCCTTGATGTCACACCCTTTGCATTCCCACTTGATTCTTCACTTTTCTATCCAGGCACAATGATTGTAAGTTTATTCTTAGTTTAATGATGAAAAAGAATATAATTATGAACATGGTAAGAAACTCTTATTAATGGGATGCATGGATGAATGATGTGGCCTCATTATCTAGATAATCAATCCCTCATAACTTTGACAACATAAAGAAAAACTCACTTCAATGGGTTACATGATGGTTTTTTATTCAAAAATGAGATTACTAACAAAGGAAATGAAAATAAAATATGGAAAAAATTGAAAAGGATAGGAAGAATTTGTAAAAAATAAATGAGAAAATGATTAAAAATTTGTAAAATAAAAAGATGAAAAACACTTATTAATTTTTGATTTTAGGATGGGGCACCTCCCCCACAACTAAGCATTTGATCATGACAAGAATTAATAAGTCGACAGTTGGTATTCATGCATTTGTAACACATTGTTAGACTCATTTTGACACCACTACGTGTCTTGTAGTTTAGTGGAAACTGTGTAGGTGGGTTTTTGCTCACACACTTGGTTTCTAGATGTATGCTAGGTCATAGTAGAAGTTGTGTGAACTTTGCAAATGTATAGCCCATGACTACACCCTTTATCATGATTTGTTCTGCATGAGTTCATTTATCTCTCCATAGTTCTAGGTTCATTTTTTTTAGGTCTTGGAATAATGACGAATGTTGGCCTTTGCGTAGGATCAAAGGACATTGGTTGCGAACGGAAGGGTGTTGAACTTGATTGGCATTATGTTGGTTTGGATGAATTAGTAGGTCCATGAGTGTCATGCTTATGTATGGGAGCCATCCTAAAGAAAGGGTGTTTCCAAGATTGCGGTGGAGACCTACTAGCATTATAATATCTATGTATGTTCACAAGGAAAGTGGCATTCTTTCACTGATGTATTGGTGTTGAACCTTCCTATGTTGTTGGTTATGACATGTGATGGAGTGAAGTATGAGAATATTGAGGATATGATATAGGGTGAAAGATGTGAGGTAGTGATCCTTTAGAAGATGTCGTGGGTCGATAATATTTGAGAGAGTGGTAGTAGAAATTTGAAGTAGAGGAAGTAGAAATATTTGGAAAAACAGATTGTTGAACATAATATTATCTGGTCTTAGTTGGCATTAGTAGTAGGGATAGTGTGATAATGGCTTTCCCCATGACTGTGGGGTTTTCCACTACAGTTGATGATAGTATTGAGGTTGGTAAGAAGTTCTAGTAAGATAGTACAATTGGTTGTAGAACTATCTATAATTACCTTTGAGAAAGATAATTTCCTAGGCATTTTCTTTTGTATGAACTTGGGACTCAATGTAAAAGCCTGATACTCATGTAGATGTAACATGAATAGGCAATAGCCCTTTCTATGGTCATATATGTAGATTTCATACCCATTATCTTCTTCTATGGTTAATTCTATAACCTCTTCTTCTATAGCCATTTTCACTTGTTGCTGATAAGTGTTCCTAGCTATTTCTTAGTTCTTTTTCCTCCTTTTGTTATGATCACTTGATTTTTTTTTGGTGTTAATTTCTCCTCTATGATTTCTATAGAAGTTGTAATTTTCTCATTTATCCATTCTAACATCTTATCTAACCTTGCTCCAATCTCATTGATAGACTTTTGTATTAATAAGGTTTATTGTGAAATCACCTCATTGAGAGCTACCTCTTTCTCTTTATCATAGATATGGATCTTCTTCTTTCCAAGAGTTGGATCCTAGTGATATTTCTCAACATTCTCCCATTTACATAGCTCTCCTTCTTCTTTTGTAGCATGCTTGATTAAATTTTGGATCTGACCAATTCCTACTTCATATAATTGACCTTGAGCATACATCCCAAGGGTATCTCTTGTTTGACTATGAAGCCCATCTATGATGTTAAAAGCTTGCTCTTGTTAAGAGAAACCATGGCCTAAACATTTATTTAGTAGAGAATAGTACCTATCTAGGGCCATATCCAAGGGTTCATGTTATTCTTGTTTTCATCCTTGGATTTGTTTCCTTAGGTTGGACAACCTCACTTAGGTTTGGTATTTCTCATTGAAGAGTTCCAGCATTGTGGATCACCGACTAATTGAATTTGGTCTTAGTGATCTATACCACACTTTGGTTTTGTCTATTAGTATCCTAAGAAAGAGCTCAAGCTTTTGCCACCTACTTTCAATGTTTTGTAAGACACAGGCATCATGGAAAAATTGCAAATAAAGTTGTGGATCAAAATCATAGGCTCCCACAAATTTAGGCACATTATTCATATCAAGCCTTTTGATGCAAGTTTCCTTGCAATTCTTGTTGGATATTTTAACTACCTCTGCAATCTACATCATGCTCTTAGTGGCCAACAAGGCTTTACCATCATTAGACATGTCATGATGAAAATTTATATTCCTATTTATTTTATTTTGATTATTTTTTCTATGCTCATTTTTATTTCTTTGAGTTTTTCCTTAGTTTCACTTTCTATCCTTATTTCGACCACATAGTAAAGCTTTATCTCTATACCTATGTTCATCTTCTTTAAAAATAGACATTGAAGAGGAAGAGGAAGATGAAGAATTGGTAGAGTTTCCATGGATTATATAGTATTCCCCATGGTCCCTTTATTTATCATATTTAGGTTTTGAGGAGGTCCTATGCCTTGAGGCCTCCCCTAGTGTAGGAATTACTTCATCTTCTCTAGGATTGTCTACCTTAGGTGAATGTGGTCCTTGAGTGTAGTCAAGGTGGTTATGAACATATGAAACCCCTTCATGAGGTGGGTTACCCCAATTTTCTTTAGTATATATCTCATTAGTTCTCTAATGAATATTCTCTTCATATGATGCATTATCACTTCCTTGCAAAGAATACATTGTTGTTAGTTAATGATGTGTGTGTTATAAATTGTTAATGTATTTACAGTAATCTTGTATGATATAACTAATCTAGATAACTAGCACCATCCCTGGTAATGATGCTAATGATGAGTAGTGAGGTACCCCCTATGTTCAACCATACAAATCACAAGCATTCACACACAATATAGTCAAATATCATGGATGGAACTAGTTGTGACATGTAGATTGTTATGTCTTGATCATAGTTTGTTGTCTTCCCATTTGGACTAGTGGTATCTTTATCACATATGATTTAGTCCATATAATATATACCCAATAACGTGACTTCAATATCAGAGCCCAACAAAACATGACACATTACTTTGTAAAGGCAAGTACTTTAAATATACAACTAAATGTTTTTCTAGACTACAATCAGTGCTTTCATCTAACATATGTGAAAAATTTTTAAATTTCAAAAGTGAAAAATCCTTTTCATAAAAAAAATATGTTTTCTTCATTGTTACTATTATTCTAATTTTTTTATCTATACAATTTTGCTCATATTTTGTCATTGGCTTCCTTATCTTATTCATTTTATCTAGCCATTTTTGTTGAGCTTCCTTATGCACTAAAGATTTTTCCTATGTTTTAATAGCATCATGCAATAGAGTTTTACAATAATTTCCTAAACACCATGGATCTTTTTTTAATATATTTCTTACCATATTTACATTTCATCACACTTTTACGACAACTATCATCATGTTTGAAGCAATCGTATCATTGAGTCCATTCACTATGAAACTTTCTTTTACCTAAAGTTGATACCTCACTATTTAAATATTCTAAATCATTAGTCTCAACATTCTCATATGAAGAACTATTTGCATCTTTTATATTTAATCCTTCATCAATAGAATTACTATTTTCTATTGAACTACCAAATATATCATGTAATGCTTGTTTTCTTTTTCTAATAATTTTTTGATTGATTGTAGTTTGAGAGATCTAAGGCTATTTACATAACATTTGGTTAATCATGCATTATAATTTTTTTAAAGAAATTTTTTTCATTATAAAAATATAAAAATTTAAACAAAATACAATCAAAACTATCAATGTATAAAATTAAAACATAAATAATCCAAGAGAAAGAATAATACTTTTATCAAAATATCAGTTATAAATTCAATGATATTAAAAAATTATCATTTAACTTTATTACAACTTGCTAATAGTTGAGAACTTAAAGCTATAATCAAAACCTTAAAGCATGTATGATGTCCCATTTTCTAGTTATAGAAAACAAGAGATAACACTACTATCTACATCAGTTCTTACATTTATCAAATTGAGAAGAATAAGGAAACAAAAAATAAATCAAAATTAAATCTATATATTAGAAATATGATTTTTAATACTCTGCTAAATTAAGTGAAATAATGAAGAAATGTAATTATATTAACAATGATTACAACAAATCTACTTAATTACTTTTAGATGAAGCAAACTTTCTCTAGTCAAGGTTTCTCTATTACTCTCAAATAATCTCTAATTAAAATTATTAAGATCAAGATTGCTCCTATAATTTATGTAAGAAGATTATGTATATGTAATAAGGTTTTGGAGCATGAAAGAGTCGTTTTGAAGAACCTAGGTTTTAATGTTTGATATTAAACATGTTCTTAGAGTACCTACATATTGAGTATTAAGATAATTTAACATCAAATAATAACAATGTTATCATTGAAACTTTTGATGGATATTTATGGGAAATTTGACATTTAGTAAGCATCATGGGAATGCCCATGTACATTGTCTAATAAAATTTCTATTCATATTTTTAAAGAAAATGTTCAATAAATATCATATGTTACAATTGGAAATTGTTAATATGAAAATTTCTAAAGTAAATGATAAGGAAAGTACCTTAAAAATAAGAAAATCCAAAATAATATAATATAAATAATGAATCCATTTGAAATACCTACAGAATTTTTATAGTTATAGATTAAATTAAGATTCAATAAAATAATTTTTAAATATGAAAATGATTAGTGTAAAATCATGAACATTTAAAATATACACATAAATCCCTTTTTAAAATTGCAAGCTCCTTCAGTGAAATTCTGTGCACTAGTTTTTCATACTCCACCTCACTCCTATCTCTCATACTATAGTACGAGCTCTTACTTTTCTTGTTGTCACTCACACTCCATCATGAGCTCTTGCCTTTACTTCCCAGTTGCCAAGATTGTAGATGTTTTCTTCTAACATTGCTTCTTCTTAGAAGATTTAAGGTACTTATGGTCACTACCACATTGTGAAATCTTCTTAGTTCTTTGCCCTAGTTTAATTTAAGATTTGTGTAAACTTCATAAAAGGTGTGTAGATTTGCTCTATTTCTTTTCTAGAATTTCAAATTTGGAATTATATATGCCTTTTAGAATGACACGATAACCATAATTTCGAAGGTAGTGACACTAATTTTGAAGCAAGTGCTATGAAATTTGTTGAACTTTGTTTGCTTGACCTAATTTCTAGCCTTCACCTTGTTAACTTTATCAAATTTGTTAGTTAAATTTCATGGAATGTCTTTATTTGACTTCCCAAAATGCCCTTATTAAATTACTTATATTTGATTGTGAAAGTTCTAGTTCTGTTTGTAACTCTATGTAGAATGAAAGTTATAGGTTCTTCTATTAATTTAGGTTCTCTAGTTTAATTTTTTGGCATACCCTACTTTGATTTCCAAGAATTCCCTTGTTTTAATTCTGTAGAAGCAGTAATTTTTAGGAGGCAGACAATTCTCATAAAACCTCTACATCTTTTCATTGTTGGTCTCTTAGCGAGTTCAAAGGGGATCCATCTGTTAGTTGGTGAGTAGAGATGTTTCCTTCAAACTCCTTTTGATGACCTTACTTTTTTAAATAGTGGTTGGAATCTACTTGAATTTTTAGATCTAATTTTATGGATTTTATGAGGGCTAGACAGATGTGTATGATTGAAAGAAAAATTTTGTTACTATTTTACTTGTATCTAGTTGTATAATGAGCTAGTTTTAAAGCGAAGTGGTAGTTTGGTTTGAGATTTGATGATCATTTAGAGTGTTAGTAGAGGAAAAGTTTCTATGGTAATGGATTAGAGGTGATTATTTTAAGTATGGTTTTAGTATTAGATATATGGGTAACTAAGTGAAAAGATGTTATTTTTTTATTAATCGAACTATTTTTCTTACAGTTAGTAAGATGACATTAAGTTCAAAAGTTGAAATAGGTAGATGGCTAAAACTTCTTATTGAAGAATGATTATGCTAACTATCTAATATAAATATCTTTTTTGATGAATACCATAGGTTTTTTTAATATCCAATAATGAAGAATGATTGGGAATTTTCTTATTGTTATTTTCAAAACTCATAGCATATATAGTTATGTCTATAATTCAATAGATCCATAAAGTGTATATACTTAATAAAACTTTAGTTTTAGTGAGGGTTCATGGTCTTGATAAAATTTAAATTTGAATGGAGCATATGGACCTCTTTAATAGTGAAAACATATATGCTATGAGTTTCGAATAGATGTTAGGTTTTAACTCTTGTATCTATCCTTAGTATTGGTAAAATTTTGGTTATGAAATGTTTTGCCATAGTTTTGACTATGTTACTCTTGGTGCCATAGTCATGGTATTATATATTGTTATTTCTTGTTTCCAAATTCATAGTAAATGTGTATGATAATTATGTATTTGTATCTTAATAAAGATTTGAAAGAGAGAAATTTTTGTGCTTTTATTGATTTTTTTTCTTAACATTGCTATGTCTACAAGAGTCATTAAATGGATTTATGTGGCAAAGTATATAGATTAGAATTTGTTTGTT